>CM053753.1:70753464-70830086 GCA_028658305.1 Pachyuromys duprasi | reverse complement strand
AGCCGCTACTGATGAGACCTGATAGACTAGGGTCAGAGGGAAGGGGAGGAGGACCTCCCTTTTCAGTGGACTGGGAGAGGGACACAGATGGGGAAGAGGGAGGGTGGGATTGGGAGGGGAGGAGAGAGGGAGGTACAGGTATACAAAGTGAATAAACTGTAATTAATGAAAATAAAAATAATTAAGTAAAAAAGACAAAAGAAATAAAATTGTAATAAATAAATAAATAAATAAATAAATAAATAAATAAATAAGTGGGAAAAACAGTTGCCAGGGGAAAAAAACCAATGAAGAGTACTCCTGAACTCCCTAAATAACGCCTAAGGATATCTGGGCCAGTTATCTCCAACATGATGAAAAGCTATCACCAGTAGATGGCTGTTAAGAGATTCCTTTCCAGAGACAATTCCTGCCCAGTCTTAAAAGACAGACTATCCAATCTTAAGTTGTCTCCCCTAAATACATATACATACAAGCAGTATCAAAGTGAGACAAGTTGCACAAATAAAGGTGTTATAGAGAGAGAACACATATAGGGACTTTAGAGAAAGTCAGGTGAAGTGATGATAGCAGCTGTCAGGAAGGGAAGACAAAGGGGGAGATACAAATATAGTACCCATGTATGAAATTTAGAAAAAAAATTCAAGTGAAGTGAGCTTCTTTATTATATTTTTCCTCCAAAATTCTTTGCATCAGTTATAAATGAGTTGTAACCAAGTAAAGACATGAGATGTCCCTTACTGACTACTCTGTCTGTATGTTAACATAACTTACCTTAAAAGATGACTTAAGATGAGTTAATTATATAAAATTGAAATTATTTAAATCAAAGAGGAAAATAACAATCCTTTCCTCACTATATAGCTACTGAGCAACTTTAATGCTAGGGCTGGTAGGATTTATTCTAAAGCTTTCACTGGCCAAAGTCTATGAAACTGGAGAATGCTCTATTTAGTGGGATTTTTAAAGTCTCCTAAGCTCTCCAGCAGGTTGTTCTTTCCCTGACTGTGTAAAAAACAAGAATTTCTGTGGATGAGATTTATGTCTATTCTGATAAAGAACGTATTTATTGACCCTTGCTCATTGATATGGAGTAGTAAAAAGCTGTGAATATTTACTACCCATCTGGCTGATGCTTCTAAACAGGTAACATTTATCTCAGTTTCCAAAGATGAAATAATTGGAAACATTTTTCCTAAACAAAGCAATGTAAGTGACAGATTTATGCATGTAAGTTTTTCAAATGTTGAACTTACGCTAATGGATTTTGACATACAGGGAGTTTCAAAATTATTGGTTCAGTCTAATAAGAGGAAGCATTTGGAGTATTTGGAAGAAAATTTATTGCTTCTATTAGCTACCTTACTGGTGAAAACATATAGCTAATGAAATATTGTAATTAAATTTCTTCTATCCAGTTCTTCCTTCCTCCCTCCCTTCATGGATGCAAATGCTATTAAAACTGTGACCTTCCATGTGTGTAGAAAGTTCCTTGTCAGATTACTTAAAGATTGACAATGGAATCCAGTACTAAATAAGCCCTCATACACTCGGATCTTGTTTAAAGGTTTAGTCTAAATGAATGTAATAACTATTTAAAGTTACCCAATGAAACAGATTATAGTTATTATTATGGCTCCACATATGACATGGAGAGACTTGATGTTGACCTCTGTGTTTTCATGCTAGAAAGAGTATATGTACTTCCATGCATCTATACATGCACGCAAATGCATACCTCTATCAGGTCACCTGTGCAAAAGGGGATGAGAATCTCAACAAAGAGACGCATTTGTGCTTGCTAGAGCTGTTTAGAAATGTGTTTGAAACTTGAAAGAACACACATTAAAACTGTACACTACTCTTGGCAAATGTCAATCTTTGCTCAAATGTTCAAAGTTTATTAGTACTTGTCCAAAGCTTTCTCTTCTCCATTTTCTGTTATAAAAATAGACAAAAAAATAATCTTCTTCGTAATTATCTGAACATGGATAATGCATGTTGGTAATGGTGCACAAATGTAGTTACTACATTTTATTTGACCCTAAAAGCTGAGCAACAAAAATTTTTAGTTCTGTTTATGAATGCCAAAGAAAACTAGAAAGGAGAGAATTTACTTTTTAAATGGTTATAGACTTACAATATTTTTAAGGCCATAAGCATTTTTATTGTATATATTAGCATTCTAGTGTTGCGTTCATAGGAAAAAGTAAAAAGAAATATGCTTTTGAACTTTCATCTCAGCCCTTCTCATCTCCGGTAGAGTTTCAGAATGACAAATGAAAATCTGAAACTATATAACCTTATCCTCTAGTCATTAGAAAAAAGTCTTTAAAATAACATAGTTGAATGTACTACAGAACTTGGAAGCTTAAAGAAATAAAAGCTCATGGAAGTCTTTCAATGATACCTTAGCTAGCTCAAAGACTTGTGCCACACCCCTTGCATCTTTTTGCCTTGTGATGTCTGGATCAGGATGCCTTACCAGTACAAGCATTACAGCCCCCTGCTCATGTTTCTTAGTTTGAAGCCAGATCCGCATACTTGTTTTTCTTCTTCAGAATTTAAGACAAACTTTTATAGTGTTATAGTCAAACAAAAGGACACTGAGGAACTAGTTTACAAAATCATAGAGAAGAATTGATGATTCTCGTGTCTTAGTTTTTCTGCTTTGTTTTTTTTTTTTTCTCCAGACATCTCATACAAGCAAGCAAAAGTAGCAGTAAATCACAAACCAATCTTTGGGTTCCAATAAAGGAAACATAAAACTAACTGCGTGTAAGGCAAAACAGATAGAAGTCTGTTCTAGCGCTTAGTGATGAATTAGATGTCAGAAAAACACAGGGTTGCTCTCATAACTCATAACCATCAGCACCTGAGATCATATATGCATATACTTCTGCATTGCCCATGACTTCTTCCAATGCTCAGTATAAGCATCTTGAATATAGAAACTCTTGATAGTTCCTTAGCACTTGGAATGAAGAAAGTCTCCAATGTAATCAACAGCAGAATACACATACAGAAAATAGAACACTAAGTGTACCTACTGAAGGGCACTGCTTAGAATTGACTTAGGAAGACAAAGATTGGTCTTGTCAGACTTCTCTCTGTGACACAAAACTCTTTTACTTTGTATGCATAAATGCTCAAATGACCTAGAAAATATTGTGTGTGTTAATTTGAATTTAAAAGTTAACTTTTAAAAGTAGGGAAATAAAAAAATCACTGTCAAATAATTGTTGCTATTCATTATATTTTAAAATGATCAGTTATCAAGAATGTTGAAAAATAGCAATGAAAATATGACTGTTGATTCAGTCTCTTACCACTTACTATCTTTTTGATAGAGAATTTTACACATGTATAAAATGTGTTTTGATCAAACACAGCACCCCTTTCTCTCCCCTCCAACTTTTTTATTTTTCTGCAATCAGTTTTCTATCTCAACTGTGTGTGCTTTGTCTTTTTGAATATTTTTTGTTTGTTCTACTCTTGAGTCCATTCAGTGTATGTGCATGGGTATAGGATCTTCTACCCGAGCACGGATCTCCTTCCAGGAGCTACATCACTAAAGAAAACTGACTCTCCCTCACTAAGCAGCCACTAATTGCCAGTCTCTTCTTGGATAGAGGTGGGAATTCCTGAGTTCCTCTACCATCCTTGTTGGCACTTTGACTAGCCTGATCTTGCATAGGTTTTGTGTATAAATGAATACTTCCTGAAAGATTATGTGGGCAATGGTCTTCTCAGCAAATCATTTTTCCATAGCCACTACTTCTAAATTACTTCTGGTTCTTACCATCTCTCTACCCCCAATTTTATGATGATCCTTGAGCACTGTGGGGATGATACATATTGATGGACCTTTTACAGCTAAACACTCCAGAGTACCTTTCTTATAATCTACAATCTACACTAATTTTGCATTTTAATGTTACTTGAATTAAACTATGTTGTTTAAACAATACTCACTTCCTATTTTAAATAAGCAACTATACTGTCTCTTCAGACCATTTTTTTAAAAGATGCATTTATTATGTATACAATGTTTTGCCTGTGTATATGCCAGAAGAAGACACTAGATCTATTGTAGATGATTATAAGCCACCATGTGGCTGCTGGGAATTGAACTCAGGACCTTTGGAAGAACAGACAGGGCTCTTTACCTCTGAGCCATCTCTCCAGCCCCTGCTCAGACTATTTGTTAAGCTTTTTCAAAATACTATTTTCATTTAATCTATCTATATGTAATCTAAATAAAATAATGTGATTTCTACTGTAAACAGTGTCAAAGTAAAAAATTGTCTCTTTGCATACAACAAAACATTTATTCTTAAAATTACATAAAAATTCTGGCTAGTCCGTGAACCAGTTCAGAGATTTTTGAGAGCAACTGCATTCATTTTCCCTAGAAGCAAACATCCAAAGGTTTTATATAGCCAGAAGCATTCAATAAATTAGAAGCAATGATGTGATTTTTAAATAAGCTTTTCAAAAATGCATTCCATTGTGCATCATAGCCTGAGGAAACATTATTTGATGTAACATCCTAAACACATATTTAAGTAATGAAATGGGAACAACTTTTATGAAGTAAATATAGAGGTTTCTACCACCTCATGCATCCAATTAATGTAAGCAAACCAAAAAAAAAAAAAAAAAAAGAGCAAGCTAAGTTGAAATAATTATGCTATCAATTGAGAATTCAAGGTCACAAATAGAATGTTATTATAGTTTGAAAGTGTGTGGCTAGATGCCTACCATCTGAGAGTGACATGCTGGAGGGAAATTTTAAATATGAGTAGGGCATATCTGTTTGGGGGAACAGAAAACATTAGATGTTTCAACCAGGATATTCAGTATCTATAAAGAAATTGCACAGTTGCTTGGGGCAGAAATGCCATCTTATAAAAGCAAACAAGTAGTCAAGAAAAAATAGTAGGTGGTAAACATAATAAGATAAAAACACAGGCAAAATTCATTGTTATACATGATATTAACATTAAATTCAATTTGCATCAAATAAAACATTTCATATTCCAACAATACTCCATTCCTCATAGCAAGCTTAGCAATAAATAAATGCATGCTGTTGTTTGAAGGAACCTTGTCAAGAATATGCATTTCTTTGATGAATGCATTACTGTTTATATATTATCCCACACAACAATATATAATATAATATACAATAGAAATGTAATAATATCTCACACAAGCTAGTTGCCAGGATCAGCCAACAAGCAAAAGTTTTAGGACACAAAATTTATAGAATTTAGACACCTGAGGGATGAGCCATCATCTTATACCCCAAATATTATTTGAAATGTTATAATTGAACTTAAAATTCACCTTCAAGAATTCATTGAGATCTCAATAAATTGATGCTCACTGAGACTAAAATGTGCTGGGCTTAATTGCAGATCAAAGAGGATTCTGGCTACTGAGAGATGTGAGTATTTTGAACTAGAAGATGATAGAAAGAGAAAGGGTTCATGACATGAACTCAGTGGCTGGCTCTTTGATCACCTCCCCCTGATGGGGAAGCAGCATTACCAGGTCACAGAGGAAGACAGTGCAACCAGTACTGATAAGACCTGATAGGCTAGGGTCAGATGGAAGGGGAGGAGGACCTCCCCTATCAGTGGACTTGGGGAGGGGTATGGGAGGAGATGAGGGAGGGAGACTGGGATTGGGAGGGGATGAGTGAGGGGGCTACACAGGGATACAAAGTAAATAATCTGTAATTTATAAAAACAAATAAATTTTTAAAAAAGAATGAGAAAGGGCAACATGATCAGTTCTAAGTTGATTTTGGTATAAAGATGTTAAAATCACGAGCTGTTATTCACCTCAGAAATAACTCTAAAACTATGAACCAGATAGCAAAGGTAACAACTGTAAGAACATTGTTTTATGTCTGGCTTACACAAAGCACAGATGCATATTTGAATAATTCTCTTTATAAGTGAGTGGACATTCAAACTCCTTGGAATTGCCATGAGATTTTATAAAGCTGTTATTCAATGTATACTAAATGAAGACTGAGGGAAGCTGAATGGTTTGTATGTGAAATATTACCTAGCACAGTTTCGTAAGACAGGAGAACTATGTGCACCTAATTCTCTAATCACATTTTAGTGAAAAAAAAAATGCACAGAGATAGAGCACTGAACTGCATCCAGATCTTCTCATGCATTTAAATGTCTGAGGAATTTTTTTTCTTTACTAAAGAGGCGAGTCCATGAGAAAGAAAAACAAACAAAGAAAAACAAACCAGGATGATTAAAGTTTTTCTGTAAAATTTAAGAGACTGGTAGTCTTGTTAACTCCTGTGACACAAGGAAGCTGTATGGCTTTTATTTTTTAATTTATTTTTATTTTTTTTAGTCAGATACAGTTCTCTCTAAGTCTATCATGCCTGAGTTTCCCAGATGCACTCTCAGCCTTGTTTATGTTGAATTTAAAGATCATTAGCTCATGAAGACACTGCTCTGTAGAACTCATTACCATACCTAATGTGACCAGTAAAAGTACTTAGGCACACTAAAGTCTAGTATAGAAAAGGTTCATAATTGTACAAATATTTTGTTTAACATTAATACTGTGTAACAACAAACTCCCGCGGCTACAGCTCCAGTTTTCTGTCATTCACATCATTATTTGCTTCTAGAGGACATCAACTACACCCAAGGACCTCACCTAGCAAACTTTATTTCAAGGGCTACTTTGCTTTCAGTCAAGTGATAAGTTTTGGTCACGGTTACTGACGACGCAGCCCCAAGTCATCTGTCCTCCAAAGCTTCTAGAATGATGAATAAATGACTGCGAGACAAGACCTAATAGACAGAAAAGTCTATACAAAGTGCCCACATAACTTCAGAGTACCGGCAGCGCCCTCTCTGTGCATGCTGGAGTCACAGGAAAGGCTGAACATATGTACATAGAATTTCTTCTAAGATACCAACACCATGAGAGAAAATGGCACAATTTAGCATTCATTCTCAGACTGTACCACTTGTTTTTCATTATTAATTAGCTATGTTTTCTTTTTCTATTGAACTAGTTATCCATCACACCACTGAGTCGATAAAGTTTGGAGGGTCATTGAAAATTGGGTTAGAAGTTTCAGAAGAGCATCTGATGAGAATGGCTACAGGACACCTGTAATTAAGCTTTGGTTCGGGATCGTCTGTGGCTCTTGATATCTACACTGGACACTGCACAAGATCTTTACCTCAGCACTGTCCCTATATAAATAATTCATATTCCAAGAGCTTAACTGATATCTTATCCATATTTGAGAAACTGTACACACATAAATACACATACACATTAACTATATATTTGCTTTTCAGGAATAAATAAGATGCAGGACATGAAGACAATTTAAATTTGAGGCTCCTGAATTACTGCTACGGACCAGTCTCCTGCTCAAGAAGCCAAGTGGGAGGCTATTAAATAAGAAACAGTATGGTGGGGACAAGAGCTACAAAAGGAGACCAGTAGAGCCAAAGAACAGGGCTTTGGGGACCCTGCAGAGACTCATACTCCAATCAAGGGCTATGCATGGAGAGGACCTAAAACTCCTGCTCAGATATAGCCCACAGACTCAGACTCCAAGTGTGTACCCTAGTAAGGGTAACAGGGGCTGTGTCTAGCATGAAACGAGTGACATGCTCTCTGATCACCTCCTACTGGGAGGTGCAGCCAGACCACAGAGGAAGACAATGTCTTGATGAGACCTGATTGTCTAGGCTCAGATAGAAGGAAAGGAGGTCCTTCCCTATTAGTGAACTAGGGGAGGAGGAAAAGAGGGAGGGAGGGTAGGATTAGGAGGAGGTGAGGAAAAGGCCACATTCAAGATACAAAGTGAATAAATTGTCATGAATAATAATAATTAATAAAAAGGCAATAAATTAAAAATAGTATGAATTGTGTCCAACCTAACCTCAATTTGCTTCTATGCATAGCTAAGACAAATTGATTGCAGCATTAAAAAATTTTAAAAATGAAGAAATAGTTACTACAAGATTAGTAATACTTCTGTCAAGTTAAGTGTATATATGTATATTTAACATAAGGTAGCCCATGGTAGCTCAGTATCCAAATGGGTAGCCTATTAAGGGGAACAGGGACTATCTCTGACATGAACTCAATAGTGGGCTTTGACCCTCCTCTCCCCCAGGGAGGAGCAACCCTGCCAGGCCACAGAGGACTTTGCAGCCGGTCCTGAAGAGACCTGATAAACCAGGGTCAGACGAAAGGGGAGGAGGTCCTCCCCTATCCGTGGACTTGGAAAGGGGCAGGGAGGAGATGAGGGAAGGAGGGTAGGATTGGGAGGGAATGAGGGAGCAGGATACAGCTGAGATATAAAGTTAATAAACTGTAATTAATATTTAAAAATTTAATAAAAACAAAAAGAATATACTTTATATATAATTATATAACTTTATATATAAGCATATATATATATATACATATATACACATTTAACTTACATATAGATAAATATAGATACAGACACAGACTTGGTGATACATTGCTCTTGGGCAAATTTTAAAGATGCATTTAAAAGCCATTAATTTTAATACAAAAGAATTATATCTACACCTACTTAGATTAGCTCTGTCATTTCCAGCGTTTGATTTCTGTTTTTATTATTATTTTATTGTTGTCGTTGCCATTCCGTCCAATTCTACGGGTAAAAGAATGTTTTTAAAACAATCTGGCCCTGCAGAGTGATCACTGCTTACAAGCTCTTTCAGGCAACCTGGGTTTCATTCTCAGGTCAGATAGCCCATTACCACGTGTTCTAACTATTCTAGCTCCAGGGGGAGCTAGCTATTCTCACCAGCATGTGCAACTGCATAAATAGGGGCATATATGCACACCTAGAAAAATAAACATATACATGCAATTGAAAGTAAGGGAAATAATTACGTTTTTGAAAGCAGAATGTGTTCATGTCAGGTCTTCCTAAGCTGGCTTTATTTGCTCATTAGTGGAGTCCAGCTTTTAAAGGGTAAACTTCTTCCAGGCCAAAACCCCTGCTCTCTTGTTACTCTCATAGCACAGAGTCCTGGAGTTGGCACACATTAAATGCTAAAATAATATTTACACATAGGCAAAGCAACAGCAACCAGAGACAAATATGTCTCAGAATTACAGGCACAATCCTACAGACTTCTCTTTGTTTTCGTTTTTATTCCGAAAATTAGAACAATATCGCATTTTAAAATGTTTTGGGATCAACTGTTACAACAAATACTTTTAAGTTTTTTTTTTCCTTTTTCTGGCCTATTTCCAAACATGTTTTTTTATTATTTAAAATTGAACTTCTCCTCATAAATAATAGATAAAATTTATTCTATAGAGCAATAGTTAATTGAAAATCTGATCTCACTTGGGAGAATAAAGTCCTGTGTTTTAAACCTGTGAGGATTTTAAAGCTCTAGGAAATTTTGTAGCAAACTCTTATGGTATGAACTGAAGTTGAAGCACTGAACAGAGAAAGGCCGAAGCATCCTTAATATTGGCAGAGCCTTGCCTGCCTTTCTGAGCAAGGACGTGCTAGTCTGAAGGTCTATATGATGTCAGGAGAAGAAAAGAGCCAGTCAAGGGCAAGTGTTTATCCATGAAATATTCTCCTGTTGGATAGGATCCTACGGCCTGCCAATATTTCAAGCCCTTGTCTTTTTTTTTTTTTTTTTTTGTAAAGGGCAGCAAGTGGTGCTGAATATATACTGATGAGGAATATGTGCGTTGACATTTTAAAATTCAGGCAGAAGAGCTGTGCTATCATCTTAAATGATACTCAACATCCATGGGGCTTCTTTTAAATGCCATTGGGATTATCCTTCTCAACACAGTGAATCAAAGTTGAGAGGAAAAGCCACCAAAATGTTCATTCAAAAGTAGCTTCTGTCAAAAGACCCTTGAATCTGTGAGATGAGAAGTGTAATACAAGTATTCCTGTGATTCATTTAAAAGTCTTAAGACTTCTTTTATTGGCACATTTGAAAAACTTGACCTTCTAATCCTTAACATCTAAGTTTTCATTGGCAGAAATTAACAGAAGTAATTTTTAAAAGTCACAAAAAACTTTTCAACATTATCTAATAAGTATTTATTGTTTATGGGAGTTTATGGGATTTTGTTTTGTTTTGTTTTTGTTTTGAGACAGGGTCTCATATATTCCTGGTTGGTCTTGAACTCCTTATATGGGAAAGGATAACTTTGGCCTTCTGATCAGCTTAAATTCCTCTTCAGTGTTGGGATTACAGGAGTGTCATATCTGGTCTTTATGCACACACACACACACACACACACACACACACACACACATATATATATATATATATATGTGGTGTAGTATAAATAAAATTGTTGGAATATATAATGTTTATTATTTGTCCTATGATTATTGTGGTGGTATTATCTAACCTGCTATCACAAATAATAAGACACAGACACTAGTTGTATTTTATAATTGCATTATTTACATTGGGCTCAGACAATATTTTACTTGGGCTGTCTCAATACCATAAGTATCCATCTTCCAGGCCCCTTCCAATTCCATCCTTGGAGTCCTTCCTCCCAGCCCACGTTGTCTCTTCTTCATGCTACCCCATGGTAGCATGGGTAGCATGAGTCTTCCTGTCTCCTTTGATTCTGCTGTCCTCCAAAGCCCAGGAACTTAGCCATACCTACTCCATTCTGACCAGCCCATGTATAAGCCAATTAGGTAGGTTTACACAACAAGGATAGGTATATCCATGTAACAATATACTAGCATCAGGTCAACCCCTATATATCCTGTCTAAATATTCAATATATTTCAATATATTTTCATACACATTTAAATTTATATCAAGTTTTGCGACCAAATATTTTATTGTGTCTCTGTTTCCAAAGAAGAAATTATAATTTTAATAAATTAAAGATTTCATCAAAGATAATCTAGTGTTCTATAATTTTAAATTATCTTTTGATCAATGTACCCTAAAATGAAACATGTAAGTCAAATGAAGTTTCTGTGTATATGATGCAGTAATTCAAGGCTAGAGACTCGTGTATATCAGTATATCAGTATACTGATAACAGTATATCAGTAAACAGGCTACTGATATTAGTTACTTAGGCCTTCTTAAAATTCCCCTTTGAAAGTTATTCATATTACTACAAAGTCAACAACAACGCACAGTGCTAAAGGTACATCGAGGCTGAGTAGTATTCCACTGTGTACATGTACCACAATTTCTTAATTCTTTAGTAGAGGGAAATCTAGGTTGTTTCTGGATTCTGGCTATTTTGAATGAAGCTTCTATGAACAGAGTTAAGCAGTTGTTCTTTTTGTATAGTATGGCATATTTCAGATTAATGCCCAGGAATGGTACAGCTGGATTTTAAGGTAGCACTTTTCGAAATTGTATGTGAAAGGGCCAGATTGATTTCCAAAGTAGTTGTAAATGTTTAAATTCCCACCAGCAATGGGGGAGGGTTCCCCTTTTTCCATATCTTCTCCATCATGTTTTTTTTTTTTCTTTAGCTTTTGGTGTTAGCCATTCTGATAGGTGTAAGGTAAAATCTCATGGTCATTTGCATTTGTATTTCCTCTGTTGAGAATTCTCTGTTTACTTCTGTACCCCATTTTTTAATTGGATTGCTTGATTTATTGCTTTTTTACTTCTTTAGTTCTTTATATATTCTGGATATTAGCTCTCTGTCCGATATAGGGTTGGTGAAGATCCTTTCCCCATCTGTAGGCTGTCATTTTGTTCTGATGATAGTGTCCTTTGCTTCACAAAAACTTTTCAGTTTCACGAAGTCCCATTTATTGATTGTTGATCTTAGAGCCTGTGGTGTTTTTGTTCTGTTCAGGAAGTTGCCTCCAGTGCAATGAGTTCAAGGCTTTTCTCCACTTTTTCTTCTATCAGATTTAGTGTATCTTTTTTTATTGATTGATTGAATAATTTTTTTAGGTTCTGAGTTTTTTTGTTTTGTTTGTGTGTGTGTGTGTGTGTTTTTTTGTGGTGAGGTCTTTGATCCACTTGGATTTTACTTTTGAGCTGGATGATAAATACGGTTCAATTTGCATTTTTCTACCTGTAGTCACAATGGAATACTACTCAGCAATTAAAAGAAAAAAAAAGGATGTCGTAAAATCTGCAGGCAAATGGATATAATTAGAAAATATAATCCTGAGTGAGGTATCCCAGAAGCAGAATGAAACACATGGTATATATTCACTTATAAGTGGATATTAGACGTATAATATAGGATAAAATATTAAAATCAATAGTTCTAGAGAAGCTAAACAACAAGACTACTAGAAGAGAGGCTTTTCTTCAATTTTATTTTTTATTAATTATTTTTCTTTTTTCACAATTTATTCATTCTATATCCTGATCGAAGGCCCCTCCTTCAACTCCTCCTGGTCTCACGTCCCCCCTATTTCATTTCCCTAGTCCACTGAAAAGGGCAGTTGTCTTCCTCTGCCATCTGTCCATTGCTTATCTAGGCTCATCAGGACTGCCTGGATCCTCTTGTTCCATGGCCTGGCAGGGTGCATCATCAAGGGCAAGTAATCAAATATCATGCCACCAGTTCATGACAGAGGCAGCCCCTGCTCCCCTCACTGGGTTTCCCCATGGCGACTGAGCTGCCAATAAGCCACATCTGAGCAGGGGTTCTAGATGCTCTAAATGCATGGTCCTCCCTTGGTACACAAGCAGAATCTGGAGATAACCCAGATATCCCTTAATGAAGGAATGCATGCAGAAACTGTGGTACATTTACACAATGGAATATTACTCAGTTATTAAAAACAAGGAAACCATAAAATGTATAGCCAAATGAATGGAACTAAAAAAGATCATCATGAGTGAAGTAACTCAGAAACAGAAAGACACACATAGTATATACTCATTTATAAGTGGATGTTAGCCATATAATATAGGCTAGTCATCTACAGACCTAAAGAACCTAAAGACTGGAGGACCCTAGGGAGGATGCTTAAATATCCTGCAGAGAAGGGTGCTTAATCCTCTTTCAGAAGGGCAAACATATGAAGTAGGAGAAGACAGGGAACAGGACAGGAGCCTTCCACAGAGGATCTCTGAAATATTCTACTCATCAGGTTACCTAAGCAAATGCTGAGACTCATAGCCAAACTTTCCGCAGAGTTCAAGGAGTCTTATGAAAGAGGGAGGAGATAGAAAACCCTGGAGTAGACAGGAACTCCACAAAGAGAGCAACAGAACCACATATCTGGGCCCAGGGGGTCCTGCAGAGATCGATGAATCAATCAAGACCATGCATAGAGAGGATCTAGATGACCTGCTCAGATGTAGCCTATGGGCAGATCAGTCTCCCTGTGAGTATCATAGTAAGGGGAACAGGGGCCGTCTCTGACATGGACTCAGTGGTCTGCTCTTTGATCAACTCCCCTGTTAAGGTGGCCTAACTAGGCCACAGAGAAAGAGTATCCAGACAGTCATGATGAGACTTGATAGAGTAGGGTCATATTGTAAGGGAGGAGGACCTCCTCTATCAGTGGACTAGGAGAAGGCTATGGGGAGAAGAGGGAGGGTGGAACCTGGAGGAAATGAGGGCACGGGGCTACAGTCGGATACACAGTGAATAAATTGTACTTAAAATAATAATAAAGATAAAAAAATAATGTTACACCAAGGCACAGCTTTGTCTTTGAACATTTCTGATGAACAGACCGAACTGGAACCTATTTTGTAGGAGCAAAGGCATTTAGCCCCCTGTCCTTCAGCAGCAAACCTGGGATCACAGATTATTTGTTTGCTGCATATGAAAAGTTAATGTAATAGGATGAAAATTTAAACATGTTTTAAATTTCTTTTAAAACACTCAAGAATTTTGGTTAAGACATCATGCTTCTCTTAGACCATGGTTGGATATGTGAAGTCCTCAAGAATTGAGCAGATTTCATTTCCAGGTCTCCAGCTACCTCCAAAGCTTTCTTCTACGGGAGCAGACTTATTTCAAGCAGATTGACTAGCATCTAAATACCTTGATGGAGAATCATTTTGTCTAGACATCTTAAATGAAAAGCAAAGCATTTTGACAGCATGATTCTAAAAGTGAAGGCCACAGTCTCACTAATACGATGCTGGGGATTATCTTAAACCTTCCGAATATTTTCTTTTAAAATATCACAATCTTCATAGCAAATGCGCCAGAGTGTAAATATTACTTCAATTACAACATTATGTTTTCCCAGAATTTTTAAACTTTGAAGATTAAGTCTTAGAACAGCAAATGGAATATATTTTTAATGCAGGTATTTGAGTGCTGCTGTATCGAGAGATGTGTCAAAGCTTACACTGCAGATCTTTGCAACCATATATATGTAATATGACATTTCCAAGAATATCTCTGAACCATGTACTGTATGCCGAACACTTGGTTATGCACATAGCAGAGAGTATGGTAGGGTACTACACATACTTTTGTAGTTACATCCTCATCCTCATTGTTTCGCTTAAATGCAAAGCCTAAGGCTGGGCTATTGTTCCTTGAGAACTCAGCTTTCAGTTTCAACCACATTGTCCAGACCATATAATCACTATATAATGCCTGGTCATAGACTTTTTAAAAATTCTATTTATTTATTTATTTACTTACTTATTTATTTACTTACTTACTTAGTTACTTACTTACTTTGTATTCCCTATGCAGCCCCCTCCCTTGTCTCCTCCCAGTCCCACCCACTTTCCCTCTTCTCCCCTTCTCCTTTTTCCCTAGTCCTCTGATAGGAGAAGACTCCTCCACTTGTATCTGACTGTAGATTATCAGGTCTCATCATGACTGGCTGCTTCATCTTCCCCTTGGCCGGGCAAGACTGCACCCATCAGAGGGAGGTGATCAAAGAGCCTGCCATTGAGTTCATGTCAGAGACAACCCTTATACCCCTTACTAGGAAACCCCTTGGAAACTGAGCAGCCAATGAGCTTCCTCTGAATAGGGTGTCTGTATCCTCTACATACATGGTCCTTGGTTGGAGTATCTGTCTCTGCATGCCTCCCTGCGCTCAAGTATTTTGGCTCAGTTTTTCTCCTTGTTGAGTTACTGTCCATTCCAGATCTTCCTAAACATACTAAAATATAGTCCTAAAGAAGCTAAACAACAAGGAGGATCCTAGGGAAGATGCTTAATCCTCACTCAGAAAGGCAAACAGGATAGACATTGGAAGTAGGAGAAGACAAGGAACAGGACAGGAGCATTCCACAGAGGACCTCTGAAAGAGTCTACCCACCAGGGTATCTATCAAAGGAGATACTGAAACTCATAGCCAAACTTTGGGTAAGAGTTCCAGAAACCTATGGAAGAAAAGGAAAATGGATGAAAGATTAAAACCTGGGGAAAAAAGAGGGAGATTGGCAGTCAAGCACAAGAAAAGAAATTGTTTCTTCTCCCAAGTCCTTTCTTTAAAAGCTCTTATCTCTTGGCAATTACTCAGCAAAATATCCTGTCATGACTAATTTGGTAAAAATGAATGTGTAAATCTTGACGCTGAGCACATACACTTAGATTCCTTAAATTTGATTTTGAAAATATAGTATTTTGTTAACATCCCAAAGATGAAATCATTCTCAAAATATAAGTTAACTTTTCTCATTGTATGCTTTCTAATTAATTGACCATGGATATCATAAATTTGTGAAAATATTTTCCAATTTATAAAAATGGTGCTTGCCTTTGTGACTTATGGTAGGGAAATGGATGTTAACAAATATTGATATAAAAGAAGACTAACTGGTAGTCCAAAGATTTTATTTGAATAAAGGAATGTTCAAAGCATTGAGATTTGGCTTTCTATATATAAGGACATGCAATTTTGAACCTATTGAAAGCAAAACAGTATAGCTAGTGGAAATAATACTTAATTATAAGTCAACAGTGTTAATTTAGCCAAGAGATAGAAAAGTACTCTGTTTCTGTGCTCTGATTTCTCTAAAATCCATCGTAATTTCCTAATTCTTAATCACAGATTGCCTTTTGCCTCTGTACGATTTCATCACAACAAATCATAACTAAGATTAAGAACAGTTTAAAAGTTGATCAGTAGGCTTCGTTGAGTAGAAAACCCTAATAAAGTTTAATTAATTATAAAGTCTTTTTAACTTTGATTAAACTTATTCTAGATATTTTTGACTGGAAACAAACCATAATATTTGATAAGCATAGTCTAGAAAGTACAGTATATATAGGTAGTTAATATAGACCATCCAGGAATCCAAACCCACTGAGAGAAGTTCTTTTAAAATTTAGCATTTCTTTAATTAATGTTAATCTTAAATGTTAGTAAATTAATAATTGCTATTATTAATAACTTTAATTAGTATGAACATCAATAAACTTAACATTAATACTAATATTTTCTTTTGATTCCATCATTTAAATTTATTTGTATGCATCTGAGTTTTCTACCTTTGAAAAATATGAGGAGAACAATTTCACACATCTATATGGTGCTTTAATTTACAATCTATTTACATACTGGCATGTAATTGGTAAGAAACTTAGAAATAAGTTAAACAAAGTTCTATCAGTAACAGACCTGTGAGGGGAATAGTTATGTGTTTTAGGTTAACATATTAGCACAGAATGAAAATACTGTTTTACCTGTTATGTAAATACCACTAGAAACTTAGGAATTGTAACTGTTGAAGAAATAAGCAACTGTCCTCAAGTACCTCCTAAAACCTGATCAAGTAATCACTCCAATATTGCTATGGTCTGAATTTGTGTATCCTCCTCAATTCTTGTATTGGGAACTAGTTACCCAAGTGGCAGTGGATCAGTTCACTAAATAAAGGGTAGATGTTTTTATAGGCCAAACTATGTGCTCTCTTGTTTTGTTTTAGGACAATGAGACCTGGTCTTTGTACAGATTAAATGCTGAAAATATTTACAAACAGAACAAATAATAGTAACCACAGCCAAACACTTTCTAGACCTTATAGGCACTGTGCCCCTGTTTCCACCTGATGAATATTTTTATTTTGAAAATTGAGGCTCCCAAACATCCTATAATATCTAACTGGATCAAATATTACAGTAGAATATAATACAAAATACTACAGTAGTAAGTACTTCTATTTCTACCCTTTGTTGTCTATTTCCAAACATAATTTCAGTATTTAAATAGAACTTCTCCATATAAAACATCAAGAAAAAAAAATGATGGTGAGTCCTGGCAAAGTGCATAGTTCCTGAGGGTAGAAATCTTGAAAGTAAGATATCTTTATAGAGGCTTCAGGGAGCTGCCTGGACACTGTTGAGATAACAGGACACAGGTGATCCTGATAATGAGGAAAGTAATCTGACTACAGATGATCATTATCAACAGCAGCATAGAGACTTAACTCCAGTAGTATATGTATTCCATGGTTTTGTATTAATTCCATTTAAGGAATGTTAGTAGCCTCAGTAGTCTAGGGTAAATACTATCCAAGTTCAAAATTCAGAAGATAAGGATATAGTTTATACTCCTGTTTTTACAAGTAAAATTGGATAATAATTTAAAATATCCTGTTTCATGAGTTGTGAAATTTCCAACATCCAATATGATAGTACTGAAAAAAATAAATGTAAATATAAATGAATATTATCTTGCCATTCAAGAGCCCTCTCTTCTCCATCCCTGGATACTATACCCACCAACAGAAGTTCAGTAACCAGATAAAAATAAAGCCAAATGAAAGCACAGAAAGTATCTTGAAAAGACATGAGATCTACATGTTAAGACATTTCAGAATGTTTTAATTATCTAAAACTATTCATTGGATATCATTAAATCAAATCCCTATCTCTTTTGTAGGTGAGTCATAAGTACTACATTAGAAATATCTTTTTTATGTATTTGAGGATTTTATGCATGAATACATGGTATTTGAATCAAAACCACACTTTCTATTCTCCCTTTCAACTTCCCTTGCCCTCCCAAACCCATGTAAAATCTTGAAATTGTAAAAGAACAAGTTTAATGAAAAGATCAATGGAACTATGATTTTTAAATATATATTTCCATTAATCAAGTTAGAGTAAGCCATTTTTATATAAAAAAAAAAAGATCTCTCAATGAATAAAGAATGCTACAAGAAGGAGGAACCTGGGTAAGATGATCAATCCTCACTCAGAAAGGCAAATGGGATGGACATTGGAAGAGGGAGAAAACAGGGAACAGGACAGGAGCCTTCCATAGAGCGCCTATAAAAGACTCTACCCAATAAGGTGTCAAAGCAGATGCAAAGTTTGACTCATAGCCAAACTTTGGGTAGAGTGCAGGGAATCTTTATATATATATATTTTTTAAATTTATTTATTTTTATATCAATCACAGGTTAGGTAATTTGCATCCCAGGCGTAGCCCCCTCCCTCATTCCCTCCCTCCCACTCCCTCCCTCATCTCCCTCCTTCCCACCCCCTCCAAGTCCACCAAAAGGGGAGGACCTCCTCCCCTTCCATCCAACCCCAACTCATCCTGTCTCCTCAGGGCTGGCTGCAATGTTCTCCCCTGGGATCTAGCCAGTCTGTCATTCCCTGGCTTGTATGGGGGAGGGTCAAAGAGAGTGCAGGGAATCTTATGAAAGAATGGGAGAGCAACAGAACCAAGAAATCTGGGCCCAGAGGTCTTTTCTGAGACTGAAACTCCAACCAAGTATATGGTTGGATATAACCTAGAACCCCTGCACAGATATAGCCCATGGCAGCTCAGTCTCCAAGTGGGTACCCTAGTAAGGGGAACAGGGGCTGTTTCTGACATGAACTCAGTGGCAGGCTCTTTGATCACTTCCTCCTGGTGGGGGAGCAGCCTTACCAGGCCATGGAGGAGGACAATCCAGCCAGCCCTGATGAGATTTGATAGGCTAGGGTCAGATGGAAGGGGAGGAAGAAATCCCTTACAAGTGAACTTGGAGAGTGGCATGGGAGGAGATGAGGAAGGGTGGGTGGGATTGGGAGGGATAGAGGGAGGGGGTTACAGGTAGGATACAAAGTGAATAAAGTGTAGTTAATATAAAAATTAAAATTAACAAAAGAATTCCGGTTATATTATTCTGATTTCAGAGTAATGAAGACTATTATTTTGCCAAATTGAGGCTGGTATTTGCTAATGCATCTGTGATGTGTTCATGATGACCCCTTACTATGTTTGAGACAAAGAATTACTTTTCATGGAACTTTCATGAGGTTCACTATAGAAAGCTTGACAGTGAATATAGGAAAACAAAACTCTGTAATAATAAATCCAATTAAATAAATGATAAATGAGAAAGAAAAGGCATAGGCATTAGATTAAGTTGATACCCTTATTTTTTTGTGCTCATCATATTATACTTGCATCAAAATTGAACCTTATTAATATTAGTGCAAACACAGTATATTGGGTTATGGCATATATTTGAAATACTCACTGTTGGTAATCAATAAAAGAAGCATGAAAGTCCAAACCTATAGTCCAGCATTTAGGAAACAAAGACAGTATCAATACAAATTTGAGGCCAGCCTAGTCTACATAGTGAGTTACAGGCCAGTCAGGGGCAACATAGTGAATTTTTTTTTCAAAACAAATGGGACCAACAAGTTGGCTCAAAAGGTAAAGATGCTTGCCACCAAGACTGGCAACACAAAATAAATTCTGCGAAATCAGTGTTGGAAAATGAGGAAATTTCTGAAAATTATCACTTTATCTTCAACTGAACTCATTAGTATGTTCTCCCTCTCCAGTGAAAAGTGTAAAACAAAACAGAACAGAAAAGATCCTCAGAACACAAATATATGGTTCACTCCTTTGCCTTATATGGAGAAACAGAAGTTAAACTCCACATAATTAAATTTAAGAGCAATAGAGACTATTGAAGTATTATTAATTTAAACTCACCTTACACATAAGAATGTATGTGTAATGGTCCAGGAGGCATATATTTGAGGAGGGTTAAAAACCAATGGATCTAAGGAATGAGACATGGTAGCTGGTACTTCATTTTTCCCTGCTCTACCTCTTTGATCCTAGGCTTCTATCAAAGGCCAGATACCTTTCTCTTAGTTGAGGATTTCCAACTGATCCTACATGAATTCACTTCTTGTTTCAGATAGTATTACACAGAACTGTGAGATAGAACATCTGGAACCACCTTTGTGTTCGTTGATCATGTCAGCTTGAAAAATTCCTTGTGCTTCACATACCAAGAGATTGGTTTTGAAATCATTAGGCACAACCAAGTGTTTAACGCCTTCATTCAAACCTAAATTTGGGAATTTTACTGCTGATATAATCAAATTGAGACCTATACTACAGTTGAAAATCTTGAATAGTTTTGTTTGCAATCATAAAACTTAGCAGAATGTTTTGTGAGATGTAGAAGTGCCCCAAGAAGCAGGGAAGGTGCTAAGGGCAGAACTGGAAAAAAAAAAAAAAAAGGAAATAATGAACTGGTTTTTATTTATTTCAAAGTTGGTTTCCTTTTAAAACACGAATGACAGGGAAAAGAACAATAAAAAAAAAGGTGTAATTTTACACTGGACTCTTTCGAGTTACTTTTTGGACAAAAAATTAAAATAAGAAACTTTATTATTAGATGTTTGAACATAGTCTTTCCGGTAAAATTGGTTACCTTTCTCTTTTGGTTTTCGTGATCTGATTCTGAAATTTTAGTTTGATGACTGGACATTTTAGCATGGGTGATTCTATTTAAATTTAATTACACTATTATTATTAATAATATTATTATTGCTATTATCATTTCGTTGTGTGTTGGAGGAAAGTCTTTCTGTTATATAGAGCTGCACTTAAACCAAAGCTATAGTCACCTAAAACTTTTGCTCTACTTTGATTGTTTTTTAATTTTTAAAATTAGGTTACCTATAACTTATTTTCAAAAGACAAAATTATTTTTCATTTTTTATTAATTTTTTTCAACCACAGCAACTGTTATTCCAACCTATCTCTTATCACCTATATGAAGAGCACTCACCTCCATCTCTCTTTTAGTAGGTTAAATCCAGAACCTCGTGCATGTGAGGTATTCTTTCACTCAGCTATGTCTTTAACAAGATACTCAACACACTATGTTTTTTTTAATTTTCTTATGAGACAAGCTTTCATTTAAACATACCTCAAACTTTACATTACTAATGCTGTCCTTAATCTCCGGGCTCTCCTGTTTCCACTTCTGAAATGCTGGGATTAAAGGAAAGAGTGTCCTACTCTTAAGTGTTCCCATAGTAAAGAGAATTTCTGAAGGAAAGCATTCCGTCTTTGAAACTGTACCTGTCATAATTGGATAGAAGCATATTTCTTAAAATATTAACTTGTAAGTAGCTCTGGAAATGTTTATATTCTCTAATCATGTGTTTGTATATAAACAAAATCCCAAACATTGACGTAGAGCACCTATCAAAATGTGTATGTTTTTATTATGCAATCAGTTGAAATAACTTTCTTCCCTTTCCTTCTAATGGTGTATAGTCAGTGAGTGGCTTATCACTGTGATTTCTTCAGCACTTATGCTAATATTCTGCACATAATGAATTCCCCATAAATATTTATTGTATTGGCATATGGTCTGTATGGTCTCTTACTGTCTTTAAAAGCCATCATCTTAATCATACCGTGAGTTGATTTCTTATGTGCCAAGACAGGAAGCTATGCTTTTGTTCAATGTACACTGCATACATAGCACAGCTTTTACTTAGCAAACTCAAAAAAAACATATGTAGTACCTATAATTACCTAATAAGTTTGCAATTTGAATAAATAAATATTTCAAAGAATCAAAGTACTTTCCTCCTTTCAAAAGAGGAATTGTCAAAGCTGACAATGTCATGAAAACATGGTAACAAGAGCCATTGTTAACTTAATCGTAATTAATAAAATAGACTACCTTTCAGGTTTAAATCTATGTACTTGTGCAACACAAAACAATTATCCAAACATAAAATTAAATATATCCCAGTAATTAACTCAACATGTGCAGTTATCTCTACAGATATCTTTAACTGGAGAAAGTAACAAATGACTGACTCTCTTTCCTAACAAAACACATATAAAAATCACCTCTAAAGTATAATTGAAAGTGTCATTGTATAAAATTTAGAGAATACAGAGAATGACTTTGACAGAAAGTCGTACTGAATTTAATCTGCCAATTTTCTTAGATACTGCTGACATTAAGAAGTTTCACTGAAGTTCTAAAAATTTCCGCATGAATTACCCATCTCTGAGACAAACTCTCCAAAACACCCAATCGTCTGGTTTATTTATCTAAGTACTCAAAACTCATCTGGGCTTACCATATCAAAAATCTCTTTTCACAATGTATTGTGAAATATGTGGTGTCCAGTAATAATTTGCATTAGGATTTTGAAAGGAGTGCTAGCATTCATCAAGGAACTCATAAATCAGTATATATCTGAGCCAGTTTTATTAAACAGCATTTTTTAAAGTCTGAGATAAATTTCAAAAATTGTACAGGTAACTAATTTTGAGACTGTTCAGTAACAAACTTTAGCAGTGCTTCTGTTCATCTGACTGGCTGTATTACATGGAAAGTTTATTTTAGAGGTTTTCATATTGTATTTCCTAGAACATGCTTACCAAGCTATTTGCTAAAATATCTTTAAAATTGGTACTGATGGTTATTTATTTGAAAATTACTTATTTTGTAACTCAAACCTTGCCTTTCATTAGATGAGAAAGCTATATAAAGAAAAACAAATCAAACTAAAGTTATAAAACAACAACAAAGAGTCCCAGGTTATTACAGTAGATGTTATGTAATAAATTATTACATTATTTTATTCACTACAAAACTAGTAAAATTAATTCTGCTTTATTTGAGAATATGCATGTATTAATATTTTGTTTTAGCCATACTTTACCTATTGATATTTAACTATTCTAATTTTTCCTTTTAGTACACATGGTGCCTGTTACCTAAACTATATTTTGTTCATAGTTCTAGCACTATGTTACTTTATCAACAGTATAGCTAAAGCATTGTTTACAATGCTTACAGTGTAGATTTGTCTTTATTAATGAAAATATGCCTGGTACTTAGTTCAAAGTAGATTATTTACAGCATTCCAAAACTAATGCATACATACCAATGCTCTTGTGACTTCACTCTTTACCATTCATACCTCACACATACAATTTGGATGTGTCTTCCACAAAAGTTGTGTTGAACCATTTATAATATAAATTTTATGTAGTGACATGCTCAGTTATACTTTAGAGCTGATTTTTATGTGTTTCGTGTAGGAAAGAGAGTCAGTCATTTGTTACTTTGATTAACTATATCTGTAGAGATAAGTGTACATGTTGAGTTAATTACCAGGATATATTTAATCTTATGTTTGAGCATGGTTCTTTTCAAAACTGAGTGAGTTTGACAGATGTTATCCTTGTAAATGAGCAAACTTCCTTTAAAATGTCTTTCTACACAGTTTATCTCCCTTGGGAAGCTTCTATCTAATATATGACAGTTCAGCATATATCCTTTATATAGCCCAAATTAATAAGACATTTTGGAAGTATTTCTTCTCCAACATAAAATACTTGGTGTCTTGATTTTTGCTTTGCCAACACTGGGAACTGTGAAAATCAATATTCTATCATTTACCATTTATCTATGGTAATCTCTCATGAAAGCACAGATGTACAAAACCAAATCTACATCACATTATTTACTCAATTAAGTTCTGCACATTTTTTTTTAGTAGATCCAATGAATCAGATTGTCTTTTTTAGCCTGTTGTTTGGTACTCTTAATATTGTAATGACATGACCACACCCAGATGCTGCTTAAATATTTATTTGTGTGTGACAACCAAAATATAAAAATAAAAAATAAAAATAAATAAAATTCACTTACTTTTGTACCAACCAGTCCTTTAATGAATATATTCAACCAGTTACTTTTTGATATGTAGATATAGATATGTGTTTTGGTTTAAATTTGGTTAAACTCAAATATTGAAGTGGTTAAATAATTGACACAGAGATGGAAGTAGTGAAGCAAATGCCTATAATTATATATTATGCGCTGGAATAACAGCCACTGAAATATCGTAGTTATAAGTTCCTTGTATCTTAGTCTTGCTGAAGACCAGAAAATGATTGTCATTGTATTTTTACTAGGACTTTCAAAAACTAAAGAACCAAAAGACTGAAACCTTAGCTCAGTTGGAAGGACGTTTAACATTCACAAAACCTTATGTTTGCTATGCCCAAATGGTCTACAAGACTACCAGGAGCTTGGACCACTTATGCAACAGCAAAGAACGTTATTTGGGCTTCAGCTCAGTCTGTCCACCATCACCAATGTAGGGAATCAGAAAGGAGAACCTCAGCAGCTGCAAGGCAGGGTTTTTATTGGGGTTGGAGTAAGGACCTGGAATTTCCAGGTTAGCAGTAACATGACTGGGTGATAGTCAAGTCTGTTACAAAGTGAATGACTAACATTCTAACATTGAGGAAGCTATCTATAGACTTCAAGAATGTTAGGTATTTTCTGTGCCCTGAATGTTCTTCTACAAGGTTGTGGGCTGCATTCCTAGAATGAGCTTGACCTCAGGAATGTTAGATGTTTTCCTTTGCCATGAATATTCTATTATAAGGTGTATAAGGCTGCCCAGCACAGATACCCCACCCTGAGATAAGATACTTTCCCATTCTTGTGGTTATCCTAAGGCTGTTTCTTGGGTGGGGGGTTTTATGGCCTTGTTCCTGGAATTGGTGATATATGGCCTAATTTTTCTTTTAAAGTTACCTGATCCTAAAATAGAGACAAAATGGAGTTTATGTAGTCCTCTCAAATGTTCAAATGTTAGAATCATAAAAACCCATCATAAGGGTACATACCTGTAATTTCAGAAGTTTAGAAGAGGAGGAAGAAGTGTTACAAGTTCAATATCATCCCCATGTTCCACTTTGGAACACAGAGTAGAATTTTAAGAAAAAATCTGTAGAAGTCATTTCTCATAGATGTCATTATTCAAAATGATTGTGACATGCTGGGCCTTGTCAGGAGACTAATCTCTGTCTGACATGATGTCAGTGAAATTAGCAATTCAATAGTACAAGTTAAGGCCTGTCAGTCTTAGAAACAGAAATTATTTATTTTAAAAATATAGATAAATTAGAATAAAACAATCACAGGGTTGCTACAAAATTTGCAAGATTAAAACTTTCAGTGGAGTATCAAAATTTATATGAAGATAGAACCTGGATTGATAAACACAACTTATTGCTTTGCCCTTCTACTACGTTTGCATTGTTAATTCATGTCTGCAATAAATTATGCAGGCCATTGTGCTTAATTAACATGAGGATTAGCTCATCATTGTTTCCACAGAGTAAACCTACTTAGAATCATACTTTTCTGACAGAAGAATAATATATGTTGATTTCACTAACATTTACATAAATGGTTTCTAAAGAAAATTAATATGTTTAATTTTTTCTTATAAATAACTTTCTGAATTATCAGCAAATAATTTTGAATAATGGAAAATGTATTATAAAAATGTAAGCTCCTAATTTATTTATCCTTTGTGAAGGATTCAACTCCCATAATTTTGTGAATAATATCCTTATTTTCAGCAGAAAGAACAGCATTTCTATTTTACCCTTAGCATTCTCCACATTCCAAGAAGGATGTGCTAATAAGGTCAGTATCAATTACAATCTTTTTAAAAACATGTCAGCCACCTGTAGTATCCCAACTCTCCAGATAATGTATTTCCATTAAAATTTAAGTTCAGTTGACCATGTCCTTTGCTTTACTGAAGCTTTTCAGTTTCATGACTGAAACTGTTGACTGTTGACATTAAAGCCTGAGCTCCTGGTGTTCTGTTCAGGAATTTATCTCCTGTGCCAATCAGTTCAGGGCTCTTCCCCACTTTTTCTTTTAACAAATTTAGTGTCTGGTTTTATTATGAGGTCTTTGATCCACTTGACTTTAATTTTGTACAGGGTAATAAGCATAGATCTATTTGCATTTTTGTACATATAGACATCCACTTAGACTAACACCATGCACTGAAGACGCTATCCTTTTTCTATTGCATGGCTTTCACATTTTTGATCAAAATCAGGTGTCCATAGGTGTATGGTTTTCTTTCTGGGTCTTTGATTTGATTCTACTCATCCTCCAGTCTGACTCTATGACATTACCATGCTGTTTGTATTATTGTTGCTCTATAATAAACCTTGAGATCATGGATGAAGATACCTCCAGAAATTATTTTATTGTACATGGTGGTTTTAGCTATTCTGTTCTGTTTGTTTGTTTGTCCATATGAATTCGAGAATTGTTATTTCAAGTTCTCTAAAGAATTGTGTTGGTATTTTGATGGCAAGTGCATTGCATTTGTAGACAGTTTTTAGTAGTACAGCCACTTTTACTATGTTAATCCTACCAATCATGAACATGGGAGATCTTTCTGTCTTCTGATACGTTCTTCAAACACTTGAGTTTTTTTGGTTTTGTTTGTTTGTTTTTCATACAAATCTTTCACTTGCTTGGTTAGAGTCACACAAAGGTACTTTATGCTATTTCTGGCTATTTTGAAGGGTGTTGTTTTCCTAATTTCTTTCTCAGCCATTTTGTCTTTCCTATATAAGAGGTCTACTGATTTTTTTTTTTTTGAGTTAATTTTGTATCCACTACTTTGCTGAAGGTGTTTATCAGGTGTAGGGGTTCCCTGGTACAATTTTTGGAGTCATTCATGTATACTGTCATATTCTCTGCAAACAGTGGTACTTTGACTTCTCTCATTCCTACTTGCATTCCCTTTATCTCATTAGTTGTCTTATTGCTCTAGCTAAGACATCCAGTACTATGTTGAATAGATTTAGAGAAAGTGGGCAGCTCTGATTTCAGTGGGATTTATTTAAGTTTCTCTCCCTTTAGTTTGATATTGGGTATAGGCTTTCTGTATATTGACTTTATTATGTTTAGGTATGTGCCTGGAAGCTTTGATCTCTCCAAAATTACCAGCTGTTATATTTTTTTTTCAAATGCTTTCTCAGCATCTAAAGAGAAAATCATGTGGTTTTGTGTGGAGAGCTGCGTGTGCCGCGCCTTAAAGATGGCGCCGGTTTCCACCTTCTGCCACCCGGAAGGCGAGTGCTCTTGTGATAAACAACTCCTTATTTGGCTGTGCTGTGTCTGATGATCTGCCTTCTCTTGCATGTACCTATCCGCACTTCCCACGTGGCTACCCGGGGTTGGCTGGCTCAGGGCTACTTATTCCTGGGATGCGCTCTCCTCGGGGCAGGTTGTTCAAGGCTCCTGAATAAAATGCTTGAAGAAGAGCTTGTGTGTCCTGTCTTTCCTTGCTGGTTGAGGCGGATGTGACAGTTTTGGGAAAAGATCTTCACTAATCTTAAATCTGACAGAAGGTTAATATCTAGAATATATAAAAAGTTCAAGAAAATAAACACCAACAAACAAAATAATCCAATTACAAATGGGGTACAGAGCTAAACAAGGAAGTATCAATAGAGGAATACTGAATGGCAGAGAAACCTTAAAAAAATGCTTCCTGTCCTTCCTCATCAGGGAAATGCAAATCAAAACCACTCTGAGATTCAATCTCATACCCATCAGAATGGCTAATATAAAAAAAACTCCAATGGATTACACATGCTGGAGAGGTTTTAGAGAAAGGGGAACACTCTTCCATTGCTAGTGGGAATGTAAACTTATACAACCACTTTGGAAATCAATCTGGTACTTTCTCACATACCTGGGAATAGCGTTACCTCAAGAGCAAGCTATACCACTCCTGGGCCATTTATCTGAATTGCGTTCAACCATACAACAAGGACATTTGTTCAGTTATGTTCAAAGCAGTTTTATTCATAATAGCCAGAACCTGGAAACAACATAGATATTCTTCTACCAAAGAACAGTACAGGAATTGTGGTACATTTACACAATGGAATGTTACTCAGCAATTAGAAACAAGGAAATCACAAAATTTGCAGGCAAATGAATGGAACTAAAACAAGATCATCCTAAGTGAAGTATGCAAGAACCAGAAAGACACCCCATAGTATACACTCACTTATAAGTAGATATTAGCCATATCATATAGGAGAAACTTACCAAAATCTACAGACGTAAAGAAGCTAAACAACAAGTTGGACCCTAGGGAAGATGCTTAATTCTCATTCAGAAGAGAAAACAGCTAAGACACCAGAACCTGTAGAGAGAGGGGACAGGAGCCTACCGCAGATGTACTCTAAAAGATTTCACCCAGCAGAGGATCAAAATAGATGTAGAGACTCACTTCCAAACTATGGACAGAGCACAGGGAGTCTTATGGAAAAAGAGGGATGAGGAAAGAGAGGGACAGGAGCCCCACATGGAGACCAACAAAGACAAAAGCAGCTGGGCCCAATGATACTGCAGAGACTGATGCATCAACCAAAGACTATTAGGATTGTGCAACAGAGTTACATGGCAGGTTCACAAATCATGCCACATGCTCCATGTGGGAGGTTTATTAAGGAAAGGGGAAAAGAAAGGGGGAAGGGGAAGGGAAAAAGAAAAGGGAAGGGAGAAAGGATCACAGGGACCTTCTCTGAGCAGGACTGGAGAGAAAGAGAAAGGAAGGAGGGGCTTCCATTCTCTTAAAGGTTTCAGGTGATCTATAGGTGGCTTCACAGATGCCGGATATCTGGTTTGTCAGGTCTCTTGGGGCTGGTCATAGATATGCCTGCTTACGGATCCAAACAAAGACCATGCATAAAGAGGACCCAGACACCCTTCTCAGATGTAGCCCATAGACAGCTTAGTCTCAATGTGGGTTCCCTAGTAGGGAGATAAGAGACACTCTCTGACATGAACTTGTTTGCTTGCTCCTTGATCACTTCTCCCTGATGGAGTGACCTAGCCAGCCCACAAAGAAAGAGGATCCAGGCAGTCCTGATGGGATCTGATAGGCTAGGATAAGACAGTAGGGGAGCAGGTCTCACCTTATCAGTGGACTAGGGGACAGGGATAACTGTAAATGCAGGGTAGAACTGGGAGGAGATGAGGGAGGGAGTTACAACAGAGATACAAAGTGAATAAATTGTAATACTAATAACAGTACTACTACTACTAATAATAATAAAAATAAAATTAAGTTTCACTCTTATGAGCTACATTTAATTTTGTATATCATAAATATTTGCTACTGAAAATGTATTTATTTTCTTGTGTTTGTCCTAATTCCATAAATTATTTAATGTAAAATAGAAGCAAATATTGTATATTACATATTTGATAATATGACTCAATGATCAGAAACATACATAATTTTATTTTTTAATTCCATCAAGTATTGATTGCAACTTCTCTCGATTAAGGTCTATAAAGTCTGAAGATTTTATTATAATTATGTATTAGATAAGAAAGTCTTGAATAAGCTTCCAATTCTACTTCATTCTATACATTTTAACTGATACAATGTAAACATAGGGTAAGTGATAAAACTACTTCTTCCACTCTATAATAACATGTTCAGAAGGATTTCATTGTTGTATATTCCCACACTATTCAAAAGCTGGATATTTACTATTAGACTAAGTCAACAATTTTGTGAGTCTAATCTTTGCTGTTGAGTTTATACAAACTGCATCCCTGATATCAAGACTACTTTATCCAGTAGCTGATGGAAATAGATGCAGAGACTGGCAGTCAAACAATGGGCTCTGCCTGAGTCTTCTGGAAGAGTGGGAAGAAGCATTAAGAGAATGGAAAGGGTCAGGGACACAGATGTACAGCCTGTTCATCATGCAGTTCCCTTATCAATTGGAGTGGGGTGTTTCTCTGACTCTGTTGTCTGCCTTTGGAGTCCTTTCCTCTAGTTTTGGTGCCTTGTCTGACCTCAGTGGGAGACGATGCATTCAGTCCTGTTGTGTAATGTTGGGGCTAAGGTGGAATGGTATATATGGGGTCTTCCCCTTTTCTGATGGAGGAGCAAATGGGGGAGAGAATATTGAGTGTGGGATTGTGAAAAGAAGAGGGAGGAGTCTGAGATTAGGCTGTAAAGTGGTTAAATAAGTTAATTAATGGGAAAAATGATCCTTTTTATTAGTCTGTTAAAAAACACACTTATTTGAAGTCAAAGTACTGCTTTATTGTATAGTTTTTGGTCTACTTCTATGAATATGCTACAATAATTTCTCACTTTCTTAAATGCATACTCCTTTTGAGCAAAATTTATAGTCTATCCACATAACTCTTCACCTCATCAATTTACTAGTGTGTATCTCCAATCACACAGTTTTCAAGTTCAAAGAAGAGATAGCAAAATGCCTACAAATTATATGTAACTAAAAATGTGGCCCTTTCAATAGTCACACACAATGTTTATTAAAATGGACTCTCTTTGACATGAACTCAGTGGCTGACCCTTTGACCACATCCCCTGAGGGAGGAGCAGCCTTCCCAGGACACAGAGGAGGACATTGCAGCCAGTCCTAATGAGACCTGATAAGCTAGGGTTGAATGGAAGAGGAGGTGGACCCCACTATCGGTGGACTTGGAGGGGGAATGGGAGGGAATGAGGAAGGGAGTTATAGCTGGGATGCAAAGTGAATAAAATGTAATTAATGTGAAAAAAATTAAATCAAGAAAAATATTGCCTTAAATTCTGCCTAGTGTGTTACAGTACTGTCTCTATAAGTGTCTACATTCTTAGAATAGTTTGCTTCCAATTTTCATTCAAAGTGATGCCCCATGTCAGGCAAAATAATGACCCTAAAAACTGTTCCCATACTAATCCTAAACTGTTATCATATTATCTGATATATTAATCAGTTTAGGTTGTTGGAGGGAAGGACATAATCTATCACCTGTCTTAGTTTCTTTGCTGTTGCTGTGATAAAATAGTATAACATAGAAACTTAAGGGGACAGGGGACTATTTCAGTTCCATTAAAAGGGTTTGCTGCACTGGGGTGGAGACATGTTTTAATTGTTAAGAGGTTTAGAATCCTAACTACTCTTTTAGGGGACCTGAATTTCATTTCCAACATCTATGTTGGACTGCCCAAAAACCACAAGTAATTCCAACTCCAGAGATTACCTAAGGCGTCTGACATGTCTGAGCACATGGCACTCATGTACACTGATGGCACTCATGAAACTACAAGCTGACAGTTACCCATATACAAATTAAAAGAAAATAAAGATTATAAACATATATATATGTATATATATGTATGTATATATATGTATATATATGTGTGTGTGTGTGTGTGTGTCTCAGATGACAAAAATGATATGAAAAATGATTTCTTCTGAGTCAATTTTCAACCATATCAACACTTTTCTGGTGGAGTACTAGATTAGGATTTAATTTCCTCCAAAAATATTTACTTGCGAATATCATCATAATAGGAGTTGGTATTTCATATAAGGACTTTGGAATAACAAATATTCAGTCCATTCTCTATAGCAAAGAGAATTAAGGTCACACATATAAGTATTAGATGACCTTGATAGGGGAAGAATGTAATGAATGTTCTGGAGAAGTCTAAGGTAGTCATGATTTTTGAAGAAAGAGAAATAATACCTAAATCATTTGGGAAAACATGCAGATGAGTCCTAAGCTACTCAGGCTCACTGTCAAATCTCCTCCTCTTCATACTTCCTTATCTTCTTCTTCATGATTAGTCATTACTGTTGCTACTGAAATTTGTGATATGATCATTACAAAAAAAACAAAGTTAATATAAAACATTTTAATATGTTCATAACAAAGCATAATATTGCTTCTCTACTACTCAAAACTTAAAAGCACAACATGCTATATTAAGACACTTCAGGCTGTCTTTTGAAACATGAAATAAAGATCAGGAGGTTATTTAAGAATTAAATAGTTCCTAAAAATTTACTTCCATTTATAAATTCCTTGTTTTACCTAAAGAGTATTCTTACAACTTTATTGATATTGACATACTATAGGTTATACATACCTAACTAAATTATTATCAGGTTAAGAGGATGAATGAATAGTCTATTCATTTACATATATATATGTATACATATATATATACACACACATACACACATATTAGATATGGAGAGAAAGTTTGCACCATTTTTAAATCAATATTGTGTGCTTTTAATATGTATGGAATATAATTTGCATAATGTTCCACAACACATTGAAGTAACTAAGAGACCACAAAGCAATTAAATTGCAGACATATGCACATATACTGTTTATGTATTCATCTTTTGAAATGTTCATAAATTTCCATTTCTGTTTTATAATTAAGATCCAGACAGTTAAAAGAAACACACATTTCCCCTCATTTTTAAACCTTTTCTCAGATGGAATACTATTTTACAAAGTATATTATTTAGCATTGATAGGATCTTCATATCAGTGATCAGAACACGTTTTAGAGGAAATGACAAAGTGAAAAATAAAGTTAAATTCATGAACTAATTTGTAGCTAGTCACCTAACCTTTGTTTCAGACATCATAAAACAGTACAGACTTTCTTGATATAACATTGTCTGATTTTACATTTGAAGTAGTAAGGAAATAATGATATATTTTGATATGACCATACAAATACATTAAAAATATTTGTGTATGTACATGACATTATACTCTTGTTACTTTACTTAGGATAGTTTGCTTATAGTTTGTTCTAATTTCCAAGGGATACATGTGAGGTTAAGACTTCATTTAAACATTCCCCATGACTAGAAAAAAAATGATTTATTGTAAATGTAGGTGTGATTTATTATAAAATACCGAATAGCAGACAAGTTAGGAAAACTGTATTTTATGCTTATTTATTAATTCACATGAAAAGTAGAACTCAAGGTTTTATACAAACTAGGCAATTATTCAGCCATTAGGTACTTAGTTTACATTTTACTTTTTATCATGAAACAATGTCTCAGTATTGTCCCCTCTGCTTTTGAAGTGACCCAGTATCCAAGAATAACCTTAAACTATCTTCTTCTCTGAACTTCCTGATTAGCTGGGATTACAAGTCTTTCCCACCAGACTTGGCGTAATTTAAAAAAATATGCTTATTTAAAGCATCAAAAACTATTTGATTATATCCAAAGAGTTAAAATAAAAACTCAAGATGTCTTCTCTTACAACACAGCCATTTTCAGTTTTGAAGAGGTTTAGTTGACTTAGTTCTAGTCATAATCTCATTAATTGGTTCAAAAGCCTGAATGTGGTGAGATAAAAACAAACAAACAAGCTATAAATCTACTTAACTATTGGATATCTAAGGCTGTCCTTCAAATGAAGGCTTAGCAGCCTGCACACTGGAGAATTACACATTTTACCCCAGGGAAAATGAGTAGTATTATGAGAGTAATATGTGAGGTTGTAGTCTAATGGATATTGGAATTCATTTGACAACACAGAAAAAATTAACATAAAACATTCGTTAGTAGGTAAAAATATAATACAGTAAATAAATTATGTCAAAGATTATACTAAGACTTTGATGCTTTTTCTAAATGAGAGACTTTGCAAAATATAGACTGTTTCACTGAAAACGATGCTAAATCTAAGGAAATTGTCACTTACCCAAGGAAAGAAGACAAAGAGAAAAGGTAGAACCAATGCTCCTTAAATTTAAAACAATTGGATAAGTACACACTAATAGAGAGATTTGAGATTAAAGAAGACATTCAGATGGCTGATAAAAACATGACAATGATGTGAAACATTCATGTTAATAGGAATGATATGTGCAGCCAGTAAGAGAGCAGTTCCTTCTTAACAGAAAGGATTAATGAAAAGGAGACAAGAAGAGACAGAAGTCTGAGATTAACCAGAAAGTGAATAAATTACTAGGAGCATGCAAGTTGAAAAAGCACTTTAGAAAACCCTGTAGTTAACATTAAACATATTCACACATCTTGCTCAGCTGTTCTTGTCTTACATACATATCACAATTTATTTTCTAAGTTTGGCAGCATTAAAAAGTCACTACAGCCTCAGTAATTTGAATGGCATATATATTTCTGCATAGTTCTAGAAGGCAAAAACGGAGATACAGATATCATCACAATGAATTTCTTGTATGGCTCGTGAGGCAGGATCTGATACTATAGGCTTCTTAGCCTGGTATATAAATGGACATCTCCTTATGTTTTTACATTAGCCTATGGCATTTCTCTGACAGGGTCCAAATCTAATAATGGTATTCATACTCTTTTGTGGCCCATCTATATGTCCTCATATTACCTTTCATGACTTAGTAGAGACCCTTAAATAATAAAGTCACACAAGTTGAGTAATGGAAGTTAGGCACTCAATTACATGTATTTGAGAGAAAACAATAGAATTTGGCATATGACATCATTCAATAAAATAATATGCTTTTTATAAAAAAAAAATACAGAAGAGACCCCTGTGCCCAGATCTTTGATTCTGTTCTCCCTGTGGAGCTTCTGTCTTCTCCAGGTCTCACTATCTACCACTTCTTTCATAAGATTCCCTGCACTCTGCCCAAAGGTTGTCCATAAATCTCAGCATCTGCTTTGATACCCTTCAGGGTAGAGCATTTCAGAGGCCCTCTGTGGCAGGCTTCTGTCCTGTTCCCTGTTTTCAACTTCTTCTGATGTCCATCCTCTTTCCTTTCTGAATGGGGATTGAGCATTTTAGCCATAGTCCTCCTTCTGGATTAGTTTCTTTAGGTGTAGAGATTTAGTAGGTTCATCCTATATTATATGTCTAATATCCACTTATGAGTGAGTATATACCCTGTGTGCCTTTCTGCTTCTGGGATACCTCATTCAGGATGATCTTTTCCAGTTCCCACCATTTACCTGCAAATTTCATGATTTCCTTGTTTTTAATTGCTGAGTAGTATTCCATTGTGTAAATGTACCACAATTTCTGTATCCATTCCTCAGCTGAGCGGCATCTGGGTTGTTTCCAGATTCTGGTTATTACAAATAAAGCTGCTATGAACATGGTTGAGAAAATATCCCTATCAGTGGACTTTGGAGGGGCATGCATGGAAAAGAGGAAGGGAGAGTGGGATTGGGAGGGGAGAGGAGAGGGAGCTATGGGAGGGATAAAAGTGAATAATGTGTAATTAATAAAAATTAAAATGAAAAAACTATTTTAAAAAACAGAACAGAAATGTGTATCATTATAATATACCTCCAAAGCATAAACTTCTGTTAACAAATAGAATGAGATTTTGATTCATATACCTTGTGGACTCCTAAATATAATATAGACATTATTTCATAAAAGGAACACAATAGAATAAATGATGATTATATGCTTTATGGTATCATTTTCATAGACTATAAGAATGAGAAAAACTGCTTTAAAATGCTTAAACACTATAGGTTTGGATGTGGTTGTAAGGATAGAGAACATGATATTCACTATTTTTTATTGAACTTAAATGGTTGTATACAGTATGTGAAATGACATTCACTTAATGTTATGTTTGGATGGTGAATGTTTCCTAAAGGCCTTTCCTCTTGTTTGGTCACAGCAGCTGTGCCTTTGGAGGAAACATAAAGACCCTATTGCCTCACTGATATTTTTTCTCCAAAACCAACTTCTGTTCTATCAGCTTCCTATGATAGGGTCCTACCTTACTTTTGAGAGAAGGTGTTCTTTCAGTGTGATAATTTCTTTTTATTTATTTATTTTTATATTAATCACAGGTTATATACTTTGTATCCCTACTAGTTTCAGACCAGTAGGTCTGATTGTGGCCTTCTGACAAGGTTTGTCAGTCTCTGTCATCCTTCCTTGTTCTCAGGTGCTTTTAACATTTCTTTCCCAACTGACTTTACAATCAGCCTTTAAGTCCAGCTAGTATCTCTATATCTATGAGCTATATGACAGAGACTTCAGAAGTGGCTCTAGCAGGAAATTCATTCTTCAAGTGCTTGTGTTATTTTTTGAAAAAGAAGCCTGAAGGCTTTTGAGACTCTCACCTAGGAGGCTCATTCATAGAAGGAAATTTGGCCAGAAATAGATTGCTTTAGGCTCCATGGACCTGAAGCTTCTGCCTGAGTTAGGGAATTTACTGTATACAATATTCAGAAGTTGTATACAATATTCAGAAGTTGACCAATGGCTATTAACATGAAGATTAATTCCTTCCTCAGCCTCCAAGAACTGCATACTTCAATGGGTCACACAAGAAATTCTTCTTTAGAGCTGCTTCCAGTTCTTAAAACCCATCATTTCAGACCAGCTTTTCAAAGCTTCTAAACCTCTGGCTTTAGGCCTGCTGTTCTAAAGTCCTGCTGCTCCAGTGTCTTAGACTTCCTAGAGAGAGGTGACGACTAAAGCTGTCTTCTGTACCGTAGGGCGGCTCTACAAAGGAGAGCTCTAGGCTGCCATTCTGAGTTCTCTCAGAGATTTTATACCAGTATTAGATTTCAGATCCCTTTTGGTTCTATCCTACCATTCTGTTGCTACTCAGAGTTCAAACCTGCCCCATTTAAATCCGAAGTGCCAATCTGCTTTAAGTTGTTTTATCATATTTAATGTTACTAATTCCTTAAGTTAAAAAAAATACTCCATGTTTGTATTTCTTGATGTTGCCCACTTCATTCTTGAAGAAAAGTGGAACAAGAACCCTGCAGGAGATAGAAGATGGTCTCTACAAACTGCATTTTTAGAAAAAAAAAAAGCCTTAAAGAAATACAGGGAACTAACTACGAACTGAAGTTCCCAAAACAAAATTCAAAATGGAACCTTTTTTCTAATTATGATGCTTTAGCTCAGATATTTTTGACAGGGGCAGAAAGCAGAGGAACACACTTTAGAAACTTGGATATAAATGAGTATACATTATAGAGTAATAAAATTTGGAATGAATGAATCTGCTGCCTGAGTGACACAGTGCATACTTGAACTTATCTATATGTACACATTCTTACACTGTCGTGATAAAGCAACAGTGTAATGTCAAAATTCAAATTTTAATCAGTGCTGATTAAATAACTTGCTTGGTAAAGAAGGGTGTTAACTGTCAAGATTGACAACCTTCTAAGTTCAATCCATCGAAGAAGAGAACCAAGGTTTTTCCTTTTCCCTCTACTTATTTACTGTTCATTAGTACCAAAACATGTGCACAAATACACATTATACAATGGAAATAAACTTCTTGAACTCCGTTTGTGTTACAGCTCCGATCCTTCAGTATATTTGAGCTTTAAAACTGTTTCTTCAGGATGTACCTAATTTCTTGCATTTATATTGAAGCTTTACATGTTTTTCATAATAGTTTCATTTGTCATTGTTAGAAACTAATACCTGACTTTTAAGATGAGTTCTCTCATCTCAAATGACCCAACACAGGGACTCCCTCATAGAAGCACTAGAATTGTTTTTTAGATTATTCTAGATCCTGCCAGGTTGGAAAGTAATATTAATCATGATGATCTCTCAAAGATCTTCTTAATATTTAGAATTCTATGGTTTCCTGTTTGATATGTTGAATTTAGAATCAAAACACAAACATAAATCTGTATACTTAACTAGCAAGGTCTTCAATTTCCAAAGAGTAAGTAGCATTCTAGTTCTTATTTTTACAATTGAAAATTTATGATTAAGGTAAGTATTGTAGTTAAAGTTGATTGTAAGATTACCTTTCTATGTTACCAGTCTTGACAAAGTGATTGTATATTCCCAGAGGCTTCATGGTAAGAAGTCATAGAACTATAACTAGACAAAGGAAAAGAGAACTGTTACTAAACACAAATAACTATCCTAAAGGACTTGCAGAGTATTACCAGTGATTCTCAAAGAGGATGAAGGAAGATTTTTGAAGTCACACATTGATACAGTTTAATAACTAAAAAAAATAATTATTAGCAGGAGCAGAGAATGAGATTATTTGCAAGGAGACAAATTTGAAAGAAAATGAAAGAAAGAAATTGTATCATATATGAGCACATTTCACGGTCTTATGCGCTCTATGTTGAGTGCTTTCTGTAAGTTGAGGAAAAACCAGGAAATTGTGACTCTTGACTCAACTCCTGTGTTATGTAAGAAAACTAAAAATAAAACAGTTCTATTGAGCTTTTTACATTCCACATGGTGTAGCAATATTTCACACCGAAACATATAAAAAAACAATATCACAAAGCAAAACCATATAATAGAGATAAACATGAACTGAAGTCACTCTTAAGCAGCCCTTGTTGTTATTGCTACATTTGCCTTTGAGAAATATTCATAGATGGTAGTTTCAGTTCAGATTCGTAAATATTTTGGATTTGAAGGCCAGTGGAGAGAGAATGAAATGTAGTGAGCATTTTTTGTTTCTAACTACAAACCCAGGTTTAAGTGTTGTTTACCTTACTCCAGCTCTCATGAGGCAAGCATCACTTTTAAACATGCTGACAAAGTCATTTTACATTCACACAACAATACCAAAGTCAGGAAATACGAAAAAACAAGAAGTTTATTTTTAGTAGTCAAACCATGAATTTTAAATCCCTATGCTTTTAGTTTACATTATATATGTTATAGAAGTTATAAAAGAGACAACAACAAAATAAGCAACTCTAATGGCTTAATGAATACCATGTTAAGATAGTGGACATCTGAAGGATATTGTGAACTGGGTTGGAATAAGAAATACCTAAGACATTAATGGGATAAAATTTGGGTGTTTCTGTGAAAGGGTTTCTTGCTGTGATTAATGGAAGGGTAATATTTACTCGGAATGGGAACAGCAAGGTGACATGGGCTGTGTCCTGGGAGTATAAAGGGGTAAACACGGAAGTTCATGTGAGCATTTTCTTCTTACTACTTCCTCATCTACCCAGAAGTGAACTGCTCATGTAATCATGCCAAGTGCAACATAATAGATACTATTCCCTGATCCAAGCCAAAATAAACCTTTTCCTCTTTGGTTTAGTCCTTAGCAGGTATTTAGCAAAACCAAAGAAAAAGCAATAGTCTTATAGTATCAAAGTTTAAATATCTTTAAATCAATTTTGTTCTGTTTTCTTGGAGAACACTTTTTATTCATAGATCATTTAATATTTCTTATATGTGTTTTCTATTATGAAGAAGTATTTTTAAGTACTAGAGAAATTTGAAGATTTACACTGAACTATATGATATATATTAGAAAATCATGTATCTTAGGTAGCTGGAGCTTACTAAAATAAGTTTAATTCAGAAAAATTTTAAGTTCAAAGTCACGAATGATATACTATTTCAATATTTATAGGAATAAGAAAAATAAATATTTATTATACTATTTCTCTCCATTGGTGTCATCTTTGTCCACCTCATGTTTGGGTAGTCAGGTTGGTGAAATTTTATGTGTGTATCTTGAGGTATAATCAGTAGACATAATCTTCCATAAAACTCCCAGATCTTCTGGCTCTTACAGTGTTCCACAGGAAGAGTATATCAATTGGGTGCCCAATTGTGCCAAATATTCAGCCTTGAAAAAAATACATATAGCAAACATGTGGATGCAATATATGTATATATATTCCATATACATATATGCATGTTATAAAAATAGTGAAAAAAGAGGTCGCAAATTAGAATGAGAATGGAGAAGGATACATAGAAAAGTTTAGAGGAAGAGGAGAAATATTTTAATTATATTATAATATCAAAATTAAAACGGAATAACCTTTGCCTAGTTAGTTTTAATGCTGAACTTTAATCGTGGCTTATAGTACAAATTAAGAGTGGTTGGCCAATTGGAACATCTTGTTCTGTATTTCATGGTGGACTTAAAATCACAGTCCTTTTGTGCACTATACAGATAAATGGTATAAGGACAAGCACATGCTACAATACCCATTTTTTAGAGTAAGTGTACATTTCTAAGTTCATTGTATCAATTTTGATTAATAATTACTTTGAATTAGGATCTAAAAAACTGTGACACACATTTCAAGAGACAGTGGAGAATGAATCTTTTCGGAAATCATCTGAGTAACTTTTCTCTTATTTAGTTAGTGCCTGCGACTAATGTCATGGAACAAATATATTTACATTTAAGTTATTCCCAAAATACTGATAGTAATTCAAAGAAAATAAAGGAGGTTAAAATATTTTAAAAGGACTAAGAAAAGTCAAGGTGGAAACTGCTTAGAAAAATCTGTAAAAAACGTAATCGTGGTGAAAAAGCAAACAAACAAACAAAAAAAAGTGTCTTACCAACAATACAGCAATGCAGCATATGTTTTTCATCTTCTTTTAGTTTCATGGAATACCTAGAAATGTATTGGTTTTAACTTAGTTACAAAAAAATTGGGGGTGATTTCATTGCAGTTTGTTTTGATCTTAGAAGTTAATATATTTATGTTAAAAATATAAGTTCACTTCCACTATCTCTGCTTAAATGAGTTAGCATTCTCTACATGTTCTGCAACACATTTAAATATTCTGTTATTGGGAACTGTAACAACCACTGTTACAGTAGAAGGCCTCTAATTTCATTCCTTCCCAGATAAGATAATGTGAACTTATATATTCTTCTTGCATTTGTAGATTTTAATTTAAACAATGAGAGTATCAGTACAAATATATCAATATTTGCAGCTATGTTAAATATTTACAAGATATATTTGATTACATTTTATAAAGGATGGATTAATGTAGCATTACTAATATTTTTTCTCAAAGAGGAAGACAATTATGTACAAATATTGTAATAATTATCGCTTTAAAGTTATACATATATAGAGATATTTTTCCAACAGAGAAGTTTGAAGTAGTTATTCAAAATGCATAACTTCTCACTTGAAAGTTTTATATTTATAGAAAAAGTGAATAGCAAGTATATGTTAATTTATCCTACATGCCTCTCCTAGAATAACTTCTGTTTTAAACCTAGTATTTTAAAGAAAAATTTTGATTTTTGTTTGAAAAGACTTATTTGAAAGAAATATAATAAAAGCAAAATTGATATTAATATTTAAAATGGCATAAAATCCATCTGTTTCAAGATTTATTTTAAAGACAAAAAGGCAACAACAAGAATAAAAAAAGAAATCTTTGACCTTCCTCCCCCTTTCCTCCCCCCCACCCCCCCACCCCCCGAGGTAGAAGCAACCTTGCCAGGCCACAGAGGAGGACATTGCAGCCAGTCCTGAATATACCTGATAAGCTGGGGTCAGATGGAAGGGGAGGAGGTCCTCCCCTATCAGTGGACTTGGGAAGGGGCAGAGAGGAGATGAGGGAGGGAGGGTGGAATTGGGAGGGAATAAGTCAGAGGGCTATGGCTGGGATACAAAATAAATAACCTGTGATTAATATAAAAAATGAAAATTATAAAAAAATAAACCAAAAAACATCTTTTATGACTGTTTAAAATATCTTAAAGAAATGCCTCCTCTAAAATGGTATTTGCCAGTGCATCTGATTTGCCAATTTGGCATTTTGGCATACTTTTGTTTAAATGGATTAATAGGTAAAATTTTTAGTTTGGAAAGTGAGACTCAGGCAAGAATAAAATCCAATAGAGCTAGGACTTATTTCAGCTGTAGCAATTATTTCCACTGGAATACATCAACACAGCCTTAAGATATTTATGTTTTTATAATTCCAGCCATAATTTCTATAAAAGTAGGAATGATAATATTTTGTCATATTGTTAATGTTAATTGTTTACACGACACATATTAGATATTTTGTCAGAAACTGCTGTTCCCGCATAATTCTGATCCCATAATGAGCACTCTCCTTCTGAAACATCTCATTGAGAATGACTAATGAATACAACATCTGTAATTATTTAAATTTTATTCCTATTGTAGATTGAATTTTTATGTATGAGTGGTCTTTGAAGTAACTCTCACAGGAAAAATGAATTTAGTAATTAAGAATGGGATGATTTTAATTATTTTCTATAATAATATTTTTCATGTTATTAAATAAAAAGGAAATGTTTTCAGATGGGAATGGGACATCATTTGTTGTAGTTTAATTTTTTCTCTGTTACTTCTTATTAGGAAATGTGGCCATATTGATTATACCAGAAAATACTCATGTTACTTTAAATACTAACGTACAGTAGCTGTTTCATGAGAGATAGCACTTTCATAATCTTGTTTTGTATATTGTAGTACTTCCAATTACATAAATTTTATTTTAACAGAATGATCATATAAAGGATTTTTCATAAAGTAAATAAATATTATCACGCGACTAACATGTATTTGTAGTCAATATCATTTTCATGAATGCTGGTGATAATATGATCGATTAGGATTTGGAGAAAGAATAATGAAAGTAATTATAAAATGAAAAATATTTCATTGAGGATAATTTGCAACAGATGTGAATAATATGAAAATTAGTAAACATATGGAGACTTCAGCAAGGTGCCAATTTGTTCAGGAACCTTCTAGTTCTCATAACTTTGGAGTAATAAACACAGAGTTGTAGGAGTTCATGACTAACCCTTGAGTTAAAGCACTTTATGCATTGTTGTAATGTGGTATAATGACTTATGGAGTTATTTTCAGCATTTTTAAACAAAAAATTAATTTTGAAGAGTCATTCTGGGATTAGGAAAAGAGAAAACTTTAGGAAACCCTAAATTTTACAAAATACTAATCATTTGGTCAAAACAGAATTAGGCCATATGTTCATATGGTTATGTGCGTGTGTATATGTGTGTGTGTATGTTTGTACCTAATTAGAAATGCTTAAAATATTAAGCACTGAAACTTAAATAGTGAACACAAACATTCAATGGTTCACATTTTTTTATGTATTATAGTTATGAAATCACAGAAACTAGATGAACCTTATTATAATTGGAAATTGGTGAAACTTGGTATTGGTCTTAAACGGAGAAGTAAAATTTTGCAGAGCACAAGAATAAGTGTTGTGGTCTCAAAAGCAAAATCTGTTGATAAGACATTTACTGACAGGTGGATTAGAGTTGGAGAAAGCAAATCATTTGGGGAGTACCTTTGAGAAAAGTGCTGTCTAGATTTTTTCAACTTGAAACAAATAAGATGGCCATGCAGTGGTGATTCATGCCTTTAATCACAGCACTTGGGATGCAAAGGCAGGCATACCTCTGTGAGCCTGGTCTATAGAGTGATTCCAGGACAGCCAGGACTATACACAGTGAGACCATGTCATGGAAAAACATAAAACAAAATGAACAAACAAAAGAACAGAACAGAAATAAACAAGATTTTTTTTTCCAGGAGAAGGGAATCTCAATTGAAGATTTTCCTTAATAAGATTGGCCTGTGGACATGTCTGGAGAGTGTTTTCTTGGTTCATGTTTGATATGAAAGTACCTAGCCAACTGTGGTCACTGGTAATACTAGGGATGTGGCTTTGTGTTGTTTAAGAAAACAAGCCCAAGTGGGTATACTAGTAAGGGGAACAGAAACTATTTTGGACATGAACTCAATGGCTGGCTCTTCAACCTCCCTGTCCCCCGAGGGAGGAGCAGCCTTGCTAGGCCACAGAAGAGGACATTGTAGCCAGTCCTGAAGAGACCTTATAAGCAAGAGTTAGATGGAAGGGGAGGAGGTCCTCCCCTATCAGTGGACTTAGGTGCAGGTAGGAGGTGAGGGAGGGAAGGGAGGGATAGGGAGGGAATGAGGGAGGGGGCTACGGCTGGGATACAAAGTACATAACCTGTGATTAATATATAATAAAAATGAAAAAAAGAAAACAAGCTGAGTGAGTAAGGGGGAACAAGACAGCAAGCAAGATACTGCATCCAAGATCATGCTTTGACTTCACTTAATGGATTGCAACCCATAACCCAAACGACCCATTTTCTCTTCAATTTGCTTTTGTTCAGAGTTTGTTGTTTGTTGATTTGTTTTTAATCAGGCCAAGAAGAAGTATACTACATACTAAAAACACATTTGGTACCAAAGAATGAGAAATGCATGTGATGGGGCACAGTCTTTTTTTTTTTTTTTTTTTTTTAGAGCATTGTGTTAGAAAAGGCCTGTGCTCAGAGTTTGAGGGATATATTTTTTTAATTATTTTTTTTTTATTTTTTACATTAATTGCATTGTATTTGCTTTGTATCCCAGCTGTAGCTCCCTCCCTCATTTCTTCCCAATACCATCTTCCTTCCTTCATCTCCTCCCATGATCCTCTCCAAGTCCACTGATAGGTCCCTAGGTCCAACTCTAGTTTATCAAGTCTCATCAGGACTGGCTGCAATGTCCTCCTCTGTGGCCTAGCAAGGCTGCTCCTCCCTTGGGGGGTGGGGTGGTCCAAGAGCCAGCCACTGAGTTCATTTCAAAGACAGTCTCTATTCCCCTTACTAGGGAACCCACTTGGACACTGAGCTGCTATGAGCTACATCTGTGCAAGCGTTCTAGGTTATATCCATGAATGGACCTTGAAGGTTGGAGTATCATCTTAGAAAAGATCCCTGTGTGCAGATATTATGGTTTTGTTGCTCTCCCTGTAAACTCTTGCCCTCTCGAGGTCTTACTAACTCTTCCTTCTTTCATATGATTCCCTGCCCTCTGTCTAAAGTTTGGTTATGTGTCTCAGCATCTGCTTTGATACACTGCTGAATAGAGTCTTTCAGAGTCCCTCTGTGGTAGGATTCTATCCTGTTTCTTGCTTTCTCCTTCCAATTCCATCCTGTTTGTCTTTCTAAGTGAGGAGATATATTGACAGCTTTCAAAATAGGAATGTCAAAAAGGTACAGACAATTGTGCCTGCTTTGTGAAGGTTTAAAGGAAATTTGAGAGGCTCCCAAAGACACTACCAGAACCTTTGGAGATTGCATTTATAAATTTACCTAATCATTAAATATAAAATTTGTGTAATAACTAAAGAATAAAAAGCTATGGATTTGAGTTGGGGGACCATGAGAAGTGATGTAAGGTGTAAAATAAAGTGGAGAAATATTTGCATAAAGTAGTTGTATATAAAAATTTTAAAATAATAAAACCAATTACAAAAGGCATTTGGAGCCAATAGTGTGATATTTTACATTAACACTATATGATATTTTTGGTCAGCTGGAGCTGAAGAATCAGCTGCAATTAACAATAAATCAGTAGCACTGAAGTGAGAGCCATGTGTTACTGGTACAACTGACATTGAGAACCTAGTGCTGAAAAAGTAGCTGTTAACTGATAAATGACCAGCATGGCTGTCAAGAAATTTTCTGGGAAGGGTTTTCTCCAGTTCACCACATGGAAACTGTGGCTGGGGTCCAAGTATACAATTCAACCTATCAACAAAACCAGGTAAGGTGTAAGAGTCTCCATTTTGGAACTGTTTTAGGTGACATAAAGGGACAGAACTTAAGGGGTCATGGACAGATATTGAGGCTTAGCACAGAATGTAGCATAGTTAGAATTCCTGGGATGAAATCAGGCCAATAGTGAAGGTACAATTTCAGTTGCAGTGGAATGTTGGGAACAAATGTGGCTTAGAGTAAAAGACTCCCCTCGCTGAGAATTGCTGACCCCCCCCCCCCCAAGACAACAGCCATGCAGATGGAACCGGACATTCCAGAGATAAGGAAGCTCCCAGGTTGGAGGACATTCCAAGATCAGGAGCTGCCCAGGCAGAACCACTCCTCTCACAGGAATTTTACCTACCCTTCCCTGCTCCTTCCTTTCTCCGCTTTTAAAACTGGTACTTTTCATCCCATTAAAGGAGACCTTGAGAAGGAAACTGCTTGGTCTTCTCTTCTTTCCCGCCCGTTTTTTTTTTTTTTCAGGCTTGGATCCCCTCGGACCCCACAAATAACTAGGTCCCGCGGGTCAGGGCAGTGGAATCTCCAAAAATTTTTGAGATCTAAGGACTTTGTGATGAGAACCAAAATTTGGATTGTGAGCAGGGTAGTCTTCTGGAACCAATGAAGCAAGATGGGTGTGATGGGACTGCAGAGTCAGAGAAATGTGTCTGTACATGTCTTTGGAGCCCAGAAGATCATGAAAGAGTTCCAGATGTCAGACACTGAGCTATACATACTGTTGGATTTGGTTTTGCTTTGCTTTTAATAAAAATGTGGCTTGGCATTTATGCCATGGAATAAGAAAATATATAATTTGTTTGGGGTTTTACAAAAGCCAACCGGCTTTGAATTTTTAAAGAGATGTTGAATTTTTAAAGAGAACTTGAATTATAACATGTTTAATTATTTTAGATTACATGATTTTTAAAGTTGGACTTTATTTTATAACAATATTAACATGAATCTGGAATGAAAAATGAAGGAATATTAATGTGATGTATATGTATGTCAAGTCAAAAAGGAGTCAATTGTACTGTATTGTATTCTTCAACTTGAAGAAAAAAAAAACAAAACTAGAGTTGCATAGGAAAAGGGATCCTAAATTGAGAAAACACCTTCATCAGGTTGGCCTGTGAACAAGTCTAACAGATATTTTCTAAATTATTGATTAATGTGATACCTCCTAGCCCCCTGCAGGAGGTGTCACCACTATGGAGATGGTCCTTGTATTTTTAATTAATTAATTAATTAATAATTTTATTTTTTATATTATCCACAGGTTATTTACTTTTTTTTTCCCCAGCCACAGCCTCTTCTCTTATTCCCTCCCAATCCCATCCTCATCTCCTCCCTGCTCATCTTTAAGTCCTCTGGTAGGATATGTCCACCTCCCCTTCCATCTGACCCTAGTTTAACAGGTCTCATCAAGACTGGCTGCAATGTCCTCTTCTGTTGCCTAGAAAGGCTGCTCCTACCTTCTGGGGGGGAGGCAAAGAGCCCACCACTGAGTTCATGTCAGAGACAGTTCCTGTTCCACTTTTAATTAATTACAGTTTATTCACTTTGTATCCCAGCTGTAGTCTCTTCCCTCACTCCCTCCCAATCTGTCCCTCTTTCTCTCATCTCCTCCATGCCCCTCCCCCATCCACTGATAAGGGGGGTCCTTCCCCCCTTCCATCTGACCCTAGCCTATCAGGTCTCATCAAGACTGGCTGCTTTGTCTTCTCCTGTGGACTGGCAAGGCTGCTCTCCCCTCAGAGGGAGGTGACCAAAGAGCCAGCCACTGAGTTCATGTCAGAAACAGTCCCTGTTCCCCTTACTAAGGAACCCACTTGGACAAGGCACTGTCATGGGCTACATCTGTGTAGGGGTTCTAGCTATCTTGATGTGCGAAAATAGTCAGAGTAAGTTATGAAAACCAAGCCAGTAAGCAGTATTTCTGCTTCAGTTTTTGCCTCTAAATACCAGTCTTGAATTCGCTTTTTGTTCTTTTTAATAAATAAATTATCCACTTTACATATGAATTGCATCCCCCTTACTGCTCTCCTCCAAGTCCCCCCTCCCACCATCTTCCCTTACCTTCTCCCTTTCTTCTCAGAGGAGAGAGAATCCCCCCATCATGTACCATCCTGCCTGTCCACTTCATGTTGCATCAGGATTAAGGGTGTCCTTTTCCTCTGAGGCCAGACACAGCTGCCCAGCTAGTAGAACGTGATCTAGCACTAGGCAACTGTGACCATGTCAGTTACAGACTCCTCTTCAGTTACTAAGGGACCTACGTGAAGTCTGAGCTGTCCATCAGCTCCAAAAGTATATCAGGCTATGCATACACTTAGGTTGGTGGTTCCATCTCTATGAGTGGCCAAGGACCTAGATTAATTGACCCTGTTTGTCTTCTTGCGGAGTTCTTTTTTCCTTCAGGCCCCTCTATTCTTCCCCCAATTCTTCCACAGGATTCCCAGATCTCTTCTAATATTCTGCTGTGGTTCTCAGCATTTATTTTCATCTGCTGTGGCATGGAGCTACTCAGAGGAAAACTAGCTTGGCTCATGTCTGCAAGCAGAGCAGAGTATCAATAGTGACAAGGGTTGGCCCTCTCCCATGAGTTGGGTCTCAGGAGAGTTCATTAGGTGGCCATTTTCTAAAACTCTGATACCTCTTTATCCCTGCCCATCTTGTAAGCAGGTTAAATTTTGGGTTAAATGTTTTGTGGGTGGATTGGTATCCCCCTCCCTCCACTGGAAGTCCTACATGGCTATAGGGAGTAGCTGCTTCCATCTCCATATCCCCCACTGATAGAAGTTTCAGCTAGAGTCACCCCATATCTTCCCAGGAGCATAACCTGAAGCCAGTCTCCAGATTGTCACAGTGATCCCCACCCTCCACTTTCCTTCTATCTCCCAGCCCTACTGCCTCCCACCTGCACTCTTCCACACCTGGTCCCCACTCTAGTTCATCTCCCCACTCCCTCTCCCACCCCGATCTCTCTCTTCATACTTTCTATGTCTGTTTTATTTTCCCTTCTGAGTGACAGTCAAGTGATCCAACAACATCATCTAAGAGAAGCAGTAGTATATAGGAAATAAAAGAAAGTTTTTGGAGTCTGGAAGATTTGTTATCTGGCCATTCTGGTTATTTGTTATCTGGCCATTCTGGTTATCCTGTTGCCATTCTGTAAACATACTGTAAACAACTTGAGTTGTATCCTACAGGTTGAACTTTATAAAGGTTGATGTCCATAGTACATAAATATAAAGCAAATAAGCAAACACAGTGGCTCACACCTCTAATTCCATCAGTCTGGAAGCTGATGACTGCCATGAGTTGAAAGACAGCCTGTACTACATAGTGAGTTCCAGAACATACATAGCTATATAAAGTGTGAGTGAAACCCTCTCTCAATCAACCAACAAGTAAAAACATGTGTACACATATGTGTGCACAGGTGCACATGAACACATATACACAGAAAAGAAGGGGTGCAAGAAGCATCATAAGTAGGCAGTGGAAGATTCTGTTAGGTGAATAGACCATAAAACTGCTAACTTTTTTTAAAATTTTTATGTTTTTAATATTAATCACAGGTGATATTTACTTTGTATCCCAGCCATAGGCCACTCCTTCATTACCTACCAATCGCACCCTCCCTCTCTCATCTCTTCTCTGTCCCTTTCTAAGTCCACTGCTTAGGGGAGGTCCCCCTTCCCTTCCATCTGACCCTAGCTTATCAGGTGTCTTCAGGACTGGCTGCTATATCCTCTTCTGTGGCCTAGCAATGTTGTTCCTCCCTCGGGTGGGGCGGGGGGTAAAGGAGCCAGTCATTGAGATCATGTCAGAAATAGTCCCTGTTCCCCTTACTAGGGTACCCACTTGGACACTGAGCTACCATGGGCAACATCCAAGCAGGAGTTCTAGGTTATATCCATACATGGTCCTTGGTTGGAGAAACAGTCTCATAGAGGACCCCTGTGTCCTGATATATTTTGTCCTTGTAGAGCTCCTGTCCTCTTCCGGTCATACTAACTCCCCCTTTTATCATGTGATTCCCTGCACTCTACTGAAGGTTTGGATATGAGTCTCAGCATCTTCTTCTCAGCTGCTAGGTAGAGTCTTTCAGAGGCCCTCTGCTGTAGGATCCTGTGCTGTTACTTGTGACCTCCTACATCCTGTGTCCATTCCATTTGTCTTTCTAAGTGAGGATTGATCATCTTACCCTGGGTACTCTTTCTTGTTTATCTTCTTTAGGTGCACATATTTTAGTATATTTATCCTATCTTATAGGACTATATAAGTGAGTATACACTATGTTAGTCTTTCTGCTCCTGGGATACCTCACTCAGGATGATCTTTTCTAAATCCCACAATTTTCCTGCAAATTTCATGATTTCTTTGTTTTTAATTGCTGAGTAGTATTCCATTGTGTAAAAGTACCACAATATCTGTATCCATTCCTCCTTTGAGGGACATCTGTGTTGTTTCCAGGTTCTGGCTATTAAGAATAAATCTGCTACAAACATGGTGAACAAATGTCCTTGGTGTGTACTTGAACAGATTTTGGATATATGCCTAGGAGTGGTATAGCTGGATCTTGAGGAGGCACTATTCATAATTGTCTGAGAAAGCGCCAGATTTATTTCCAAAGTGGTTGTACAAGTTTATATTCCCATCACCAATGAAAGAGGATTCCCCTTTCTCCACAACCTCTCCAGCATGTTTTGTTACTTGAGTTTTTAACCTTTGCCATTCTGATGGGTTTGCGGTGAAATCTCAGGGTTGTTTTGATGTGCATCTCTGATGGTTAAGGACCTTGAAAATCACTTTAGGTGTTTCTCTGTCATTCTATATTCTTCTACAGAGAATTATCAGTTTAGCTTTGTATCCTATTTTTTAATTGGATTCCTTGTTTTTTTTTTTTTCTGTTTAATTTCCTTAGTTCTTTATATATTCTGGATATCAGCCCTCTGTTAGATATGGGGTTAGTGAAGATCCTTTCCAAGTCTGTAGGCTGTTGTTTTGTTTTGATGAAAATGTCTTTTCTTTACAGAAGGTTTTTAGTTTCATGAAGTCCAATTTATCAATTGTTGATCTTAGAGCCTGTGCTGTTGGTGTTCTGTTCAGGAATTAGTCTCCTGTACCAATGAGTTCCAAGGTCTACCCTACTTTTTCTTCTAACCAATTTAGTGTAACTGATTTTATGTTGAGGTCTTTGATCCACTTGGACTTTAGTTCTGTGCAGGGTGATAAACATGGATCTATTTTAATTTTTCTACATGTAGACATCCAGTTGGTCCAGCACCATTTGTCGAAGATGCTGTTGTTGTTTTTTTTCCCCCCAATAAATGGTTTTGACTTATTTGTCCAAAATCAAGTATTCATAGGTGTGTGAGTTTATTTCTGGGTATTCTATTCAGTTCCATTGATATACTTTTCTGCTTCTATGCCAATACCATGCAGTTTTTATTACTATTGCTTTGCAGTACAGCCTGAGATCAGGGATGGAGATGCCTCTAGATGATCTGTTGTTGTGCAGGATTGTTTTGGAAATCCTGGGTTTTTTGTTTCTCCATATGAAGTTGAGAATTTTTCTTTCAAGGTGTGTAAAGAATTGTATTGGTATTTTGATGGGAATTGCATTGAATCTGTAGATTGCTTTTGGCAGAATGGCCATTTTCACTATGTTAATTCTACCAATCCATGAACAGGGGAGATCTTTCCATCTTCTGATATCTTCTTCAATTTCTTTTCAGAGACTTGAAGTTTTTTCTCAAACAGATCTTTCACTTGCTTGGTTAGAGTCACCCCAAGGTACTTTATGTTATTAGTGGCTATTGTGAAGAATGTCATTTCCCTGATTTCTCTCTTGGCCCTTTGTTCTTGGGTATACAGTAGGGTTTCTGATTTTTTTAAATTAATTTTGTATTCAGCCACTTTGCTGAAGATGTTTATCAGCTGAAAGAGTTCTCTGGTTGAATTTTTGGCGTTACTCATGTATACTATCATGTCATGTGAAAATAGTAAAACTTTGACCTGTTCCTTCCCGAGTTGTATTCTTTTAATATCCTTTAGTTGTCTTATTGTTCTAGCTAGGATTTCCAGTACTGTGTTAAATAGATATATAGAGAGTGGACAGCCTTGCCTTGTCCCTGATTTCAGTAGTATTGATTTAAGTTTCTCTCCATTGAGTTTGATGTTGGTTATAGGCTTGCTGTATATTGCCTTTATTATATTTAGGTATGTGCCTTATATTTCTGATCTCTCCAAGATTTTGAACATGAATGTATTTTGGACTTTGTCAAATGAATTTATGGGCATCCAGGGAGATAATCATGCGTTTTTTTTTCTCCTTCAGTTTATTTATATGGTAGATTACATTGATGGATTTTCATACATTGAACCATTCTTGAATGCCTGGGATGAAGCCTACTTGGTCATGGTGAATGATATCTTTTATGTGTTCTTGGATTCGGTTTACAAGTATTTTATTGGGTATCATTGCATCAATGTTAATAAGAGAGATAGGTCTGAAGTTCCCTTTTTTGTTGGGTTTTTGTGTAGTTTATGTATCAAGGTGACAGTAGCTTCATATAATGAGACTGGTAAACTTCCTTTTGTTTCTATTTTGTGGAAAAGGTTGAAGAGAATTGGAATTAGCACTTCTTTGAAGGTCTGGTATAATTCTGTGCGGAAACCATCTGGCCCAGTGCTTTTTTTGGAAGGGAGACTGTTGATGACAGCTTCTGTTTTCTTGGGGGATATAGGGCTATTCAATCTTTCTACCTGAGCTTGACTTAATTTTCTTAGATAGGATCTATCTATAAAATTGCCATTAAATTTAGATTTTCAAATTTTGTGGCATATAGGCTTTTATAGTACGGCCTGATGATTGTTTTGATTTCCTCAGTGTCTGTAGATATGTCCCCCTTTTCATTTCTGATTTTCTCATTTGGATAGTTTTTCTCTGCCTTTTAGGTAGTTTTGCTAAGGGCTTTTCTATCTTGTTGATTTTCTTGAAGAACCAGCTCATGGTTCATTGATTCTTTGAATAGTTTTATTTGTTTCTAATTGATTGATTTCAGCTCTTAGTTTGGATATTTCCAGCTGTCTGCTCCTCTTGGGTGTATTTGCTTCTTTTTTTTTTTTTTTTTTCTAGAGCTTTCTGTTGAACCAGTAAGTTGCTTGTATGAGATGTTACAAATTTCTTCTTAAAGGCACTTAGTACCATGAATTTTCCTCTGAGCACCGCTTTCATTTGTCTCATAAATTTGGGTATGTTGTATCTTCATTTTCATTGAATTCTAGGAAGTCTTTAATTTCTTTCTTCTTTTCTCCCTTAACCCAGCTGTCACTGAGTAGCATGTTATTCAGTTTCCATGTGTGTGTAGGCTTTACGTTATTTATATTGCTGTTGAGGTCCAGCTTTAGTCTATGGTGGTCAAATAGAATACAGGGGATTATTTCAATCTTCTTATATCTTTTGAGGCTTGCTTTGTGACCAACTATATGGTCTATTTTGGAGAAGGTTCCATGAGGTGCTGAAAAGAAGGTATACTCTTTTGAGTTTGGGTGAAAAGTTCTGTAGACATCTATTAGGTACATTTGAATCAGGGCCTCTGTAAGTGCCTTTATTTCCCTATTTGGCTTCTGTCTAGATGATCTGTCCCTTGGTGAGAGTGGGGTGTTAAAATCTCCCACTATTAAGGTGTTGGGATCAATGTGAGATTTAAGCTCTAATAATGTTTCATTTACAAATGTAGGTGCTTTTGTATTTGGGGCATAGATGTTCATAATTATGATGTCCTCTTGGTGGATCTTTCCTTTGATGAGAATGTAGTGTCCCTCCTCATCTTTTTGATTAATTTTGATTTAAAGTATGTTTTATTCGATAGTAGTATTGCTACCCCAGTTTGTTTTCTGGGTCCATTTGCTTGGAAAACATTTTTCCAGCCCTTCACTCTGAGGTAGTGTTTATCTTTGTTGCAGAGGTGTGTTTCTTAGATGCAGCAGAATGTTGGTTCCTGTTTCCACAACATTCTGTTAGTCTGTGTCTCTTTATTGGCGAGTTGAGTCCATTGATGTTGATAGATAATTGTGACCAATGAATGTTAGTTCCTTTTTATTGTGGTATTGGTGGTCTTACTGTGATTCATTGCTTGTTTTCTTTAATTTTTGTAAGGACATTATTTGTATTCTATGTTTTCTTGGGTATAGTTATTTTCATTGGATTGGCGTTTTCCTTCTAGTATCATCTGTAGGGCTGGTTTGCTGTGTAGAAATTGCTTAAATTTAGTTTTGTCATGGAATATTTTCTTTTCTCCATCTATGTTGATTGAAACCTTTGCTCGGTATAGTAGTCTAGGATGGCATCTTTGGTCCCTTAAAGCCTGCATGACCTCTGCCCAGGCCCTTCTGGCTTTCATAATTTCTGATGAGAAATCCTGTGTGATTCTGATAGGTCTACCTTTATATGTTAGTTGGTCTTTTTCCCTTGCTGCTTTTAATATCTTTTCTTTGTTCTGTATATTTAATGTTTTGGCAATGATGTGATATGAGGATTTTCTTTTCTGGTCTAGTCTGTTTGGTGTTCTCTAGGCCTCTTGTATGTTTATGGACATCTCTTTCTCTAAGTTGGGGGAATTTTCTTCTATGATTTTCTTGAAGATATTTTCTAGACCTTGGAGCCTGGAGTCTTCTTTTTCATCAATTCCTATTATTCTTAGATTTTGCCTTTTCATGGCGTCTTCGATATCTTGGAAGTTTTGTGTTTGGAACTTTTCCAATTTTACTTTTTCTTTGAGAGAAGTATCAATTTCTGCAAGCGTATATTCAGGCGCCATATATTCTCTCTTCCATCTCTTGTATTCTGTTGCTGATGCTTATTTTGTGGTTCCTGATCTTTTCTCTAAGTTCTCCAGCTTCAGGGTTTTCTCTGTTTGTGTTTTCTTCATTGATTCTATTCTATTTTTACGTCTTGTACCATTTCCTTCATCTCTTTGACTGTGGTATTCTGTCTCTGTATGATGGCCTCTAATTTTTTGTTTGTTTCTTCTCTATTTTGCCTCTACTTGTCCTTGATTTGCATGGTTATTTCTCTGAGAGATTTGTTTCTTTCCTTTTTATGTGACTGTAATAACTGGATAAGCATATCTTTAAGGTCATTTTTCTGTGTTTCTGAAGAACTGGAGTATCCATTGATTTTGGGGGTTGCTGGTAAGGCCATGATTTCCTGATTTTTGTTGGGTGTCTTCTTTCGCCGTTTTTTTTTTTGTTGTTTGTTTGTTTGTTTGTTTGTCTGTTTGTTTTTATCTGTAACCTTCACTGTTTGTTCTTGGATTCTGCACTTCAGATTGGTGCCGTCTTTCTCTGTTGTCTGGAGAAATCTTCAGGGAGATGAGAGAGGCCCAATGGTTTCAGCATTTGCGTTGGTGCTTCAGCTCTACCTGTGGGAGGGAAGTTTGCAGGCACAGAAAGACAAAATGCAGGCAAGAGTGTATGCATGCGTGGGCATGGAAGTTTGCCTTGAGGGACAGGGTGCTAGAGAATGTAGAGGCCTTCAGTGTGGGGGAAGGGCGCCTTTGGGTCACCAAAGGGGTCACAGGCTCTGAAGTTATTGCATGCGCTGGTTTGAATAAATTTGCATAAATTCCTGGGTGTGTCAGTGGCCTACAGGCTACTGGTATTTTCTCTGAGATTCAGCAGTTATTTGCTGAAACTCCACTGGTGGCGCCACAGAGCTTTGGTTTCCAAGTCCCATGATACCCTCTGTTTCCCCGCAGTGGATGTGTGAGTGGAGATTTCTGATGTCTGTCTGCTAGCTTAGAAGCACCCTGGATCTAGGGCTCTGCAGGTACTTGGGGGTGCACTCACTCTCTAGCAGGTCAAATCGTAAAGTACAGGGGTTCCTCCTGTTCTCTGAGCCAAATGTGCACTCAGAAAGCTCAATGGTGTTGTAGCCCCTGTACTTGGTTGCCCAGCTGAGGCTGCAGAAGTGGGGTATCTAGGTGCCTGGCAGGAAGTCCTGTGGAGCCAGTTCCATGGTTCGGCACTTCGTGCTCTTAGTTGGTTTTGCAGGTCAGCAGCACATCCAGCTGCTCAGGCCACTGTCCGCCACTGAGGGACTAAGCGGCCCAGTATAGTACAGTCAGGCTCTGTGGAGTCAGTACAGCCAGCTACTCTTAGGCGTGGGACCCAGGCAGGCTTTTACTCTGGATCTCTGGCTCAGCAGGTGGGTGAGGCTGACTGCTGAGGTTGCCATGTGTGAGTATTCCCTTCTCTGCTGTCTTGGTTCTCAGGCAGCAAGATCTGCATCACTGGCCCTGTGGCTTAGCTTCTCCGAGGGGGAGGGAAGCCTGAGGAATGGGTCTGACCTGAATCAAAGAGTTTTCTGCTCCTGTGCTGTCCCCCCTCCTTCAGGAAATAACAATGTCAATTTTCAGGCTTCAGATGCCCCTTCATTCACCAATTTCAGAGTTTCGAATACTGGCTCTCAGAAATGATGCACGCTGATGGCCGCCATCTTGCCCTGCCCCCTAAAATCCAACTGGTGACTTTTAATGTGGAAAAATGTATTTCTATGTGAGATTGGAAATGAAAAGACTGAGAATCACTGTAAAGATAATTTTTATAGTTTTGTAGATTGTTGGAAGAGAAAGTTCAAGAATTTTTTGTCAGGCTCAGGAGGGGATGGGATGAAGCAATATTTGAGGAAGAAAGATGAATTGAAAATCAAACTTTTGGATAGACTTCCACAACAGGAAACTAGTAAACTCTAAGTAGGAAGAAAGGGAAGGACAATGGGACTCGTGGAAACACATCAGCAGTCATGGAAACATAATTCAGGGCCAGCTGCATCAGTGTCCCAGAGAATGAAACAAAGCAGCAGGGCATCTAACAAGGATATCTAAAGACGAAGCCTCCAGGATGTCTGTTGGACAGAAGAATAACTACAGGATTCAAAACCAGAAATGTGTGTGGCATTCAACTTCAAAACTGTTGATAATCTTTGCCGATGTATCTGGCTCATGTTGTTCACAGATATAGATAAGAAAGTGAGATGATGAGTTACCTGTGTCTTCTAGAAAGAAATTAAACAAGGAAAGTGTTAATAACCACCATCCTGCTATGATTTCCTGAAAATAAAATAAATATAGGGGGTGGCTGACAGGACTTGAATCATAAAATCAAGTGTTACCTGTCTCTTGTAAATGAAGTTCTATCCATAAATGCATGTTATAATAATTTAAATTACCTAAAATAATGGTAGAAAGTATATGTAATAAAGAGTAATGTACCTTTGATTTTTATAATAAAAATGAATAATGACTACATACTATACTGATTTATCTTACATCAATGGAAGGAACTTTGTCCTTATTAATAAGAATTATTTGAGTCTTTTGTGTGCAAATGATGCATTACTCACATATTATGACTGTTAAATACTTGAGTCAATATCTTTCTAATAGAGAAAGATAAAAGCACAGAACACAGACTATTCATATGAATGGAATACATACACATGCTTAAGGGATTTTATTTTGTCTCATAAACTGCTTTGAGGGAAATAAACTTTTTCAATAAAAGTGACTCTTTGACATTGAAACACAATTAAAATTATTGACAAAAACATGAGGTTAGATACAGCAATGATACTAACAAACCTTAAAAGTATTGCATTTATTTATTTTTTATAGTTAAGTGGATAGATGTTTGATACAATATGGTTGTGGGGGTAAAAACACAAAAAACAAACAAACAAAAAACTTGTAAGAGTGAGTTTTGCCTTTTCAACATTGGGTTCCAGGGACTGAACTCAGACCATCAAACTCATGTCTTTACACTCATGTAAAGTTTCATGGAGGAAACCCACCAGCAAACTTTTTGACAGGGTTTTAATACCATAGATGTTCATTAGGAATAAAACATGTTTAATTAGATTGATATTCACAGTTTTCAAAATTTTACCTCTTTTTCAGTTTTGAAAAAAGAATAAACTTATAAATACATTCAATTTATGAACTTCTAAAAACCACTATTTAAAAGGCAGTTAAAGATTTGAAATTAAACAATTCCTTACTCTTTTGGATTATAATGTAGAAATAAGTAATTCAGTTAAGATGTTTTCATGTATACACTTTCTCCAAGAGCTTTTCTGCTTCTAAGCATTACTCATGAAGTTTATATAAATGAGTGGGTTTCACCAAGATAGAAAGTTAAAAATGTCCTCCAGATCTTATTATTTCACACTTCTTTCATAAGATTCCCTACATTCTGCCTAAAGGTTGGTCGAAGTCTCAGCACCTGTTTTGATAGTCTATAGGGCAGAGCCTTTCAGAGGCCCTCTGTGGCATGCTACCTTGTTCCCTGTTTTCTCCTTCTTTTGATGTTCATCCTCTTTGCCTTTCTGGATGGGGATTGAGCATCTTAGCCAGAGTACTCCATCTTGATTAGTTTCTTTAGGTATACAGATTTTAGTAGGTTTATCCTATATTATATGTCTATATGAGTGAGTATACACCCTGTGTGTATTTTGGCTTCTGGGATAGCTCACTCAGGATGACCCTTTCCAGTTCCCACTATTTACCTGCAAATTTCATGATTTCCTTGTTTTTCATTGCTGAGTAATATTCCATTGTGTAGATGTACCACAATTTCTGTATCCATTCCTCAGTTGAGGGGCATCTGGGTTGTTTCCAGTTTCTGACTATTACAAATAAAGCTGCTACAAACATGGTTGAGCAAATGTTCTTATTGTGCACTTGAGCCTCTGTTGGATATATACCTAGGATTGGTATAGCTGGATCTTGAGGAAGTGCTATTCCTAATTGTCTGAGGAAGCTCCAGATTGATTTCCAGAGTGGCTGTACAAGTTTACATTCCCACCAGCAATGTCTCCAGCATGTGTTGTCACTTGAGTTTTTGATTTTGGCCATTCTGGTGGGCATAAGGTGAATCTCAGGATTGTTTTGATTTGCTTTTCCCTGATGGCTAATAACGTTGAGCATTTCTTTAAATGTTTCTCTGCCATTTGATATTCCTCTGTCAAGAATTCTCTGTTTAGCATTACTCCCCATTTTTTAAATTGGATTACTTGATTCATTGCTTTTCAACTTCTTTAGTTCTTTATATATACTGGATATTAGCCCTCTGTCAGATATAGGGTTGTTGGAGATATTTTCCCAGTCTGTAGGCTGTGTTTTGTTCTGACAACAGTGTCTTTTCCTTTACAGAAGCTCTCCAGTTTCATGAGGTTCCATTTACAAGGAGAACAACAGAACCATAAAATCTGAGCACTCTTTCCAGAGACTGATACTCCAACCAAGTACCATGCATGGAAATAACCTAGAACCCCTGCACAGATGTACTCCATGGCAGTTCAGTGTCCAGGTGGGTTCTATAGTAATGGGAACAGGGACTGCCTCTGATATGAACTGACTGCCCTGCTCTTTGATCACCTCCCCCTGAGGGGGGGGGGAGATTTACCAGGCCAAGAGGAAGACAATGAAGCCACTCCTGATGAGACCTAATAGAATAGGATCAGAAGGAAGGAAAAGAAGACCTCCCCTATTAGAGGATTTTGGGAGGGGCATGCATGGAGAAGGGGGAGGAAGGGAGGGTTTGGGAGGGGAGTAGGGAGGGCACTACAAAGTGGATAAAGTGTAATTAATAAAAAATTACAAATTAAAAATGTGAAAAAAATAAAAATTATTAAAAACACCCAAAAAAAGAAAGCTAAAAAAGAAGTTTGCTTTATATCTACATAGGTTTATATAAACCAGCACTTCTCTACTGAAGCATTCCTAATGCATTACACTTGAATGAAACTGGCAAAAATAAATTTATTGATGAATAATAATCATAAAATAGTTTCAATAATTTTCCTCTTATTGCTCTAATTTCTGATATATTTCTTAAATTTGGTGCATTTATTGTAGAGATGATCGTTTTCCCTGCCTATCAATCTTTTTTGTACACTGTCTTAAATAACATGGTTCTGCCCTTGCATTTGCTCCAGGAAAGGAGGTTACACAGGATTGATCTTTCATATACATGTAGTTTTATCCAAAACTATGGGTTTCCTTATTATGTTTTCAAGCATACACAAAATATATTTTCATCATATTCTCCTACAGGTACTTTCTCTCCCTTCTAATATATTGTAGAAAAAACTGTATTCCACAGGCTGGAGCATTAGATACAGGTTTTGCCAGATAATAACACTGTTCTGGAAGGCTGTGAATCCTTGAAGAAGCGAATTCAACTTCTTGAAGTGGGTCACAGGGAGCAGGCTTGTGAAAGAAGATCGAATGAGTCTTTCCTTTTGCCCCATGTGATCTATTGATCTGTACAAGCTTCCACAAGACCAGAGCCCATTAGCCTATTCCCTTCGGTATGAAACTGCAAGGTAAAGTGGAGCCCTCTCCCAAGCTTATTCATGTTAGGGATTTGGGCTCAGTGATAATATAAGTAATTAAAACATCTCCCAAGGTCCTCCCCTGTTGGTGGACTTGGAGGGGGCGGGGAAGAAGGAGATGAGGGAGGGAGTGGGAGGGTAGGAGGGAATGGGGGAGGGGGCTACGCCTGGGAGTCAAAGTACCTAACCTGTGATTGAGATAAAAATAAATAAATTAAAAAAAAATTAAAAAAAAATAAAACATCTCCCAGACACCCCATCTCCTTTCACAGGAAAGAAGCTCTTAAAGATCCTTCTGATCATCCCCGATGTTATTCACTTTGGTAGGTAAGCCTGTTGAGATTATGTTTAGGAGACAACCCAAACATGGACTACTGTCTATACCTGGAGACTACATGAATCTGTAAGCATAGTTTCTCAATAATTCTTATTTCATTCTTGTGTCACCCAAAATGAGACAGTATGAAACAGGGAGAAGCAAGCTTTGACTTTTGGGTGATTTATGGTTTCTGCTTTTAGCTCTCTGAAAAATACATCAAAATCACATTAACTTACCGGGTTATGAGAAATGCTTTAATTATTCTGGTTTTGATGACATTTATGACTATAACTTAGTAGTCCCACCTAAGCCATTAACAGATAATACTGGTAATCAAGTAATTATAGGTAGGGCATATAGTATATTGATGATTGATTTTTGAACAAATAGTGAATTTAGTTATCACTTAAGTATTCCAGTACAGGTATCTAGAAAACATCTGAATATAATCTGAATTTATAAAATTAGATGGTACTAATTTTGGAACATATATTATTTATTTTATATATATATATGAAATTTATTTATATATAGTTTAGCTGCTATATATAATTTTAGAAAAAAGTGAAAGAGAAGAAGTGAATATTTTGGAGGTTTTAGTATTTAATATATCTAATGCCAAGTAAGATTGAGAGCAGTAAATATTAAGCAGTAAGAACCTGAATTTAATATCAGACCTGTACATTGCTGTAGAAATAAAGGTAATTTTAAGAAGACTATATGCTGTTCTGAGAAAGGTTGAACAATAGCCATCAAAATAAAAGTCATTTCCAAAGCAAAGAAAATGCTAGAAAGAAACAAACGATGATAACAGAACAGAATAAGTTTTAGGGAGGAATATGTAACAACACAGAAAACTCCTCAGAAATCCTGTCAGTGATAGAAAGACTGAATTAAAATGGTATTTTTTTGAGTGAACAGTAGAAAACTTTAAATATTCATAATATAAGGATTAAAAAGTATGAAGGTTTAGATAATTTCTGTTACTTAAAATAATTTTGAAAAGTTTAACCATTAAGTAATACTTTCTAGAATAAAATATATTACATATAATGTATATGGTTCATTATTACTCCAAAATTATTTGCTTGTTTATTTAAAAATAAAATTTGATTAGAAAAACTTCATTTTTATCAAGCAGTCTTGACTTAGATAAAAGAAGTCACTCCACCTCTTCTGGACCACATTCCTGTATCATGCATTCTTCACCATGTTGTACTCTATCTCTTTAGAAATGAAATCCAAAATAAGTGTTTTATTCATGTTGTTGTTTGTTATGATATCTAGAAACAGTAGAGAAGAAATTAACAGACCATCAACACTTTTTTGTGCTTTTTCATAATTTTTAAAATTAACATATGTTATGAGTCTTATTATCTGCTTTGATACACTGCTAGGTAGAGTCTTTCAGAGGCCCTCTGTGGTAGGCTCCTGTCCTGTTATTTATTTTCTCCTGTATCCACGGTCCATCCCATTTGTAGGATTGGTCCTCTTACCCCGGGGTCCTCTTTCTTGTTTACCTTCTTTAGGTGTATAGATTTCAGTATGTTTAGCCTATCTTATAGGTCTATATAAGTGAGTATACGCCATGTGTTTCTTTCTGCTTTTGGGATACCTCACTCAGGATGATCGTTTCCAGGTCCTACCATTTGCCTGCAAATTTCATGATTTTCTCATTTTTAATGGCTAAGTAGTATTCCATTGTGTAAAAATGCCACAATGTCTGTATCCATTCCTCAACTGAGGGATATCTGGGTTGTTTCCAGGTTCTGACTATTAAGAATAAGGCTGCTATGAACATGGTTGAGTGCAGGGAATCATATGAAAGGGGGAGTTAGTAAGACCTGGAGAGGACAGGAGCTCCACAAGGACCAAATATATCAGGGCACAGGGGTCTTTTATGAGACTGTTTCTCCAACCAAGGACAATATATGGATATAACCTAGAATTCCTGCTCAGATATATCCCAGGGTAGCTCAATATCCAAGTGGGTACCCTAGTAAGGGGAACAGGGACTATTTCAGACATGAACTCAATAGCTGGCTCTTCGACCTTCTCCCTGCCAAGGGAGGAGCAGCCTTGCTAGTCCATAGAAGAGGTACATTGCAGCCAGTCCTGAAGAGACCTGATAAGCTAGGGTCAGATAGAAGGGCAGGAGGTCCTCCCCTCTCAGTGGACTTGGAAAGGGGCAGGGAGGACATAAGGGAGGGATGGGGGGAATGGAAGTGTATGAGGCAGGGAACTATGGCTGGGATACAAAGTACATAACCTGTGATTAATATATAAAATAAATAAAATTACAAAAAAATTACATATGTATTTATCCACTTTACATTGTGATTGTAATCCTCTTCCCCCATTCCCCTTTCCTAATTTTCAGAAAAGGGGAGATCCCCTAACCATGAACCCCAGGTTATAAAATTGTATCAGGACTGAGAATGTCCTCTTCCTCTGTTGCTCAGCAAGGCACCCCTGCCAGGGGGAAGTGATAGAAAAGCAGGCAACAGAGTCCAGGTCAGAGAACCCCCAACCATCCCATGCTCCCCTTCCTAGGGAACACAGATGAATCCAGAGTTGGTCACTGGCTACATCTGATTAGGGTACCTAGGTCCAGTCTATGCATGGTCCTTGGTTGTTGCTTCATTTTCCACAATCCACTCTGGCCCCTTGTTTATTGGCTCTGTTAGTTTTCTGGAGTTTCTACCACCTCCAGGTTCTTCTATCCATCTCTCTATTTTTCTACAAGTTTTCCTCTTCTTTGTCCAATGTTTGGCTGTGAGTCTCCACATTTGTTTGGGTCTCCACATCCACTGCTGGGTATAGTCTCTCAGAGGACAGCTATGCTAAGCTCAAGTCTGTGAGCATAGCAGAGTATCATTAATTGTGTCAAGGGTTGGCTCTGGTCCATGACGTGGGTCTCAGGTTGGGATAGGTATTAATTGAACGTTTCCTCAATCTCTGCTCTATCTTGATCCCTGCACATCTTGCAGGCAAGGTAAATTTTGGAATGAAGTTTAATGGGTGGGTTAGTGCTCCTCTTCCTCCCCAAAGAGTCCTCTCTAATTAGAGGTTATACTTTTCAGTCTCCATGACTACTGTTAAGCACTTAAAGAAATGGCTAGTGACCTTAGTCATCAGGGAAATGTAATTCTAAATGTCTCTGAAATGCTTTCTGATACCCATCGGAATGGTTAATATAAAAATCTCAAGTGACAATGCATGCTGGAAAGGATGAGGAGAAAGGAGAACCCTCTTCCATTACTGGTGGGAGTGCAAACTTGTACAACCACATTAAAAATTAATCTGGCATTTTCTCAGAAAATTAGAAAGAGCTCTACCTCCAAACCCAGCTCTAACACTCCTATGTATATACCCAAAAGATGCCTTACCATGCAACAAGGACACTTGTTCAGCTATGTGCATAGCAGCTTTATTCATAATAGCCAGAATCTGGAAACAACCTAGATGTTCCTCAACCAAAGAATGGAAGCAGTATTGGTGGTACATTTACACCCTTTACACAACGGAATACTACCCAGCAATTAGAAATAAGGAAATTAGGATAGAACTAGAAAAGATCATCCTGAGTGAGGTAACCTAGAAGCAGAAAAACATGCATCATATGTACTCACATATAAGTGGATATTAGTCATATAATATAGGTTAAACATACCAAAATCTAAAGACCTAAAGGAGCTAAACAACAAGGAGGACCCTAGTAAAGGTACTTAAATCTCATTCAGAAGGAAAAACCGGATAGACACTGGAAACAATAGAAGAGAGGGAACAGGATGGGAGCCTAACCACAGATATCTTCTAAGTGATTCCACCCAACAGCGGGTTGAAGCAAATGCAGAGGCTCATAGCCAAACTTTGGACAGAGAAAGGGAGTCTTATGGAAGAAAGGAGATATAAAATGATCCAGACGGGACAGGAGCCCCCAAAACAAAGACCTGGGCCCAGGGGGGACTGCAGAGACATATGCATTTACCAAAGACCTTGAATAGAAGGACCTAGCCCCACTGCTTAATTGTAGCCAATAGACAGCTTAGTCTCCGTATGTGTTCCCTAGTAAGGGAATTAGAGAAGTCTCTCATATGAAGCAGGTTGCCTGTTCCTTGATCACTTATCTCTGTTGGGGTGACCTAGTCAGCCCACAGAGGAAGAGGATCCAGGGGGGTCTGGAAGGACAAACAGTAGGAGAGGAGAAATTTACCTATCAGTGGAGCAGGTAAAAGGGATAGGGGAGGAAAAGGAAGTGATGGTGGGAACAGGAGGGATGGGGCTAAACTGTGAAACAAACTGAATGAATTGTAAATCATCAGAAGCACTGTTATCATCATCAATTATCATATGCAAAAAGTCAAACAGGGTATGTACTCACTTATAAGCTGTTTTTAGCCATATAGTAGAAGATAAAACATACTACAATTCACACAGCCAAAGATGATAAGTAACATGGAGGATCCAAGAGAGGATGATTAAATATCCCTCAGAAAAGGAAATAGAATAGACAGCAGAAGTGGTTAAAGAAAGACAACAAGGTAGGAGAGAAATAAAGGTTGATATCAAAGCTGGGGAGAGCAGGGGAGAGAAGGCAGAGGGCCTGCCCTTGGGTAGGAGCTTCTCTGTGATAAGCTGAAGACCTAGGATAGGGTATGCTTCTGGGAGGATATGGCTGTAACTCCAGCCAACACTATGCTTATGAAGAAGTTAATAGAAGAAACAAATAAAATGCATAAAGAATTAGAGGAAGATAAAAATCAAACAGATTATGGTCATCCATAAAGAAATATGGGAAGATGCAGCCAAAGAGTTTGTGGCTTTCAGAGAGGAAATGCTTAAATCACTGAAAGAAATAAAAGAAACAGAGGAATGTTCAAACAAACAAGTGAAGGAATTAAGGAAGGAAAAACAGGAAAACACAGACAGGAGAAGGAAATCAACAAAATGGCTCAAGATCTTAATTTAGAATTGGAATAATTAAAGAAAACACAAATGGAGGATCATGAAGAGGGAGAACTTAGGAAAGAAAATAGGAACTACAGAGTAAAACATAACAAAGAGACTACAGGAGATGGAAGAAGGAATCTCAGTGTGGAAGATACAATGGAAGAAATCTATGTATCCATCAAAGTAAATAATAAATCTAAAAAATTCCTGATGCAAACTATCCAAGAAATCCAAGTCAACAATGAAAAGACAAAACATAATAATAATAGGAATAGACGAAAAAGCAGTTTCTCTCCTCCCCAAAGGCCCCAAAAATATTTTCAACAAAATCATAGAGGAAAATTTCCCCAAATTAAAGGAGAGGCCTATAAACATACAAGAGGCATACAGAACACCTAATAAATAAGACCAGAAAGGAAAATGCTCTTGTCACATAATAATCAAAATAGTAAGTATATGGAACAAAGAAAAATACTAAAAGCTGCAAGGGAAAAAGGCCAAATAACATGTAATACCAAACCAATCAGAAACACACCTGACTTCTCCACAGAGACTATGAAAGCCAAAAGGGCCCGGACAGATATCATGCAAACCTTAAGATAACACAGATGTCAGCCCAGGCTACTATCCCCTGCAAAACTCTCAGTCCTCATAGATGGAGAAAACAAGATATTCAACCACAAAAACAAACTTCAACAATATCTACACACAAATCCAGCATTATAAAAGATAGAAGGAAAACACAGAAATAAATAACCACACTAAGCAATACAAAAGGTAGCCAAGCACACATACACACTACCACAACCAACATAGAAATCAAAGGATCTAACAGCCACTGATCATTAATCTCTCTCAACATCAATGGACTCAGTTCTGCAATAAAAAACAGAGACTAACAGAATTGTTGCATAAATCTGTTGCATACAAGAAACACACCCAAGTCACAAAGATAGACATTACCTGAGAGTAAAGGTTGGAAGACAGTTTTCCAAGCAAATGAACCCAAGAAGCAAGCAGGAGTAGCCATTCTAATATCTAGTAAAATAGACTTTCAACCAAAATTAATCAAAAGAGATGGGGAAGGGTACTTCATACTCATCAAAGGAAAATTCTACCAGGAAGATATCACAATCCTGAACATCTATGCCTCAAACACAAAAGCACCTGTATTTGTATATCAAACATTAATAAAACTTAAACCACACATAGATTCCCACACATTAATAGTGGGAGACTTAAAAACCCCACTCTCAACAAAGGACAGGTCAACAAAACAGAAATTAAACAAAGAAACAGAAACTCTAACAGAGGTCATGAATCAAATGGACCTAACAGACATTTACAGAACCTTTTACCCAAACACAAAAGAATTTACCTTTTTCTCAGCACCTCATAAAACCTTCTCCAAAACAGACCATATACTTCGTCACAAAGCAAGCCTCAAAAGATACAAGAAGACTGACATAATCCATGGTATCCTATGTGATCACTATGGACTAAAACTGAACAAAAACAGAAATAGCAAAAAGCCTACACACAAACATGGAAATTGAACAACTTGCTAAAAAATGACAGCTGGATCAGGGAAGAAATAAAGAAATTAAAGCCTTCCTAGAATTCAATGAAAATGAAGACACAACTTAGCCAAACTTGACACAATGAAAGTAGTGCTAAGAAAGTTCATAGCACTAAGTGCCTTCAAGAAGAAATTTGAAACATATCATTCAAGCAACTTAATGGCTCACCTAAAGCCCTAGGGGGAAAAAAAAAAAAGAAGAAGCAGACACACCCAAAAGGAGTAGACAGCTGGAAACAATCAAACCCAGGGCTGAAACCAATAAATTAGAGACAAATAAAACACTTCAAAGAGTTGAAGTTAATGAAACAAAGAGCTGTTTTTTTGAGAAAATCAACAAGATAGACAAGCCCTCACTCAAACTAGCTAAAAGGCAAATAGACACTATCCAAAACACAATCAAAAATGAAAAGGAAGACATAACGACAGACACTGAGGAAACCCAAACCATCATGAGGTCTTACTTCAAAAGCCTATATGCAACAAAATTTGAAAATCTAAATAAAATAAATAATTTTCTTGGATGATTCCACTTACCAAGGCCGAATCAAGACCAGGTAAATCAATTAAATAGTCCTATATCCCCTAAGGAAATAGAAGCCGTCATCAAAAGTCTTCCATCCAAAAAAAGCGCAGGGCCCAGATGGTTTCAGTGCAGAATTCTACCAGACCTTCGAAGAAGAGCTAACACCAATACTTTTAAAATTATTCCACAAAATAGAAACAGAAGGAACACTACCAAACTCATTCTATGAAGCTACCGTCACTTTGGTACCTAAACCTCACAAAAACCCAACCAAAAAAAAAAAAAAATAGAATTTCAGGCCAATCTTCTTTATGAACATTGATGCAAAAATACTCAACAAAATACTTGCAAACCGAATACAAAAACACATCAAAGATATCATCCACTATGACCAAGTAGGCTTTATACCAGGTATGCAAAGGTAGTTCAATATATGGAAATCCATCAATGTGATCCACCATATAAACCAACTGAAAAAAGAAAAAAAAAACACATGATCATCTCCTTAGATGCTAAAAATGCATTTGACAAAGTCCAACATCCATTCATATTTAAAGTCTTGGAGAGATCAGGGATACAAGGCACATACCTAAACATAGTAAAGGCAATATACAGCAAGCCTATAACCAACATAAAAAGAAACCAAGAGAAACTTAAATTAATACCACTGAAATCAGGGACAAGGCAAGGCTGCCTACTCTCGCCATATCTCTTCAACATAGTTCTTGAAAATATATCCTTAACCATTGCCTTATGCTAACATATGTCAGAGACAGTTCCTGTTCCCATTACTAGGGCACTCACTTGGATACTGAGCTGCCACAGGCTACATCTGAGTAGGGTTCTAGGTTATCTAGATTATATCCATGAGTGGTCCTTTTTTTTGGAGTCCCAGTCTCAGAAAAGTACCCTGTGCCCAGATTTTTTGGTTCTATGCTAACATATCTTTATTATACTATAATTTTCTCTTTTCCAAAGCTTCACAGAGTAAAATTTCTACTAATTCCAAATTAAAAATGGGATGAGCAAAATCACATTTGAATTAGTCATTTCCACATCAGTGGACAAACATTCTCACATTCGCCAGCCCTGATAGAATTTTTACCATATTTATTTTATTTCTCTGATAAGAATAAACATGTATTTAATAATAAATTAAAGCTCGTGGTTGTTCAAAGCAGTTTTGCCACTGAAATGAACCTCATTACATGGCAATATGTCTTAGAAACTTTATTTCTAGAAGTTGTGAAATGCAGTCACCTTTTATTAATGCGTAGTATTTTTCAAAAAAAAAAAAAAGAAAACTAAGAAAATAAAAGTTATGTAGTGATCTTTCCTGGCGAAGCTGATGGCAGCAGTCGTTCATTTCATGACACTGCTGGAAGGCCCTGCTATACACTTGCTTACCGCAGTAGAGGCATTCATCTCAACACATACGTTATTCCCCTTTCGTCTTATGAGCAGTGCCTTCCAGTTTTCCTTATTCTAGTTGTCTTTTTCTAAGGGAAATTTTCATGGAATGAAAAGGGGGAGATTCAACATATTTTTTTTTTTCTAATCACTCTCCTAACATATACTTTACGTTTTCTCTTTAATGATAGTGAGATGATGCAGAACATTATGAATTATGGTGTAGCTAAAACATTCTTGCTGTAGATCTGCCATTTGATGAGACATGCAATTTCAAGTTTGTATCATTTTTTAAAGAGCTGAATTTTCCTTTGGTTGAGGGTTTTTTTTTTTTTTTATCTGTTGTCATTGCATTCTAAAAGGTTGATAAATCCAGAGGCAGAGGCGATTGGTATTTTAACTCAATAAACTTAATATTTATTAAGGTGTGAAGCTCAGTGACTCATGCTTCCCTCCAGTTCTAGGAAATTCTCAGTCATTTTCTCTTTGAATGACATCCTTTCATTATTTCATGTCCTTTCTAGTCTTAGCGCTTCTTAGTCATATGTTGAATTTGAGCAATCTGTTTTCTGCTTTGTAATTTTCATTTGGCATTTTCTCTTTGCTCTTTGGGTATCACTTCTGTAAATTTTGGAAATGCAATCTTACCTTTTTCAAGTTGTTCTTTAGCTGAATATAGCATGTGAATTCTGTAATTTATCCTGACAGTGGAACCAGAAACCTGAATGCACAACCTTTAGCAAATCATCGGCATCCCCTTGATTCAGTTTCTTCTTTACAAAGACAGTGATCACACTGCTTATTTGAGAGGTTTTCGTGAGTTGATATTTGTATTTCTGTATTTCATTTATTGATTCATATGCTCTGAACTTCATGGATCTGTATCGAGCCCAAAGTTTTCTATTGCAGCTGTATGGAAATGTAATGTCTACTAAAATTCATCTTGCACACTAGGATCACATAGATGGTATTGCTTTTACACCTTCTGTATCCCAGATAAAACATTCTTACAGGAGTACTGTTTTACTAGGAAACTCCATGTCTCAATCAAGTACATAGGAACTTTGCAACTTACACTTACTTCTGCAGATCTCCCCCCATATCTCTATGTAAACACTTGACTTAGACAGATATCACTTTTCCCCGAATAACTCTTAGTGTGTGTATCTGTTATATACTTTTGTCTTATTAGTTAATTCCATTATTTATTGACCTATGAAAGTATTTGTAAATTCATATACTGTGAACATTTTTGAAAATTAAGGGATTAAAACCCACCATTTCTGTTGATTTTGTAGTCACATACATCAAACTTTGGTAAAATGTGTATGAAATTATATAAAAACAGCAAAGATTTTGTAGCTGTATCTGTGTGATATCATAGGGCCATAATTCTCTTCATGAAAAAAATGCAGTTATTGTGGTTTGGTAGAATCCTTCAATGGTATGTATAATCAACGGTGTTCTGGATTCCATCCCTCAGCCGCACATAACTCCACAGAAACACACACATGCATGTACACAGAGGGTGAGCAAAGACAGGAAGAGAGGAGATGGGAGAGAAAGAGACAGAGGAAGACAGGCAGATACAGAGAGAAATAGAGAAGAGAAAAGAGATATTATTAATTCAGTTTCAACTACTAAATTAAAAAAAAAACTATATCTGCATTCTGTCACTTTTGTTTCAGAACAGGCCTTGTCATTTGTAAGAAAATTAGCAAAGATCACCTGCATATTCATTAGACACAATCACTTTTAATATATAATGATTTACTTTTCAGTTTTCCTTTAACATGTGTTACTCTACAATATTGATGATCAAAGATCTTCAAGAAAGATCTTCAGCTAATTTCTTGTTATACAGTGAGTCAAAGAATGGGTAGTAATGGCACTTTCCTGATAGCTTGGAAACAGAGCACATGAATAGCCTCCTCTCAATATGGTATTCATCTTGTCCACTAGCCGACTCTTTAGGATTAACTGGGTCATTTCATTCTTGTTTTTCCTCATGTTGGAGATATTTTAAGACATCCCATATTTATTAACAAAAAGTAAATGAGGAAGAATACTGCAAGAAAATTTTACTTATGTCCATGTAAAATTCCTGTTTTCCCCACTCAAGTGCTGTCTTGAAACATGGTGACCAACCTCATAACTACCCAATAGTAAAACAATATGTCAGCATTATCATTGGTTCTACTTTAAATTACATCAGGCTTGGTGCACTTCCATCTTTCCATTGATAAAAGCAGAAAAATAAGTACGATAATTTATTTAATATTAATTTTTGCATCAGGGTCTCATATATCCCAGACTGGCCTCAAATACTCATGTTGCTGAAGAACACTTTGAAAATTTCATCCTCCAGTTGGTGCTGGGATTACAGATGTGTGCATCCATGCTCATTTTTTTTTTTTTTTTTTTTTTTTTACATTTCTGGCAATCTACTCCAGGGTTTTAAGCATGCTACATAAGGACTTGGGTAACTGAGTTATATCCCAGCCATCGCTTGTATGATCGTGATTTTGTTTTCTGTACTGCTGTCTTCTTAGAAGCTATTGACACTCATGCACATACACTTCATATACCAAGATAATGACCAAACACAAATCAACATATTTCAGAAAAAATTATCTGCCATTCAAAGAAGTGTTGGGAATTATTTTTCAAAAAGACTTTCAAACTAATGATTTTAAAGCAATGGATTTATTAGATTAGATCACAGGATATCATTTCATTTTTGTTCTTTTCCGTTTTCTTGTTACATAAGCAAAGAGTAAAGAAGAACAGTTTCGTGTGGCACAATCTAATAATTGTGTGGTTCTCACACATCGAGAGTTCACGATAACGAAGTTTGAAGCATTATTGAGAATATAATCAACATAAAGTATTATCTGCTGTATCTTGGTAGTGATGACATACAGTCTCTCTGTGTGTCAGAGATTTGCATGTTGAATAAATGTGGCATATACACACATTTGTCATATATACATGCCTGTCTACATTAGTGTAGAGGTCAGAAAAGGACAACGGGTATCAGACTTGTTCATCCTCTGACATATTCCTTTCAGAGAGAATCTCTCACTGAACCTGAGGTTAGGTGAGCAGCCAGCAAATGCTAGTATCTGCCCCCCTGTCTATGCTTCTCACAATCCAGGGATCACAGGGGTGCATGGCAATTACCAGCCCTTCATATTGATTCTGGCATCTGAACTGAGGTCCTCACAGTCTCACAGTAGCTACCATACCCACTGCAATATTTATCTGTTTATTATGTATGACAGCATCAAGATATTAATCTTTTTTTCAGCTTTTTATTTTGTTTCATTATTTTATGTGTTTGGGTGTTGCTCTTGCTTACATGTTTTTATATCATGTGCATGCAGTATCCATGGAGGCCAGAGGAGGGCATCAGATCTGCTGGGAGTGGAGCTTCAGGAAGCTGTGAGGCATCATGTGGTATCTGGAATTGAATTTAGCTGCTGCTAAATGCTGAGCCATCACTCAGCCCCAGAATCTCAATGCTAAACTGATTGGACAGTCTACTAAATGAAAGCATATATGATGTCACAAGAAAATATTCCTAACATAAAAATAAGAAAATACTATAAGGTTAATAGAAAAACACATGTCTGTAGAAACAAAACATCTTTTTTTTTTTTTTCAAAAAAGGTTAAGCAGGAGAAATAGATTAAGAGTTGTACAGTCGTGTACATCCAAGCCATATGGACCACAGAAACCAGAAAAGTTGCAAATAAGGAATTAACAAATTATGGATCAAGCAAAAATTATGGAAAGAAAAACTAACATAGCCACATCAACATAAAACAGAATGTAGAGGGAAACAATGATAATCAACGGGGGAACCACAAGTGATGGTAGGGTTATAAATTCACACATGAAAGACCACTAACCCTGTAGTGAAGGCCAGATACAAAACAAAAAATAACACAGTCATAAAGAAACAATTAAAATGTACAATAGCAGTGAAGGCTTTGACATTTGTGTGTGTGTGTGTGTTTGGAACTGATTTGGAAAAGAAAGAAGTTTGGAATGAGCTATATCAAAAATTATGGTTTAATTCTTGAAGTAAAATCATAATAAATGTATGAGGCACCTGGCATAGATTAGCACATTTGAAAGTTGTGTCTTTGCAAAAATAGTAATTGTTTAAGCATGTTTAACCAAATAAAACAGATTATGTAAGTACATAATGTCGGACCAAATTCCGGGAAACGACAAATAAAGTTTTATTTTATTCATCCTGAAAGTGAGAATTTTGCCACTTACTGAAATACAGAATAAATATGAAACAGATAGATAAAGGACAATATTAACGTAAAAATGACCATTAAAAGATAATTACGTATTTCCATCCTGAATGACCGTAAGGGCATGTGGTTTTTTTCCCTTAAAAAATTTGTGGTAATTTATAGATACGTTCAGATAAAAAAGAATAATGTAAGATGTAAAAGTCTCTGGTTTATTAGTAAATTACAATGAATCTTTTGTTATAATCATCAATATTGGTTGTGGAAATTAATACTTTAATTTTCTATGATTTTGATAATCTAAACGGAACACAAGTGGTTGCCAGTGTCATCTGTTACAGTGTTTTCCAAATCATGTGGACAAAAGTAACATGTTTGGTCCTGTGGAGCTGTAGGTCAAAATGCTGGCTGCTCTTCCGGTTTCCATTCCCAGAACTCACATGGCATTTTCACAACTGTCCAGTTGTGCTTGCTCAGTTCCAGAGGGTCCAGTGATCTTTTTCTGGCCTTAACCTGAATTACATGTAGTGCAAATATGGACATACAGGCAAAACACATCCATAAAATAAAAATAAATTTTTAAAAAATATTTCAAAATAAAATAAAATAACATGGTCATATGCGCAGCTTTTGACACTAGTCAATGGATTGGAGCAAATCTTAAGTAAGTATTTATATGTTATATGATCAAAATAGTATGAGTCAGTATGAAAAAGGTATATTGTTGAATGTGGAGAAGTGAACAAATTTAACTATAACACACAAACACAATTTTTATGTGTTTTTTATTTAAGTGTTGACTATATTAAAGAAAATAGTCACACATTATGCAGAACAAAGTTATGGAAACCAAAGAAAAACTCTGCTAAACATTTAAAAACATTTGATGTATTAGACCAAGTAAAAAATTAAATGCATTTAAGACATTTAAACTGAACATTTAAGAATTGCATGACAAAGTTGCCAATTTCATTTTTACTCCAGGAAATGAAATTTACTCCACAAAATGACACTTTCAGAATACATAAAGAGTTTCTAAAAGTAAAATAAAATTATGCTAACAAAAAATGTTCATTTGATAATATATACTTTTGACCTTCTTGTTAATCAATTAAATATATATTAATACAATGAGCTATTTTCTCGGAGCTAACAGTATAAATAATTTATAACTTTCTAAATGATGACTTGAGAGAAATTTGACTTTGTGTTTAGTTTTGGTAAAAACATAACTTCATTGAATTATTTTATTAAAATTGTTTTTCAAATTTCAGAAAATATTAAAATATGCTAATTCAAATAATTATTTCTAAAATAAAATTTTCTTGTATATTCAGGTTTTTGGTATATATATTTTCAGAATGATCAGAAAATTAAGTATGCATATTTATATAGTAGAATGTTTATACTTCATGGAATCAAAGATTGCCTTTAGAAATCTCAGTGTGGAATATGAATGCCAAATCGTAAAAACAATAATTCAGTTTCCACTTATGACTATTTTAAAACATTGAAAATATCTCATAAAAACTGTATATGCACATCAAAGTAAAAACATGTATAATTTGTGCACACTTCACAGATAAGTCCTAATTTGTGATAATGAATCTAATGTAATTTAAAGGACTACACTAAATAACCATGACAAAGATGAAGCTCACCTTCCAAAGGAATCCAAATAAATATTATGTTTTATACTTTTGACCCCTAATGTGCATCCTTATGTTTTCTCATATATTTACTTTTAAGTATGTTTATAGTTTTCTTAATTTTATTCTTAATTTTAATAATATTTTCTTGACCTGGCTCTTGGTTTGATATTATAACATATTTATATTTCTTGTCATTATACTCTGAATTCTTTTCAGTATCTCCTTGAAAGTTTTCATCTTATTTAATGTTTACACATATTTAATGTCATTAAAATCACTTTCCTATTTTTCTCTTGAACTTTTAAAAAGTGTTTATTGAATCAGCATCAAGAAAGAAAAATAAAACCTGAGACAATTTTAGGATTAGTCACACACCAAAGCTTAAATTTATAAACTTTGAGAAAGGCTTCTTATGATAAATTATTTCATTTATATTTTAAAGAGGATAAAAATATCAAGATAATATTTCTTAACCAACAGAAAGTGAGATCACCATACTTTTACCTTTATTTAGTACATTTACCATCTTTCTTTGTATACATACATGTGTCTTTTATGTATTATCTGCATAGCTTATTTTTATTTAAAATCAAGTCCCTGGTTGTGTACAATAAATGTGAAGTAACTCCTGCTCTTCAGTCATGTTTTTTTTTTTTTTTTTTTTTTTTTTTGCTTCTATTCCCCACAGGAGCAGCAGCTCTATTCTTCCAGATTTGTAAGGGATAACTACACACACAATGCCCATGATTACAAAGTATCCATCAGACCTTGGTGGCTATTTATATTGTATGCTATTATGCATGTGAAATTATGTTCTTTCTATACTTGGTAACATTTCTGCTGTCTGGGGTCAACTACATGTGTTATTGGAAGCATTAAAGGATCTTGCAATCTATTTATTTGAAAATGCTGTTATTTTGTGTCTTCCATTAGGATAAATTGAGGCATATACAAAATAAATGAGAAGCAAGTCCTTTAAACATGGCCTTCTAAACATTAACTGAGCAAAGCATAAATATTGATTTACAGGAATGAAACAAATATATTCTCAAATTAAATATTATCAGAGTGAACTCTGTACTTTTTCTTTAAGCTAAAGCTCAGTCTGTCAGCAGGCATCATACTAAGTGCTTCAGTATTGCCTATCATCAATTCTACTCCCCAAAAGACTTAAGTAAGGTTGTATTGTAGAGCTGTAATTAACCGTTTATCATGCAGGGATAATTAGCTGTTTAGTAAGAACTAATAAGTTCTAAAATATTCTTGAGCATGTATCTTCTCTAATAGATGGAGCAAAAACAGAAAAGGTAAACCAAATATTATTTTCTTTTTTTATTTATTTTTATATCAATCAGAGATTAGGTACTTTGCATCCCTGGCACAGGCCCCTCCCTTTTTCCCTCCCTCTCTCCCCATCCATCCCTCATCAAATCCCCGCCCACTCCAAGTCCACCTACAGGGGAGGATCTCCTCCCCTTCCATCCAACCCCAGTTCATCTTGTCTCCTCAGGGCTGGCTACAATGTCCTCCCCTGGGATCTAGCCAGGCTGTTACTCCCTGGCGTGTATGGGGGAGAGTCAAAGAGCCAGCCATCGAGTTCATGTCTGAAACAGTCCCTGTTCCTCTTACTAGGATCTTCAGTTGGATACCGAGCTACTATGGGCCACTTCTGAGCGGGGGTTTCTAGGACATATCCATACAGGTCCAAGACCCCTGTGCCCTGCTCAGTTTGGTCTTTGTGGAGCTCTTGTTCTCTCCAAGTCTTATTAACTTCCCCTATTTTTGTTATTATTTCCCGCCCTCTGTTGAAGGCTTGGTTGTGAGTCTTAATATCTGCTTTGATACATTGCTATGTTGATTCTTTCAGAGGCTCCTGCCCTGTTGCTTGTTTTATCCTCCATTCAATGTCCATCCCATTGGTTCATGTAAACGAGCATTGATCATACCAACCTGGGTCCTCCTTCTTGTATATCTTCCCTTGGTGTATAGATTTCAGCATGACCTTCCTATCCTATAAGACTATATAAGTGAGTATATACCATATGTTTCTTTCTGCTTTTGGGATACCTCACTTAGGATGATTGTTTCCAGGTCCCACTATTTGCCTGTGAATTTCATGATTTCCTCCTTTTTAATTGCTGAGTAGTATTCCATTGTGTAAAAGTACCATAATTTCTGTATCCATTCCTCAACTGAGGGACATCTGGGTTGTTTCCAGGTTCTGGCTATTACAAATAAAGCAGCTACGAACATAGTTGA
>CM053753.1:70719725-70752964 GCA_028658305.1 Pachyuromys duprasi | reverse complement strand
TGTGCCCAGCTTCGTGCTCTGTGCTAGAAGCTGTGAGCACTGCAGGCTGGTCACCCCTCTGGTCTGGAGTCTTTAGTCCTCACTCTGTGCTAGAGTCTGAGTGTACAGGTTTGAGATGTCAGCTGGGGGCTGTGGACTCCGCCCTGGGATTGCTGCTAAGGGCTCTCCCCTGGAATGGTGATTTGGCGCCTCCTTCTGTGCCAGGGGCTGTGCACCATGGTCTGAGATGATATTTGGGGCACACACAGTGGGTTTGGGTTTGTGTGCATCCGCTGTATGCAGGGCTGTCAGAAATGGTGCCTGAGGCCTTCTCTGTCTGGCCAGTGGACAGACACCCGAACTGGGGTTTTTGCTGGAGGATGCGTGCAGCTTTTGCCCTCTGTGTGCGGTCTGGTCAAGATGGTCCCAGGATCCTCTCAGCCGTGGGTTGAGACAGAACTTGGGTTCTTCCCAGGTCCGCCAGTGGACTCACACACTGCCTGAGTTTTTGCTGGTGGAAGCGTTTGGTCCGCGCCCCCGCAGTGTGTGGACTGGTCAGAATGGTCCCCCAATCCACTCAGTCTGTGTTGGTTCCCGCGATCGGTATGGGCCTGCCGCACACCCGTGGGTTGATGCAGAACTCGGGATCCTCCCAGTTCCATGGTGGACTCACACACTGACTGAGATTTTGCTGGTGGAAGCATTCGGCTTGCTCCCGGCAATGTGAGGAGTGGTCAAAAAGGTCCCCCAATCCACTCAGTCTGGTGTGGTTCAGATGATTGGTCTGAACCCGCAGCACACCCATGGGTCGAAGCAGAACCCAAGTGCAGTGTGCGCTTGTAGGGCGCAGTTCAGTGAAAAAGGCACCTGGTTCCTCCTGAGACTGCCAGCGGGACTGGTTGATCCAGTCTATAATGGCGGGTGCGGGCACCCATTGCAGCTGCTCGTCCAGATCAGAGCTGTGGTCCGCTGGTCACAGGGAAATTTCTCCAGGTAATAACTGGATGTCCCTAGGGTTTTCCCACTTGATTTTCTCACCGTAGGAGTTCTGCTCACCTGGCACTCACAATGCTGGCGTTTTAGGTCCCGGAGTTCAGTCTCCTGGTCGCTGCGTTGTTTCTGCTCTCCTGCTCCTCAGACACAGTGTTCTCTCGTGGCAGCCATCTTGGATCCAACCTTGATACGACTTATATGAACTGATTTGATTAGCTGAAATTATAGACAAAATTATAAAAATGTAATTGATAGGGAAACAGAGGCATACTACAAGTGCAGGCTAAATTTGGGCCAGAAAATATTTTTCCCGTGAATAACCATGGAAAACTGTGGTGTATCCCTGAATATCATGTACAGGGTCACTCACTGGATGATACATTTTCTACTGGTTTATTTTATGCACTGAATAAATGTACAAGTGTTTTAAAATATCAACATTAATGTTTAAGTTGAAATTCAAAAGAGATAAAATTTACGTATCTACTTATATTCATTATCTTTTATAACTATAAAAACTATACACATATATTTTATGAGCTGAGAATAAATGTGTTAGTGGGACAGTGTTTATTTGAGATGGTAAACAAAGATCTCTCTTGCCATTTCTAAGCTTCTCAAGTACCCTTGGACTTCCAGCTATGATCACATTCTAGGCTCTGCTTCTGTTTTCCAACTTTCTTTGAATATAATCTCTTCTCTTCTACATTGATTCTGTGAGTGCATTGATGCCATAAGGTTAAGCCTCTCAGCTTAGTGTCCTTATTTATTCTTTCCACATGTTTTTGGTTTTTTTTCCACTTTTTAAAGTGTATTCATTTTTTATTGTTATAGTTTATTCACTTTGCATCCCAGCTGTAGCCTCCTCCCTCATAGCATCCTAATCCCACCCTCTGTCCCTTATCTCCTCCCATGCCCCTCCCCAAGTCCACTGATAGAAGAGGTCTTCCTCCCTAGCCTATCAGGTCTCAGCAGGACTGTGTTTCACAGGCTTCCTCTGTGGCCTGGCAAGGCTGATCCCCCATCAGGGGAAGGTAATTAAAGAGCTAGCCACCGAGTTCATGCCAGAGACAGTCCCTGTTCCCATTACTAGGGAGCCCACTTGGAGAACTCCACGTTTTATACCACAAAAAGTGGCATAGCCACAAGGTAATTAAAATTTAAATTAGGATGTGTTTTAGGAGTTCTATTCTATCCCTATCATAGTTAAGCTAATAACAACTTTATTTTTTTTTTTTTACTTTCTGTATATAAGTTCAAGGTAATGTTTATCACTGTGTCACCATTATGCCATATAATCTACCAAATTACCACCAAATTTTGATAATATAAGCTAATTTGTGTAGAAGGTCTATATTGTATATGTATAAATCTAAAGCAGTAGAAAAATAAAAAAGAAAGATTATGATAAAATAACAACACTACAACCAAGGACCATGCATGGACTAGATCTTGGCCCCCTACAGTGATGTAGACAGTGGGCAGCTCAGTCTTCATATGGGTCTCCTAGTAAGGGGAAGGAGCCTGTCTCTAAAGTGGACTTTGTTGCCTGCTTTTCTATCACTTTCTCAAAGAGTGGCTGCCTTGCCCAGGCCACAGGGGAAGAAGATGTGCTTAGTCCTGACTGAACTCCACTTGCTGAAATGGGTTGGTGGGCGATGGACTCCAACTTTCTGAGAAGTAGGGGAGAGAGATGGGGTAAGAGGGAGGGATATTGGGGAATAAAGGATAGGAGGAAGTGGGCTATGATAGGGATTTAAAGTGGGTAAATAAATAAATAAATAAAATTTAAAAAATAAAATTGTTAACAGTGTCAGAAAAATGTGTTAACAGGGATTATGTTTATATTCTATAGTGGGTAAGAATCTTATGTTATAATTTTTCTATTGTAATCTTTTCATAAAATACTGTATGAGTGTGTAATCCAGCATAAATAACATACAAAAATGCTATTGCATAATACTAATAGTTCCCATAGAATAATTTCTCTTTCGCATCCACTATATTTAACAATTGTATAACGAAGTATTTTCAATGTGAATGATGAATGTGATATCAGCAGTCATTAAAATTCAACCCTGTTAATTATTTATTATTTGAATCATAATTACTGAACTTCACTTTCGCTCCAAGTGAAGTAAATCTTGGCTTTCTTTAAATGATAAATTGTTCTTCAATATTCTCTTGCATCCAATTTCTAAAATCAGCTGTTATTTTCTGCATTTCTGGTCATATGATTAAAAATTAATGATTTATGATTTTGCTGCTTCCTTTCATTCATAATTTATAATATAAAGCAATGGAGCAAAAATAAGTCTCTGTTGTGCCATCTGTAGTATTGTGTAATATATTTTTATAACTGGAGGCCCTAATCTACATGAAAACATGTCTGTAAGTCTTATGTGCTGTCTGTCACTTAATATTCACTCCAGCTCTTTAATATTCTGCTATAATACTAAAAACTTTTGATAGTTGATGATTTCGCTGCATGAGCTTCTTTTCCCAATTCTGGTTGATGTCAAATAATTTCATTTAGGAAACGAGGTTTTAATTTACATAGAAAAAATAAAACAAGAACATCTATATGTTTATATATTGCTTATGTATTGAGTACTTTCAATAGAATATAACCAGTATGGAATTTTGCAACATTTCAATGTATTGCAACATGTAGAGCTAAAGTCAATTACAATACTTTTTAATTTAGAGAACTTTTATGTAAAGACACATTTTATAACCCAAAAATAAGAATGTCAGTTGTTTGCAACCATTAAAGTTTAATGAAAATTGAGAAATACACAAGTTGTTCACCTTGACTGACTCTTCTCCTGACTCACTTTGTACAAGAATGCAATAAGTTGAGTTATGAAGTATTTCTTTACCTGGGCTTTTATCTTTAGAGAATAAATAAATGTAGATATATATGGAAATAAAAATTAATGTCTATTTTCTCTCCTCAAACCTCAGGAATCTTTGCTGTTAATGAGGAAATGGAAAGATTCTAAGAGCCAGAGGCACTTAATAACTGCAGTGTTTTCTGCATGCAGCATGGCAGTTGCACATGTGAATTCATAGAATATGCACAATGGACTTTGTTCTCTCAACTCAGGCAAAGTCTTCAGACACCATACACAAGAGCTGTACAATCTTTTTATATATAATTTATTTATTTTATATTAATCACAGGTTATGTACTTTGTATCCCAGCCATAGCTCCCTCCCTCATTCGCCCCCACTCTCCCCATCCCTCCCTCATTTTCTCCCTGCCCATTTATAAGTCCACTGATAGGGGAGGACCTCCTCCCCTTTCATCTGACCCTAGCTTATCAGGTCTCTTCAGGGCTGGCTGCAATGTGCTCTTCTGGGGTCTAGCAAAGCTGTTCCTCCCTGGGGAAGGGGCGTCGAAGAGCCAGTCATTTCGTTCCTGATAGAAATAATCCTGACAGAAACAGATCATCAGGAGGTATCTCCATCTCTGACCTCAAGCTGTACTACAGAGCAATAGTAATAAAAACTGCATGGTATTGGCATAGAAACAGAATAGTGGATCAATGGAACCAAATAGAAGACCCAGAAATGAATCCACACACCTAGGAAAACTGGATTTTTTACAAAGACGAGAAAACCATTCAATGGAAAAAAGACAGCATCTTCAACAAATGGTGCTGGTCCAACTGGATGTCTACATGCAGAAAAATGAAAATAGATCCATATTTATCACCCTGCACAAAACTAAAGTCCAAGTGGATCAAAGACCTCAACATAAAACCAGACACACTGAATCAGTTAGTAGAAAAAGTGGGGAAAACCCTAAAACTCATTAGCACAGGAGACTGTTTACTGAACAGAACACCAACAGCATAGGCTCTAAGATCAACAATAAATAAATGGGACCTCATGAAACTGAAAGGCTTCTGTAAAGCAAAAGACACTGTCATCAAAACCAAATGACAGCCTACAGACTGGGAAAGGATCTTCACCAACCATATATCTGACAGAGGGCTAATATCCAGTATATATAAAGAACTCAAGAAGTTAAAAAGCAACAAATCAGTAATACAATTAAAAAATGGGGTATGGACCTAAACAGCGAACTCTCTGTAGAGTATATAGTGGTAGAGGATTTTAGAGGATGTGGTGTAGGCAGAGAATATCTTTTGGGTTCCCTATGAAAATTTGTGATATTGGCTAGGTCTAGGGAAAGGTAGCTGTATCTTGTTCTGTTCACTATCTGTGTTGTCTGTCCAGTTTTTATGTTTTGTGTTTCTAGACTCTGTGTTCTCTCTCTAGTCTCTGTGTTGTCTGTCCTTTGGGCTAGCCATTTTGAAGATGATTTGCATAGAAATTTTGGAAAAATCAGTAATATCTGACACTGAATCACTTAGGCTGTTTGCTTTGTGAAGACATTCAGTTCTCAGGTGATAAGAGGATTTTCCTTGATCAGGGACATTAAGAAACTATAGAGTAAAAAAAAAAAACATTATTTAATCTGTCTATCCCTGGGATTTTTTTACTCTTCCTTTTTGTTTAATAAGCATCCCTTTCAAGGTACAATTGGCTCTTTCTGTAACTGCTTGTCATGTGCTTTATATTATAATGTGTAAAGAATTGTTTCTTCTTGAAGACATATGCAGGAACACTACCAGTCTTATTTCATGCAGGTATCACCATAATTGCCAATATTTCTGAAAAGTGTGTAATTACACATTTAGCCTTTTAAGAACTTAAATTTGTTGCCCATTGAAACATTGAGTATCTGTCAATGGTATTGTGAATATACTTTGGTTTTCCAATTTCTGCAAAATAATATCATAAAACCTGCCAGATTTCATTTTGCTTGGCTACTACCATAGAGCTACTACCAGCAAATAAAATAATTTGGTTATATAGAGAACAAGTAGAACTATTATTATTTTTTTAATTTTAATATTTTTATTTTATATTAATCACAGGTTATATACTTTGTATCCCATCCATAGCACCCTCCCCCATTCCCTCCCTATCCCACCCTTTCCTCCCTCATCTCCTCCCTGCCCCTTTCCACGTCCACTGATAGGGGAGGAGGTCCTCCCCTTCCATGTAACTCTAGCTTATCAGGTCTCTTCAGGAATGGCTGCAATGTCCTCTTCTGTGGCCTAGCAAGGCTGCTCCTCCCTCGGGGAGCAGGGAGGTCGAAGAGCCAGTCATTGAGTTCATGTCCAAAATAGTCCCTGTTCCCCTTACTGGTGTACCCACTTGGGTATTGAGCTACCATTTGCTACATACAAGCAGGGGTTCTTGGTTATATCCATACTTGGTCCTTGGTTGGAGAGACAGTCTCATAAAAGACCCCTGTGCCCTGCTATATTTGGTCCTTGCAGAGCTCCTGTCCTCTCCAGGTCATACTAACTACCCCTTCTTTCATATGATTCACTGCACTCTGCCAAAGGGTTGGTTATGTTTCTTAATCTTTGCTTTGATACCCTGCTAGGTATAGTCTTTCCGAGGCCCTCTGTGGTAAGCTCTTCTCCTATTACGTGTTTTCTCCTACATCCAATGTCCATCCAATTTGAATTTCTAAGTGAGTATTAATCCTCTTACCCCAGGTCCTCTTTCTTGTTTATCATTTTAAGGTGTATAGATTTCAGTATGTTTATCTAATCTTATAGGTCTATATAAGTGAGTATATACGATGTGTGTCTTTCTGCTTTTGGGATAGCTCACTATTTTGGGATGATCCTTTCCAGGTCCCACCATTTGTCTGCAAATTTCATGATTTACTCCTTTTTAATTGCTGAGTAGTATTCCGTTGTGTAAAAGTACCACAATTTCTGTATCCATTCCTCAACTGAGGGGCATCTGGGTTCTTTCTGGGTACAGGCTATTATGACTAAAGCAGCTACGAACATAGTTGAGCAAATGTCCTTGTTATGTACTTGAACATCTTTTGGGTATATGCCTAGGAGTGGTATAGCTGGATCTTGAGGAATCACTATTCTTAATTGTCTAAGGAAACGCCAAGTTGATTTCCAGAGTGGTTGCACCAGCTTACATTCCCACCAGTAATGGAGGAGGGTTCCCCTTTCTCCACATGACTCCAGCATGTGTTGTCACTTGAGATTTTGATCTTAGCCATTCTGACAGGTGTAAGGTGAAATCTCAGGGTTGATTTGATTTGTATCTCACTGATGGCTAAGGATGTTGAGCATTTCTTTAAGTGTTTTTCTGGCATACTACAGTCCTCTACAGAGAGTTCTCTGTTTAGCTCCATACCCCATTTTTTAATTGGATTACTTGATTTGTTGCTTTTTAACTTCTTGCGTTCTTTATATATACTGGATATTAGTCCTCTGTCAGATATATGGTCGGTGAAGATCCTTTCCCAGTCTGTAGGCTGTCATTTGGTTTTGATGACAGTGTCTTTTGCTTTACAGAAGCCTTTCAGTTTAATGTCGTCCTAATTATTTATTGTTTGTCTTAGAGCCTGTGCTGTTGGTGTTCTACTGAGGAAGTAGTCTCCTGTACCAATGAGTTTTAGGGTCTTCCCCATGTTTCTTCTAACCGGTTTAGTGTGTCTGGATTTATGTTGAGGTCTTTGATGCACTTGAACTTTGGTTTTGTGCAGGGTGATAAATATGGATCTATTTTCATTTTTCTGCATACAGATATCCAGTTGGACCAGCACTATTTGTTGAAGATGCTGTCTTTTTTCCATTGAATGGTTTTGGCGTCTTTGGAAAAAATCAAGTTTCCATTGGTGTATGGGTTCATTTCTGGGTCTTCTATTCAGTTCCATTGATCCACTATTGTGTTTCTATTCCAATACCATGCAGTTTTTATTACTATTGCTCTATAGTACAGCTTGAGGTCAGGGATCAAGATATCTCCATATGAGCTGTTGTTGTACAGGATCGTTTTGGAGATTCTGGGTTTTTTGTTTCTCCATATGAAGTTGACTATGTTTCTTTCAAGACCTGTGAAGAATTGTGTAGGTATTTAGATGGGAATTGCATTGAACCTGTAGATTGCTTTTGGCAGTATGGCCATTTTCACTATATTAATCCTACCAATCCATGATCACAGGACGTCTTTCCATTTTCTAATATCTTCTTCAATTTCTTTCTTCAGAGATTTGAAGTTTTTTTTTTTTTTTTCATACAGGTCTTTCACTTGCTTGGTTAGAGTCACCCAAGGTACTTTATGTTATTAGTGGATATTGTGAAAAGTGTTGTTTCCCTAATTTCCTTTTCGGCCCTTTTGTCTTTGGTGTACAGGAGGTCTTCTGATTTTTTTGAGTTGATTTTGTATCCAGCCACTTTGCTGAAGTTATTTATCAGTTGAAGGAGTTCTCTGGTTGACTTTTTGGGGTCACTCATGTATATTATCATATCGTGTACAAATAGTGATACTTTGAATTCCTCCTTTCCAATTTGTATCCCTTTGATCTCCTTCAGTTGCCTTATTGCTCTAGCTAGGACTTCAAGTATTATGTTGAAGAGATATGGAGGCAATGCCCAGACTTGCCTTGTCCCTGATTTCAGTGGGATTGATTTAAGTTTCTCTCCATTGAGTTTGATGTTAGCTATAGGCTTGCTGTATATTGCCTTTATTATGTTTAGGTATGTGTCTTGTATCCCTAGTCTCTCCAAGACTTTAAACGTGAATGGGTGTTGGATTTTGTCAAATGCTTTTTCGGCATCTAAGGAGATGATCATGTGGTTTTTCTCCTTCAGTTTGTTTATATGGTGGATCACATTGATGGATTTGCGTATATTGAACCACCCTTGCATGCCTGGAACGAAGCCTACTTGGTCCTGGTGGATGATATCTTTTATGTGTTCTTGGATTCGGTTTGCAAGTATTTTATTGAGTATTTTTGCGTCACTGTTCATAAGAGAGATAGGTCTGAAGTTTTCTTTTTTGTGGGGTCTTTGTGTGGTTTAGGTATCAATGTGACTGTGACTTCATAGAAAGAATTAGGTAATTTTCCTTCTATTTCTATTTTGTGGAACAGCTTAGAGAGAATTGGTGTTAGAACTTCTTTAAAGGTCTGGTAGAATTCTGCACTAAAACCATCTGGCCAAGGCTTTTTTTGGTAGGGAGTCTGTTGATGACTGCTTCTATTTCCTTGGGGGATAGAGGTCTATTCAATCTTTCTATCTGAGCTTGGCTTTATTTAGGTAGGTAGAATCTCTCAAGAAATTTTTCCATTTCATTTAGATTTTCAAATTTTGTGGCATATGGGCCTTTGTAGTAAGACCTAATGATTGTTTGGGTTTCCTCATAGTCTATAATTATGTCCCCCTTTTCATTTCTGATTTTGCTGATTTGGATTTTATCTCTCTGCCTTCTTTGTTAGTTTGGCTAAGGGCTTGACTATCTTGCTGATTTTCTCAAAGAACCAGCTCTTCGTTTCATTGATTCTTTGAATAGTTTTATTCGTTTCTAATTGATTGATTTCAGTCCTGAGTGTGATTATTACTAGCTATCTGCTCCTCTTGAGTATATCTGCTTCTTTTTTTCTAGGACTTTCAGTTGAGCCATTAATTTGCTTGTATGAGATTTTTTGAATTTCTTCTTGAAGGCACTTAGTGCAATGAACTTTCCTCTTAGCACTGCCTTCATTGTGTCCCATAGGTTTGGGTATGTTGTGCTTTCATTTTCATGGAATCCTAGGAAGTCTTTAATTTCTTTTTGTTTATTTCTTCCCTAAGCAAGCTGTCCTTGAGTTCCAGGCTGTTCAGTTTTCATGTATGTACAGGCTTTTTGCTGTTTTTGTTGTTGTTGAGGTCCAGCTTTAGACTGTGATGGTCACATAGGATACAAGGGATTATTTCAATCTTCCTGTATCTGCTGAGGCTTGCTTTGTGACCAATTATATGGTCTTTTTTGGAAAAGGTTCCATGAGGTGCTGAAAAGAAGGTATACTCTTTTGATCTCCAGTGAAAAGTTCTGTAGACATCTATTAGGTCTAGTTGATTTAGGGTCTCTATGATTGTCCTTGTTTCCCTGTATTGCTTCTGACTGGATGATCTGTCCCTTGGTGAGAGTGGAGTGTTGAAGTGTCCCACTATTATGCTGTTGGAATCAATTTGAGATTTCAGCTTTAATAATGTTTCTTTTACAAATGTAGTATGTCTTGTATTTGGAGCATAGATGTTCAAAATTGTGATGTCCTCCTTTTGGAATATTCCTTTGATGAGAAGGAAGTGCCCCTCCTCATCTTTCTTGATTAACTTTGGTTGAAAGCCTATTTTATTAGATATTAGGATTGCTACCCCAGCTTGTTTTCTGGGTCCATTTGCTTGGAAAATATTTTTCCAGCCCTTTACTCTGAGGTAGTATTTATCTTTGTTGCATAGATGTGTTTCTTGGATACAGCAGAATGTTGGGTCCTGTTTCTGTAACCATTCTATTAGTCTGTGTCTTTTTATAGGAGAGCTGAGTCCATTGATGTTGATAGATAATAGTGACCAGTGGCTATTACATTCTTTTATTGTGGAGTTGGTGGTCTTACTATGATTCATTGCTTTTTCGCTCCCTTTTAGTTGGGAAGTTACCTGTGTCCTATATTTTCTTAGGTGTAGTAGTATTCTTTGGATTGAAGTTTTCCTTCTAGTATCTTCTGTAGGGTTGGATTGTTGTGTGGATATTGCTTAAATTTTGTTTTGTCATGGAATATTTTGTTTTCTCCATCTATGTTGATTGAAATCTTTGCTGGGTATAGTAGTCTTGGTTGACATCTGTGTTCCCTGAATGACTCCATGACATCTGCCCAGAACCTTCTGGCTTTCATAGTTTCTGATGAGAAATCTGGTGTGATTCTGATCAGTCTACCTTTATATGTTACTTGGCTCTTTTCCCTTGCTGCTTTTAATATTTTTTCTTTGTTTTGTAGGTTAAGTGTTTTGACCATGATGTGATGTGAGGTATTTCTTTTCTGGTCTAGTCTATTTGGCATTCTGTAGGCTTCTTGTATGTTTATGGACATTTCTTTCTTTAAGTTGGGAAAATTTTCTTCTATGATCTTCTTAAAAATATTTTCCCGTCCTTGGAGCCTGGATTCTTCTTTTTCATCTATTTCAATTATTCTTAGGTTTCGCCTTTTTGTGGCATCCTTGATTTCTTGGATGTTTTGTGTTTGGGACTTTTCTGATTTTATTTTTTCCTTGAGTGAGGAATCCATTTCAGCAAGTGTATCTTCAGCTCCCGAGATTCTCTCTTCCATCTCTTGTATTCTATTGTTGATGCTTACCTTTGTGGTTCCTGATCTTTTCTCTAAATTCTCCAGTTCCAGGTTTTTTTCTGTTTGTGTTTTCTTTATAGATTTTAATTCTGTTTTCATGCTTTTTATCATTTCCATCATCTGATTGAATGTGGCTCCTATTTTTTTGTTTGTTTCCTCTCTATATGACTTTAATTGTGCCTCTATATGGGCAGTTAAACTTTTCTGAACTTCTTTGAGGGCCTTGTTCCTTTCCTCTTTTTGTTCCTCTAATATCTGCATAATCATAGCTTTAACATAGTTTTCCTGTGTCTCTGCTGAATTAAAATCTCCATTGCTTTTGGGTGTTTCTGGTGGTGTCATGGTGTCCTGATTTTTGTTTGGTGAGTTCTTACACCGACCTTTGGCCTTTGTTTATATATTGTCAAGGAGCTGTTTGTGCTTTGAGGCTGAACTTCAGACTGGAACTATCACTCTCTGGTATCTGGAGTATTCTTCAAGAAGATCAGGGAGTTCCAGTGGTTTGAGAGTATGTATTGTTGTCTCAATTTAGCTCTGTTGTGGGATCTGTGTGCCCGGGTCCGTGTTCTGTGCTAGAAGCTGTGCACACTGCAGGCTGGTCACCACTCTTGTCTGGAGGCTTGGGTCCTCACTGTGTGTCAGAGGCTGAGTGTCCCGGTTTGAGATGGCAGCTGGGGGGTGCCGCTCTGGTCTGGAGGATCCACGCTCAGGCCTGGGCTTGCTGCTAAGAGGTCCCCTCTGGTTTGGAGACTTGGTGCCTACTTCTTCTGGGCCAGGGGCTGTGCATCACGGTCTGAGATGGTATCTGGGGGCTTCTCGGTCTGGCCCAGAGACTTTGTGACCCAGTCCGGGTGGCAGCTCACGGCTCTGAGGGGTATAGGCTCGTCAGGTGCAGCCCACAGTATCTGGGGGGTTCTCAGTCTGGCCCAGATACTGTGTGACCCAGACCAGAGTGGTGGCTGTTGGCGCCCAGTGTAGCTGTGAGTTAAGATCAGGTCTGGGCGCAGCTGGTCACCCGGAGTTTTTCCAGGAATAGCTGGGTATCCCTAAGACTTTTCCACTTGATTTCCTCACTGTAGGAATTCCACTCACCTGGCAATTGCAAACGCTGGTGTTTTAGGTCCCAGAGTTCAGTCTCCTGGTCACTGTGCCGACACTGCTGTCCTACTCCTCAGTCACAGTGTCCTCCTGGGGTCACCATCTTGGATCCCTCTCTATTATTATTATTATTATTATTATTATTATTATTATTATTTTGGCTTGTTGCCAAGTGATAGAAATTTTTTTTGCTCTAAACCTTCCCTAGTAACATGATGTTTCTTATGAAATTTGGAGGCTTCTCAAATATCATTTATTAGTAATTCATCAATTTCCTCATTTCCTTGTGCAAATGAACTGCTCAAACCTGTATGATATGAAATATGATAATTTATAATGGATGAAGTCACTTTTGATGTCCTGTTGTAATTGTATAAATAATGAGGTTAATTCTAAGTTATCATGAACAAACTCAGCAATTTCTATCTGCAGAACAACTCTCTGAATATAAAGAATCAGTAATTATATTAAGAGAATTAGAAAAATCAAATAATACCACAAGAATTGCATATAGTTCTGATTTTTGGAACTGGTTATATGGACTTTTGATCACCTTGCTTATTTTATTTGACCTATAACCTGTCATTCCCATCTTGCTTGCACCAGTATAGAACGTTGGAACTCTGCAACTGCTGTCCATTCATTTGTACCTCTCTCTCTCTCTCTCTCTCTCTCTGTGTCTCTGATCAATGACTACTGTTTGATAGAATATACATATTCCAATATACCTAAAAGCCCCTGTTCTTTCTCCTGGAGCAGCCTTGCTCTTGATGTAAAGAAATAATAACAGCTGAGTAATTCTATCCCCTGCATTAGTTTTGATTTTCCTGCCTGGTTGGTACCTCCTGCCTGACAAAAGAAAGATGGCTTACATTCTTTGTTGAGAGGCCTCAAGCTGACAGGCCCCTTAGTTGATTTTCTCGGTAGCAAGAGATTACCTTGTATGTCTCTTTTGGCCTTACAATACCTAAACCAATGTTTTCCCTTTCTAAAACAGTGTCAGAACTCTGGAAGCTTTTGCGTTCCATTGAATCCTAAAATGTTTGTTCTCTTCTCTGAATACCATTTTCTTCAGAGCCAATAAGCCTGCTATTTTGAACTCTGAAGCTTCTAGTCTTATAATTTGTTTGGAAATGTCCAAATTCACTTCAGTTTTAACATTGGGCCTTTTGATTTCTGATATTTCTAGCTATAGAGTGTCCAATGATATTGATATTATACTCTTGAGAGCCAATATCAGTTGTCTGTCTTATCCATCATGTCCTGGGGCTCCTCATGCTTTTAATGGTCTAAGTGCTCTCTTACATTCAAATAGCTTTCTGGTTCCAGGATCTGCTACTGCCCTATTGACAGTGGAAGTCAGTCTCTGTAAGAATTCAGTGATGGTATCTCAATAGCATAGTATTATCTTAGTAAAGAGGGTGTTTTTTTCTCCAGGCTCCTCCACCATGTCCCATGCTTCTAACCCTGCATTGTTCAAGCATGACATTATCAGACTGTTTTTCTCTTAAATCAGCATAGCATCCTTCATTAAGCTGTTGGTTTTTTAACATTTATCCCCCTTACTATATTACATTGTTCCATTTTCATGGTTTTTCTTCTCTACCGTGATGACCATTGGACCATTGTGAGTGTTGACCAGCTTCTAGAAGAGTTCTCACCAAACTCTTCCAGCCTTAGGGAATAAGTCTGTTTTGCATAGCCCAGCTGTATAATACTTTTTTAATGAATGGTGAATGCATGCCATACCCTAAAATAGACTCTCTAAAGTGTTTTAAATCTAGTATGTCCATTACATGCCATGTCATCTGATCATCCACTTCACAACCATAATTAGCAGACATATGCTGCACAAAGATGGGGAAGGCTTATGGTGTTTGTATACCCTTAGGTAACTTCTCTGATGGTACACTTTGCTTTACAGTAACCAGATGACCCTGTACTGCCTCCTGCTATTCCTGGCCCCTTACCTCATGGAAGTGCTCTGGGCAACTCCTAGCAAAAGTGCATGGAATAGAGTGGGATAACAGCCTGCCTTTCAGCTTTGTTTGCTTTCCTCTTTCGTCTTGCAGTAATTGCTTGTGTTGGACACTAAGTCCAAACCCAGTTGTTCTCCTCCTAGTGTCTCCTTTTGATTTCCAAGCATCTCATCCTCTACTCACAAACTCTCTAGTTGGAAAACCAACTCTGCAATCCTTTCTAACACCAGAGAATTGAGTGAACCTTCCGAGTTTTCAGTTTTTTCTCAATCTTTTATAAAATGGAATATATTAAAACAAAGGAAATCCATCCAGACCTCCCATTCCACCCCAGAGCAAGACAAGAGACCACCCAGTGGCAATAGCCACTATTTAACAAACCTCGTTAAACAGCATTGCCAACCAACCAAAAGCTGATGATTCCTACACTACATTAGAAGTGAAGTTACCCTTTGTACCTAAGCCATAGCTGTGAGCCTCCTGTAGGCTTAGAGGGCTTTCCTTCTTTCTCTCTCTCTTCCCATTTTCTCCCATCCCTTTTATTTTCTCTTCCTTTCAGATTTTAGTCTTGTCTTTTCTCCTCTCCTTACACTCCTCTTCCCTCTTTAGTTCCATTTCCTATACTTTCTTTCTAATCACCTATGGTTCCTTCCTCTCCTCTTCCCTCACCCTATTCCTTCTCATTTTATCAGCTCAAATATCTAGTTTATTTCCCATAGATTAAGAGAGAGAAGACAAATCAAGGAAACAAGCCATTAAACTATGCCTAGGAAACTAGTGATATTACTAAAATGAATTGCAGGAATTTTGGTGAGGGGTTCCTTACAGGGCCATGAATAAAACAAATGCAGCTATATACCCCAAAAGACTGAATTCCTGTAGTACACATAAATTATTCTATGGAAGCATCTCTTCTTCTTAGAAATGTTTATGGTTCTTATAATCTGTGGCAAATGTCCTACCTGACCATGCCCCTTCCAGGCTAAGGAATTGAGTGAGCTAGCGGGCAGTGCTCAGGGGCTTGTCCTACTGGTGCTGGTGCAAGAGAGCTGGCAAGTTGACCAACTCAGCTACCTCCCAGGCTCAGATCTAGTGCTATGAGTTGATTTACTTCAATATCTACCCCATTTATGATCTGCTGGAACATGTGAAAAAGTTGGTCCTGCAGATGCAAAGCTGCAGTATCTCTATGACACAGAGCAACAGCATTATTTGCAAGAGGAGTCTCAGTGAAGATCCAGCATTGATAGTGTAGCAGAAGCTATACGCCTCAAACTGGACCAAAGACTTGTTACAATGGATGAACATTTACAAGTAAAGATATGAGAACAAAAGTGTACACTGCGGGACACACTGTGACATACTACAAATTCCACCATTCATTTATTATTTTTTATTCTATCTTACTTTATTTTCTTGGGGGGGGTGCTGCAAGGACAGAGGGCATATACAAAGGGGCAGGGAGATGAGGGGGATTGTGATGCATGATGTGAAATTCACAAAGAATCAAAAGATTTTTTTAAAAAGTGGCTCTTCCAGAACAATACGGGGCTACTTCCACCGTCCTTGGTTGATTCCCAGAAATTGATGATATGATCCTATGGTTGAGACTATAACATAATTAGATAGCAAGATTTGGAAAAATCATACTGGAGGTAATATAGAAGATTCTCCACTGAAGGACATTTCTCATGGTGTTCTAAGGTATATGGAATCTGCCAAGGGATAAAGACAATCAATAGTTCCACACACTCATTTGTAGACCTAACGAGACATCATTATGAACAACATGGCAAAATATGTTCAATGATATAACAGTGACAATTTTATCTTGGGGAAAACTAACAACCATATAATTGCACTTAAGGTCACCTCCATATTAAGAATTTATACTTGGTAATGTAAACCTGATAATTTTACTTTATGTTTTATGGGTGTTTGGCATAAACAGTAAAGGCAAATTCATGAAGATATGGTTTCTTACACAAATGGATTATTCTGATATTGATTTCTGCAGTTCAAAACTACATTTGTATTTTGAGCAAGCACATCATTCAAAATTGCAGAATATACCATATAGTTTATGCAATGCATGAAAACACAAACATTTTTCACATTATAGAAATTCACAGGCAGCACAATAGAGCAGGCTCAAAATTGATATTATTAAAATCAATATGCCCATGAAAGTACAACATACAGTCAGCTCATGACTGAACATATTTAGTGTGCAGAAGGAGGATGTTTTTTCTCAGATAAACATAGAAAGATCCCATGTGTAGGTCATTACTCCTCTTGAATGCCTCTGATTAATTGAGTATTGATTAGACTCATTTCTCTGTTTTTTATTAGATTAATTAACAAATTTATTAGTGACCTAAGAAGAATTTCTGTACCATATAACAAATTGTGCATATGAAGAATCTTTTGATTGTCTGCCATTTAATAACCGTATATCAATCAGTATAATTGTCTTACTGTAAGTGATGTCTTTAGAGCAAATATATAAATATTAGTATTCCCAGCATTATGATATCATATTACCTATAAAAACTGGAGAGGAGAAATACATCCATAAATTAAGAGTTTATAATTCTCTTGTGGATATCTTCCAGTTGAAGATGGATATCCATAATTTATCTTTGACTGAATAAATTGGAAATCTATAATTCTGATAAGGTATTAGAAAAAGTCCCAGATATCTCAATCCCATGTTGAGGAATTTTATCTAATTTTTGTGTTAAATGACTGTTAGAGTACAAAGGTTATACTGAAAGACAATACTTCTATCTCAATAAGCTCAGCTGTCTGTTTACTATGAACATATTTGAAATTAAAATTGAATATTTGTATAGGACCGCAATAAAAAGAAAAGAATGGAATCTGAAGCTAGGGCTATGACGTTGGAGAAGACAATGTTTCCCTGATTTAGAAGACACATTTTTCTTTTGTCCCAGAAGAGACATTGAAGGCAAATCTACGTGCTGTGGAAAACTGTTCTTTCTATGTCCTAATAGCTGCCAGTATTTTCTGAAGTTTTACTTCTGAATGAAACTATTTATGACAACTGTTTCTGTTTTTAAAATGTCACATTAATAATCTTATTACACCTTTTTTGTAAGTAGCTATTAATATTTACCATTGATCTATGTTCTTGTAAAGCTGCTGTTAGCCCTAAACAGCTGTATAACCAAATTACCACACAGAGACTGGGTTTATTTAGTTATCCTAGAACACAATGTTGGGCAATAGTTGCTCGCTCCTAAACCTCCAAGCCCTCACAGTTTCCTAACATTTAGATTTCCCACATTGTACTTGTTTTTTTTTTTTTTTTTTTTTGATATATTAGATGGTTCTACAGCAGAGCAACAAGAACTCTCCTTCAGCACTCCTTCTCCTAGCTCTTCCCTCCCTGTCTCCTCCCACTCTTTCCATTCCTCTGGCTCCTCCTAGCTCAACATTGTGTCTGGTTGCTTTATTTTGTTTACACAGAGTTGAGGCAGGATGCTTAGAATAAATATCACAGTACAATATCCAGATTGAAACCAGAGATTAGGGGAGTGGAGAAATCAACATTTGAATGAACAAAGGTAAGATGTATACAATCCAAAAGAATATTATACCAACACACCTTTAAAATACAAAGCTACCCAGTATCATGTTTTCACTGTATACTACTTAGCTCTAATTTGCATCATGAGTGTATAGTCATTATATACCAACCATAAGAAATCCCATCTTCATGGTTACCTGTGCCAGCTCATGCTTAACTCATGAATATTGAGCTATTGTAAATATGCCTCTTTACTAAAAAAACGTGTTGTCAGTTTTCTATAAAACAATTGTTTGTCACAGATCAGTAGATTATGTGCCAGTCAATAAATTTTTACTATTAGATTAGTGTTAAATGTATTGGTATAGGTGTGTGTTATTTCTGCAATCCTTCTACTTGATGAGATAAGTTCACATTATAAAGGAGTTTGTTTATAGATATAAAAGAAAAGTAAGCAGGAATATAGTTCAGAGGTAAAGAAAATTTGAATATGTTCAGGGCATAGACACTGATGGAGTCTGCTTCTTGGCCATATAAAACTTTTCTTCTTGTTGCTATGTTGTAGAACCATCTAAGTAGGAAGTATCTTCTAGCTTTTGTGTTGGCACAGTCTGGAAGCAGGAGGCACATTAACCTTCTCAGAAGCACTCCCTATGCTCTGGAGAGGAACCTCTGTGGTAACATTTATGCCAATGAGACTCAATTGTCTGGTAGAGTAACTAAGTCAGATTCCTACTTAGAATTCTTCCAATGATATGGAAATAGCATCTTATTTAATCTAAGCAAATTCACTACACTATTTTGTGTAGATGTTATCTTAAATTTGTTCACCCAAATTTGTCATAATTTTTTGATGGGAAGTTTAATTTTACTTTTACCAATAATTCTTTTTCTAATCATATGGTCAATGTCTCATTGAACTGAATTATTTCATGTAACTCAAGTGGTTGGGAGTCATTTATTACTGTTTGCTGACAGTGTAATACTTCCCAGGCACTGCGTCAGGTTGCCATATGTTCTAATCCTAAATTCAGGTACTTTACAGCTTGTGAGGAATATAACTAAGGTACAGCTTTAACGAAGCCCAAAGTCTACTGAAAGAAAAAAGGTCTGCTTTACTACCTACATAAAAGTTTGCACAATGACTTGTTGCTTGTCTATAAAATTATAAAATATGGCAAGCAAATACCTTCTGTTTGGATTTAGGGCCCTCTCCACAGTATGAAACACACATGCCTAGCATGGTAAGGCTGGCCAACAGTTTGTGGTTGAGGATCTCATAGTCCTCAGGTATATATCCACTGCTATTGTCCTGATAAATGCACATTGTATAACGCTCTCCTCTAAAATTGTTTCTCTACAACCATGGAATAGTATAAATTTCAGATCTCATCAGAGATGCTTTATGCTCATTCTGATGCTTTATGCAGTGGATAGTGGCTAATATAGAAACACATAGCAAGTCAAATATAGAGATTAGGTGTCAAAGAAGCACTCAGCTATGAATGGGATATGTATGTATGTATGTATGTATGTATATTCTCCTACCCTCTTAAAAAAGGCCCAGGAACCATGGAGAAAGAAGTAGTGGGAAAAGTGTAAGAACTGAGAGGGTGGGAGGACAAGAACAAATTATAATGTATTTTACAAGACCAAGACAATAAATTCACAGCAACTACTATGGCTGTCTGGATGAGATTAAGACAGTCAACACTCTAACACAGTGTGGAGAGGACGTTATGCACTCCCACTTCTTAGTAGCCCTATGTCATTGCTGGTTTATGCAAGAGGGGAGGTTCATTTTTTATGGTTCTGTGCTGCAGTGCATAGTGCAACATGTGAGAGTATATGTAGCTCACAGATTGATTGTGATGGGTCATTGGGGGGAGATACCACAAATTTGAAGGGCTAGAGAGCTAAGGAGTATATATGAGAGGCAGAGTCCTGGATGAAAGAGATAAAAGTATGTAAGATGAAATTCTCCAAATATTAATATTTGAACATAATTTTTAATAAGATTCAGCTACAGATTCTTATTTTCTCTATACTTGTGGTTATATAAATGCATGTATTTTAATATATATAGACCTTAATTATGCCTGAGAATTATCAGATAACACAGAATCCTGCAAACAAAGGAAGCAAGCCATTCCTCTAATGTTTATACCCACTATATGCTAGGAGAGAGTACTATTATTCACATATGTGTTTGTCAGTAGGTTGCATATCTAAGTTTGCTGATTAGGAGATGCACGTAGAATAAAATTGAATGAATATGCACGCATGCTTGTGCTGAGTCACTGAGATGAGAATTATGGGGTGATAGCATGATAGAAAATTCCACATACTAAGTAAATCTCAGTGCATGGGTTTGCTGGAACATAATGTAAAATAACATAACAGAATGAATATCTTACTCTAAATAAGTATTATACCTGTATTCAATGTTTTCGAGTGTTCATATGTGCATATATGTGTGCATAGGTATGTGTGAGTGAAAGTATGAATGGAAGTCCAAAGCTGATATCAAGTGTCTTCTTCCATCACTTGTCACATTACTTACTGATCCAGATCTCTTGGTCAGGATCATCAACCTCATGTTGAACGTGGAGTTCATCATTCCCAGATGATTAGCTTACCAGTTTGTCCTGTCTCTGATTCCAAAACTCTGACATTACAGGAAGATGGCACAGCTGCTAGGCCTTCATGTTGTACCCAGTAATCCAAACTCCAATATTTGATTTGACTTGGTAAACACTTTACCACTGGTCTACCTCTCTAGCTCTGAATCTGTGTTTTTTCTTTAATATGTATGTGATGTGATGTGTGTGTGTGTGTGTGTGTGTGAATAAAATTTCTGGCAATAAATAGTTATCACTTCCTCTAGAGAAAATTAAAAAAAAATTCCTGGGAATATTGACATTGTAACTTATGGAAAAGACAACTAACTGAGTAGTAAATTTTATTATTGTAGAGCAAATGTAATAGTGCCATATTATAGCATTCTTTTTTTTCTTGAAGCAATAATTTAACAAAGTAATTAAGCCTGATTGCAATAACTTGATCTAAAATTTCATCTCTCCATGACAGTATTTAGTTCAGTTACTTCCCTGATCCCTTTGACACTTACCAGAAAAGCAAATCAAAACAAAATGAGTTTAAATATATTCTATAAAATCAGACGTCTGTCTATTTTACTCTGTTTTTTGGATTCATGGGAAATTGTTGTATACACTTTCTGGGAATTGGTCCTGTTTTCAGCCATAGATAGGCCCTTGTGTGAATTGTGTACTAATGGCTGGAACTAACTGCCAGTCAGCTCTGCATTTTGTTTCAGTTCAATAAGTGACTGCTTTGTCACCAATGTGATACTGTCATCTGCACCTTCTACTCTGGGTCCTTTTATTTTAAAAAATTAAGTATTAATCACAGGTTATTTACTTTGTGTCCCAGATGTAGCTCCCTCTCTCATTCCCTCCCAATCCCACTCTCCCTCCTTCATCCGTTCCCTGCCCCTTCCAAACTACACTGCTAAGGGATGTCCTCCTCCCCTTCCATCTGACCCTTGCTTATCAGGTATCTTTAGGACTAGCTGCCATGTCCTCCTCTGTGGCCTAGCAAGACTGTTCTTCTCTCAGGGGTTGGGAGAAGTAAAGGACCCTGTCGTTGAGTTCATGTCAGAATTAGTTCCTGTTCCCCTTACTAGGGTACCCACTTGGTTGCTGAGCTACCATGGACTACATCTGAGCAGGTACTCTAGGTTATATCCATACATGGTCCTTGGTTGGAGAAACAGTTTCATAGAGGACCCCATGCCCTGATATATTTTGTCCATGTGGAGCTCCTGTTTTCTCCCGGTCATATTAACTCCCCCTTGTATTATGTTTCCCTGAGAAAGACAAATGGGATAGACATGGGAAGTTGGAAAAAATAAGTAATGGGATAGGAGCCTACTGCAGAGGGCCTCTGAAAGACTCTACCTAGTAGTGTAAAAAAGCAGATGCTGAGACTCCTCTGGGTTCTTAGATATCCCACACACAGGGCCTCTTTGCTAACCCTGAAATTCTCAAAGCTATTGGCCTAGACATTTGAGGGAAAAATAGTTGTATGTACTTTTCTTGTTTGTAACCACTAAATTTAGTCTTGCTCATGGCCACATCAGCTGTCTGTCAGCTGTCTGTGACTATAGGATTTTTTCTGATCTCCATCCTGTCAGCAGAGGCTCCGTGAATGACAAGTGTTTTTCTGGGAATTGACTGACTTTGTAGTTAGTGATTTTAAATTATCAATTAGATAAAGAACCATAATGGAAAATCCTCAGAGAAACAGATTTGTGTCCTTAGCCTACTCTTTCTGAGTTTTATGTTTTTGTTGTTCTATTCCAAAAAAATTACTTCTTCTATAATAAATATTTTATAATTATTTTTAACTGTCAAAAGAAATTCCTGCAGAGTCACTGAATTTTATTGCATAACATAAAAAATGGACGTTTTTTTTTTCCTTCCTTGGTAACTTAAAGAAACGAAAACACTAAGTTACTTTTTAAAATTTATCTTAACATATTCCAAATTAAAAAAAAAACAAAACCTTGCACTTTTGTGAAATAGTTGAAATGCAATGATAGGAAAAACTCAGCCACAGCTAGGATCCCTCATCTCCAAGGCTGTGTACTTTCTAACCTATAAGCTTAACTTTGTTTTACTTGACCACCTTCTGTGATATAATAGAAACAATAATAAATTTTGGACTCTGAGACCTGAATTAAAAGTTTTCTCCAACTCTGAAATCTCATAACACATTCATGCTGGCTTATTACCTTCACTTTATTTCTTTTTCTGTATAGTCCAAGTGATAATACATAAAACTTGAAGAGCTATTGTGAAGGGTATTGTTTCTCCTATTTCTTTCTCAGTCATTTTTTTTTTTTTTTGTATACAGGAAGGTTTCAGATTTTTTTTTAGTTAATTTTGTGTCCAGCCAATTGGCTGAAGGTGTTTACCAGCTGAAGGGGTTCTCTGGTAGAATTTTTGGGGTCACTCCGGTATACTATCATGTCATCTGTAAATACTGATACTTTGACTTCTTCATTTTTAATTTGTATTCTCTTGATTACCTTTAGTTTTCTTATTACTCTAGCTAGGACTTCAAGAACAATGTTGAAGAGAGAAGGAGAGAGTGGGCAGCCTTTCCTTGTCCCTAATTTCAGAGGAATTGATTTAAGTTTCTCTCCATTTAGTTTGATGTTAGCTACAGGCTTGCTGTATATTGTGTTGACTATGTTTATGTATGTGCCTTGTATCCCTGATCTCGCCAAAACTTTAAACATGAATGGATGTTGGATTTTGTCGAATGCTTTTTCAGCATCTAAGGAGATGATCATGTGAAATTTGCAGGCAAATGGTGACAACTAGAAAAGATCATCCTGAGTGAGGAAAGCAGAAGGACACATATGGTGTATACTCACTTATAAGTGCATATTAGCCATATAATATAAGATAAACATACTAAAATATATGATCCTAAAGAAACTAAACAACAAGGAGGACCCTAGGGAAGTGGATTAACCCTCATGCAGAAGGGTAAACAGAATAGTCATCAGAAGTATGAGAATACAGGGAGCAGGATAGGAGCCTTCCACAGAGGGCCTCTGAAAGACTCTACCAAGCAGGGTATCAAAGCAGATGCTGAGACTAACCACCAAATTTTGGGCAGAGTACAGGGAATCTTATGGAAGAAGAGGGAAAGACCTGGAGGGGACAGGACCTCCACGAGGAGAATAACAGACCCAATAAACCTAGGCCCAAAGGGCCTGCAGAGATACACCAACCAAGGACAACCCATGGAGAGGACCTAGACCCCTTGTTCAAAGGAATCCCATAGGCTACTCAGTTTCCAAGAAGGTTCCCTAGTAAGAGGAACAGGGACTGTCTCTGACATGAACTCAGTGGCTAGCTCTTTGTTCACCTCCCTCTGGGGGTTGCAGCTTTGCTAGGTCACAGAGAAAGATGATGCAGCCAGCACTGATGAGTGATAGGCTAGGGTCAGATAAAAGCAGAGGGGGATTTCCCCAATCAGGGGACTAGGAAAAGGACACAGGGAGAGAAGAGGGAGGGTGGCAGGGACTAGGAAGATATGAAGGAGGGAGTTGCAGCAGGGATAAAAAGTGAATAATTTTTAATAAAAATAAAGAGAATAATAAAGTAAAAAATGTGAAGAGCACGCCTGTGTGATTGTAATATCACGCTAAAAATTAGTCATTATGACTATCACATATTAGGTAATTATGAAAAATATCTGGCAAGTTGCTCTAATGAGAAAATAACAAGGTAGTGGTTCTTTCTTTGTGAGAAGACAAATATCATAAAATTATTTGATATATATATATTTTTTGCTATTCTCTCTGTCAAACAAATGTGCTGCTCCAGTATCTGCAACCATCCTTCTACTGAAGAGTAAAAAAAAAAAAACAAAACACTAAAGTAGCAATTAATTAATCATTTTATGAATAGATACTAAAAGGAGAATACATTTAATCCTAAATACCAAATTAGCCACAGAATCCAATAGCTATGATACCCAGCTGAAAGATCACAGGGCCATCCCAAATTCTATTAAAGGACGAAGGATGGATCTTGTCATGTCACTAGCAATATGCTAAGCTTATTTTAATTTTTGGTTCTGTTCACTGTAATATTCCATTAATTGACAAAAGTAAACTTGGGGTTGAAAGCTACAGACTCTTTGTTTCTGTAGTAGTTCTAGCCCCAGGATAATCACGACAGTTATATAACTGGTAATTTATTTAGGGAATTGGCCATGAATGTTGACATCAGTTACAGTGAGAGACTTAAAGTTTATGGCCTTAATTATTCTTAGGAACAGTTGTGCACTGCTCCATCTTATTTAGGCTTTCCTTCTGACAATGTAACTGACATTAGTGTCATATGTATGTCATACTTCTTAAAATAATGAGAAAAATACAGCTTAATGAGCTCCCCATTATGAATCAGCACATTCATTTTTTTCTTTTCCTTTTTTAAGTAATTTATTTAAATATATATTAATCACAGGTAAAGTACTTTGTATCCCAGCCGTAGCCCCCTCCCTCATTCCCTCCCACTCTCTCCATCCCTCCCGCATCTTCTCCCTGCCCCCCTCCAAGTCTACTGATAGGGAAGGAACTCCCTCCCCCTTCCATCTGACCCTAGTTTATCTTGTCTCTTCAGGGCTGGCTGCAATGTCCTCTTCTGGGAGCTAGCTAGGCTGTTACTCTCCGGTGTGTGTGGGGAAGGGTCAAAGAGCCAGCCATTGAGTTCATGACAGAAATAGTCCCTATTCCCCTTGTCAGAGTACCCAGTTGGATACTGAGCTACCATGGGCCACATCCGAGCAGGGGTTTTAAGATATATCTATACATGGTCCTTAGTTGGAGAAACAGTCTCATAAAAGATCCCTGTGCCCTGATCTATTTGGTCTTTGTGGAGCTCTTGTCCTTGCCAAATCTAACTAACTCCCCCTTTTTTTCATATGATTCCCTGCACTCTGTGGAAGGCTTAGTTGTGAGTCTTAATATCTGCTTTTATACATTGCTAGTTAGAGTCTTTCAGAGGCCCTCTGTGGTAGGCTCCTGTCCTGTTGCTGGCTTTCTCCTACATTCAATGTCCATCCAGTTTGTCCATCTAAGTGAGGATTGATCATCCCACCCTGGGTCCTCCTTCTTACTTATCTTCCCTAAGTGTATAGATTTCAGTATGTCCTCCTATCCTATAGGTCTATATAAGTGAGTATATACCAAGTGTTTATTTCTGCTTTTGGGATATCTCAGTCAGGATGATCATTTCCAGGTCCCACCATTTGCCTGTGAATTTCATGATTTACTCATTTTTGATTGTGACATAGAATTACATTGTGTAAAAGGACCATAATTTCTGTACCCATTCCTCAGTTGAGGGACATCTGGGTTCATTCCAGTTTCTGGCTATTACGAATAAAGCTGCTGTGAACATGGTTGAGCAAATGTCCTTGTTGTGTACTTGACACACTGAACGGGTTAGAAGAAAAAGTGGGGAAGACCCTAGAACTCATTGGCACAGGAGACTACTTCCTGAACAGAACACCAACAGCACAGACTCTAAGATCAACAATAAATAAATGGGACCTCATGAAACTGAAAAGCTTCTGTAAATCAAAAGACAATGTCATCAAAACAAAATGACAGCCTATAGACAGGGAAAGGATCTTTGCCAATCCTACATCTGACAGAGGGCTAATATCCAGTATATATAAAGAACTCAAGAAGTTAAAAGGCAACAAATCAAGTAATCCAATTAAAAAATGGGGCATGGAGCCAAAAACAGAACTCTCTGTGGAGGATTGTAGAATGGCAGAAAAACACTTAAAGAAATGCTCAATATCCTTAGCCATCAGGGAGATGTAAATCAAAACAAATCTGAGATTTAACCTTACTCCCACCAGAATGGCTAAGATCAAAAATTCAAGTGACAACACATGCTGGAGAGGTTGTGGAGAAAGGGGAACTCTCCTCCATGGCTGGTGTGAATGCAAACTTGTACAACCACTCTGGAAATCAATTTGGCACTTTCTTAGATGATTAGGAATAGTGATTCTTCAAGATCCAGCTATACCGCTCTTAGGCATATATCCAAAAGAAGCACATTCATTTTTGTGCAGTATTTCCACTCAACAAAGTAATGGAAAGAAAATGAAAACATGAACTTGACAAAACAACTGCGAATCAAATAATCCTTAAACTTCCTGGCCACCATTTTGTTTTTGAGCAATTCTAAAATGTATTCTTTGACAATTTTACACATGTCTGTAAAGAATTATGATCTTATGATCACTTCTACCCTTATTTATCCACCTCAAATTACTCTGGATCTCATGTGTTCTTTGATTTTTCTTTTAGTTCAATGAGTCCAATTTGTGCCTCTCATCTAAACAAGGGAATGGGCCATCCATTGTATCATTGTTGACATACCAGTGACCAGATTCTTAAAGAAAGCTGGCTTTTTATCTTCTAGCTGCCATCAATTCCAATTTCTCATCAACAGGAGGTGGGCTTCTGAACCATATTTCATGATGGAATCTTCACTTAATTTTGTATAGGTTGTGTACAGATAACAATATCTGTGGCAAATCATAAAAACAATAGAAAATTTATGTCCAAAGACTCTTTTTTATAAAGTCATCCAGTGCTACTTGTTCTTATATTCTTTTCTACTCCTTCTGATGTTTCCTGAGAGTTTGGAGGTTAGAGGGGTTGATAGAGATATCTGAATTAGGACTGAACACTCACAGTCACTTATCTTAGCATGATCATGTGTAATTATTTTCTGAAATAACCTCTATCCAAGGCAAAAGATCCTTTTAGATCTCCTTCTTAAGCTTTCCAACCTCTTCACACTATCACATATATGTCTTTTAAATTCTGAGTTTAATTTTTTTTAAATCTTAACAGAGAAAACTTACTAATATTGTGACAGATTTATAGTAATTTTTCTTTCTGTTCCATATGAAAGGTATTATAACTTGAGCATGGTTTTAAAATGTTGCTATTTTCACGAACCCTGATTTCATTTCAGATGAGAACCCTCTCATTTACTACCCTTAAATTTATTATCTATTTGTATGAAGGTACTGGTTGTACTTGATTTTTACTTTAGAAGATGTTTTTCCCCTTAAAAGAAACTTCACAGGTCATTATTCAAAATTGATTAAATACTGACTTATTTCTACTTGTATTAGTGCTTTTTTTTTCTATCAGTGACTGGCATGTGCATAAATATTTTCTTATTTTTATTTTTATCTGGCATGTAGCAGTTTTATTCACATTCAGTAAATTCTACATAGTGTTCATATTTTATGTGGAACCATTATTTTTCTATGCATATGTTGTGTATGCTGGACAGATATTTATGTGTGCTTATATATGTATGACTTTCGTATGTATGTGTACATGGAAAGGTTGGTGGTCGATGTATCTTTTTCAGTCATACTCCACACTTTATATTAAGGACACATCTCACTTGAATACCGAGCTCAGTGATTCAGCGAATATAACAAACTAGCATGCCTCAAAAATTCCTTGTTTCTGCCTCCCATTCAATAATATTTGAAGCCATACCCAAAACATTCAAATGGTACTGGAATCCAGACTCTAATTTGCACCTTGTAGGAAAAATGCTTTACCCATTGGGTCATCTCTCCATTTCCACATTCACATTGAACGATGACCATAACCAGGAAATGACCCTGTGTGTCACATCAGATATATAATAATAATATAATAATAAATGCCCATTTGATCACTCATATCACTTTATTACTCAGAAATATATTCATGTCCAACCCATCTACATTTAAACTTTTATTTGTTTTATTTTAATGTGAATTGTTTTATAAAATAATTTATAAATTGAATTTACAGCATCAATCATTTTGACTGTGTTATTAATGAATTTCTATTGCATTGCTTTGATGAATCTTGAAGCCAGTGCCTAAACAGAGAAATGGATACAGAAACTGTGGTACATTTACGTAATGGAATTTACTCAGCAATTAAAAACAAGGAAATCATGAAATTTGTAGGCAAATGGTGGGAACTAGAAAAGATATTCTTGAAGCAGAAAGACACACATGGTATATACTCACTAATAAGTGGATATTAGTCACATGCTTTAGGATAAACATACTAAAATCTGTACACCTAAAGAAGCTAAACAACAAGGAAGACCCTAGGGAAGATGCTTAATCTTCATTTAGAAGGACAAAGAGGATAGACATCGGAAGTAGGAGAATACAGGGAACAGGATGGTAGCCTACCAGAGAGGGCCTCTGAAAAGTCTCTATCGATCCAGGTATGGAAGCAGATGCTGAGACTCATAGCCCAACTTTGGGCAGAGTGCAGGGAGTCTTACAAAAAAAAGGAAAGATAGAAAGACCTGGAGGGGACAGAAGTCCCAAAAGGAGACCAACCAAGTGATAAAAGTTGAGCCCTGGGGGCCCTTCAGAGACTGATAGCCCAACCAAGGACAATGCATGAAAGGGACCTAAAACCCAGGCTCAGATGTAGCCCATAGATTCAGTCTTCAAATGAGGTCCTTAGCAAGAGAAGCTGGGACTTTTTCTGTCATGAACTCAGTGGCAGGCTCTTTGATTACCACCTCCTGGAGGGTGTAGCCTTTCCAGGCCATAGAGGAAGACAATGAAATGAGTCCCAATGAGACCTGAGAGGCTAGGGTCAAATAGAAGGGGAGGAGGACCTCCCCTATATGTGGACTAGGGGAGGGGCATAAGGGGAGAAGAGGAAGGCAGGGTGGTACTTGGAGAAAAAGAGGGTGGGGCCCACAGCAGGGATACAAAGTGAATAAATTCTAATAAATTATGATAATAATTTTAAAAAGATCCAACCAGAAAAAATATATCACTTTATCAGGAAGGTGGCTTGAAATGCCTTCTTCTGTGGCCTAGCAATGCTGCTCCTTTTCGGGGTGGGGCAGGGTTGAAGAGCAAGCCATTGAGTTCATGTCAGAAATAGTTCCTGTTCTCCTTACTAGGGTACCCACTTGGATACTGAGCTAACCTGGGCTATATCCGAGCAGGGGTTCTAGGTTATATCCATACATGGTCCTTGGTTGGAGAAACAGTCTCATAAAAGACCCCTGTGCCCTGATATATTTTGTCCTTATGGAGCTCCTGTTCTCTCCAGATCTTACTAACTCCCCCTTCTTTCATATGATTCCCTGCCCTCTGGGGAAGGTTTGGGGTCAGATGGAAAGGGGGGAGGTCCTCTCCTATCAGTGGACTTAGAAAGGGGCAGGGAGGAGATGAGGGAGGGATGGTGGGATTGGGAGTGAATGAGAGAGGGGGCTATGGCTGCGAAACAAAGTAAATAACCTGTGATTAATATAAAAAATAAAAATTATAGAAAGAGAAAGTGGCTTGAAAAATTATAGTAATTATTTTAGTAGTATTATTTATATATTTTTAATTTGTAATTTATTGAAATTTTACATCTTCAGAGAAAATGAGTTATTACCATGTTAAAGCTTGTGTTCCATAGGCACATCAACCAGTTTGGTATTTTAGGATATTTGATGATAAAATATTACATTTATGTTACACTAGTATGAAATTCCCAAATTTGAGGTTGATTAGAAAGATTACATGGACATCAATTCCAGGATATCCTAGGATCCATAGAGAAACCCTGTCTGAAAAAAAAGAAAAAAAAAAGTATATGCCTAAGTTGTTTCCTTTAGTGAGAAATTGCAATCAGCTAATAGAAAATAGAAAATATACCTGGGCTATATGATGTGATAAAAGAATTTTTATGAGTATGTTAAATAAATTGCAGAAAAGTTCTCTGATATAATCTTCTGTATGCAAGCAATGGCCAAATTTTCATCTGTAGTATGCAAAAGCATGAGATTATATGTACATTGCCTATGCTTTTGTTTGCAATTAAATAACATTATAAAATGTAAAAATACATTGTTTATACAGTATATATATATATATATATTACAGAAAGCCTATTTTAAGTAAAAAAGTAATGAACAGAAAAATATTAGCAATTTAATACAACCCATGATTTCACATTCTCCAAGTCCGTTTAAAAAGTTTATATTTCCTATTTCCATCTGATTATCAAGTTTGAAAATCACATAACTTATTTATTTAATTATATGTACAGTCATACTTTAAATTATGAAATGCATAATGAATACATGAAATATGTATGTACTGTGGAATAACTTGCATGCATCATTTACTACATAGTGAAGCAGATGCAGTTTTAATTAAACTTTAAGATGTACAATATATGTATAGAAGAATTATGCTTGAATAGCCAGTTCTATAATCAGCAGCACAGTAAATATAAACGTCCATGTATAATTCATTGAATAACCTCTAGAAGAAACAAATGAAAGACATGCTTGATTTCAACACTTATTTTATTTAGTAAGTTTGTGTTTTCTCTTAGAAATGAAACGTTGTCCATATCTTCAAAGACACAAAACTCTAAAGATGAATAAAAGGCCTTGGTTAATGAAGCTCTTACCTAATTGTTAGCACACCACTGCTGGCATGGTGACTAGCAGGATGGAGTGTAAGCATAAGAACTGAAAGTGACATCTTAGTCACAGATAGTATTGGAGAGCGTTTCATCTGCACAGTGTGTAGTCAATCTGCTATTGACACATTCTAGAGCAACTATGCACTTATTTCCAGGTGAGAGACAGGATGCTTGACCATCATTGCAGGCTGTAGATGTTTAGGATAACACTGTCCACCAGGAAATGTATAATAATCAAAATCTGCTTCAGCATAAGAACTCTGCAGATGAAGCTATGAATATTAACAGGCTAGTAAATGATTATAGTGTAAATGATAGGTTAGATCTTAAAGCCTCTGCAAGTTTATACAGTCAGTAGCGCAGGGACAGCAAGAAGACCACCTCTATGCACTCATGTGTTGGTTTTGAAAAGCAAGATATGAACAGGTTATGAAGGAGAAGTTAAGGTTCTTTATCCCAATACACCTGTCTTATCTTATTGCAATTTTATTGAAGAAACCCAAAAAATTTCTCTTGTATGTACCACTAGATGACCACTGAATATCATGAATCTTTTCTCATTTTTATTGAATTGTTACTCAAAAATGTTACAGAAATGGAATGACATCTTGTAACTTCAGGAATTACATTTTTCCAATGCAATATAGTCCACTGGACATACATCCAAGTATATGTATGTATATCAACAGTATATGATTTGTTATTACAAAACCCTGTCTTATGTTATGATAATATTATTTTTATCAATTTATTGTATAAGGAACATACAGATTTTTGTTTTGTAAATATTATTTTTATATACTAATATAAGGGGATGAGGTGGGTGCAGTAGCAAGCTTTATGAATACATGCTTTAGGCTGAGCCCACATCATTTCTATATAACTATTCCTAGGCCTAGGCCTAGAAGCTTATCCTCCAGACATTCTAATCTTCTGAAAGCCCAGACATTGAAGGCTTCAGCTTCCAGCCTCTGTCTGCTAAACTAGGCCTAAATTGTTTTCAGCTTCTGAGACCTAATTGCTGAATAAGCTCACCTTTCCCAGTTCTTGGTGAACTAAGACTAGGTGGTTCATCTCTGCTGTTCTGGTTCAGAACTCTTCTTCAAGCTGACTGATTCAAACTGGCTTTTCTCTGCTTCTCACTGAATTGCTTAGCTTGGGAAAACTGCCTCTGCACTGCAGGAACAGAACTTCAGGAACGCTCCTGCACTCAACTGAACAATACCTAATTCCTTTCCATAATTTAATGTATTCTATAGTTATCTGAATGCTTTTTCAAATTCCATATTAATTTTTATTTTGTAATTTTTTTGCTTCATGTAATCATTCAGTTATAAAGATATTATATTTTAAATAAAGTCTTATGTTCTGCCTTCATTGAAATAGTTCAATAAAACACAGAAACATTTTTAATTTTTCATTCTTTTTGATGATATACCTAAACTATTTTTGTGTGTGTATTTGGAATATACTTGGGCATAATTCTAATCTTTGCTACACTCATGAAAAATAATTTAGGAACCATAATAGAATAAAGCACATTATATCTCCCCATATTTTTGGCCTAACGTACTCTCTTTCCATTTCTTCAATCATTGTTTTTTCACTATTCTATCTCACCAATAGTATCCTATTACCCTACTTTTATAAGTCTTTTCAGATTTTTTTTTTCTCTCAAAAGAAAGTCTTATTTTCTCTTTATGGTAAAAGTATAGAGATTCTGTAGCTGAAATTTTTCTATCATTGATTAAAATATTCTCATTTCCTCATCTCTTTTGTTACTCATAAGAAATTCTTGATATTTTAATGATTTCCTTTTTATATTTCTAGAGGTCACTTTCAGGTCTTTTTTCTTTTTTGATTATTTAAAAGTTTATTCATGACATATTTTAATATATATGCCATGATTACACAACTAATGTCCACTAGAATCTTTCTCAGCTAATTAAAACCATCAGAGTAAAACCTTATCCTTTTTTATTTTTAAAATGTAATTTAATTAATTAATGTATTTACTACAATTTATTTACTTTGTATCCCTGCTGCAGTCCCCTGCCTCATCTCTTCCTAGTCCCATCCACCATCCCTCCTCTCTTACTATGCCCTTTCCCTAGTCCTCTGATAGGGGAGGACTTCCTCCCATTCTATCTAACCTTAGCTTATCAGGTGTCATCAAGGCTGGCTGCATCATCTTCCTCTGGCCAGAGAGGAACCTTATTCTTTTTTTTTAAATTTTTTTAATTAATTTATTTATTTTTATATCAATCACAGGTTAGGTACTTTGCATCCCAGGCTTAGCCTCCTCCCTCA
>CM053753.1:70696844-70713071 GCA_028658305.1 Pachyuromys duprasi | reverse complement strand
GAGGAGAAAACAAGCAACAGGACAGGAGCATGCCAAGGAGGACCTCGGGGGGGGGGGGCAACGTAGGGATGTATCAGAGCAGATACTAAGACTCCCGATCAAGACTTTGGCAGAGGGCGAGAAGTGATGATAGAAATGGAGGAGGTTGGTGAGGACTTGGAGAGAACAAGAGCTCCACAAAGACCAAATCGAGCAGGGCACAGGGGTCTTGTATGAGACCGTTTCTACAACCCAGCACCACGTGTGGACGTGGTCTAGAACCCCTGCTCAGATGGGGCCCATGATAGCTCAGTGTGGGACTGAAGACCCTAGAGAGGGAAACAGGGACTGTTTCTGTCTTGAACTTGATGGCTGACTCTTTGACCCTCCCCCATACAAGCCGGGGAGTGACAGACTGGCTAGATCCCAGGGGAGGACATTGCAGCCAGCCCTGAGGGGACAGGATGAGCTGGGGTTGGATGGAAGGGGAGGAGGTCCTCCCCCTTTGGTGGACTTGGAGGGGGCGGGGAGGAGATGAGGGAGGGTTGGAGAGGGTGGGAGGGAATGAGGGAAAGGACTAAGCTTGGGATGCAAAGTACCTAACCTGTGATTGATAACAAAAAATAAATTAATTAAAAAATATAGAAAAACAATGACCTGTTCTTCAAAATCCCTTGAAAGCCTCCAAACACATTTTTTTCAAACATTCCATTAGAGTGGACCTGAGCACAATTTCCCCTCGTATCACTTTTGTGGGGCATTATTGTTATAGAGATATGCACAAACATGTACCCACCCACTCACCAAGAGTTAACAGAAAACAGTACCTAAGTACAAATACCACAAAGTCTAATTTGGTGGGCCAGTATGTTTTATTGTGGTTTTGTACAGGGGGAAGGTAGATGTGGAGTTAGTTACAGGAGTAGAAATGGCTCAGTAAGATCTACAAGGCCAAAGTCTAATCCTAGCATTGGATTAAACAGCTCATTAAACCTGGAAAGCTGGATATACTATAAAGTCACAGGCTATAAAGTACAGGTTGTGGACTTTTTCTTTGAGGTGGATCAGCCTCTCAGAGTCTCCCAGGCATCTTAGGTTGTCTGAGTAGTCCTTATAGTTTATATGTGCTTGAAAAGAGAAAAGTCCAGTGAATCTGCTCAGTTTGGGGGGACTTCCTGGGGCCTTATTTACTTTATGAACTTTAATGAGTTTTCCTGCAGGATGGAATGTTTTACCTCACTATAGAACGTCTTATGTCCTAACAAGCTTTAATATTAGACAGGATATTTTATATCCCCTTGGTGCACCCTACTTTCTCACCTATTTTAGGACCCTGTGTCTTAAGCAGCTTACTCCCAAGATAGAAAATATTAATCTAAGGGAGAATAGCTACACAATTCCACTGGACTTATTCTGGAACATCTATTGCAAGAATGCATCTTTCTGGCCTTTCTAAGGTTACCTATCATAATTATCTCCAGGACAACAGTAATAAATTGTTGCTGATCAGGGGGATAAAGAATTCCTAATTCCCAGACAGATAATGATTTAAATATTCATTTATCATAAAGAATTATGATAAAGAATTGGAGGCATGAGGGGTCCAAGTCAGTGAAATTATAAGGAAGAGAAACAGGTAAAATGACTAAATGAGTTCAAAGGCCAGAGGTTACTTAATCCACAATTAAAGTGCATTCTTCACTTCTGATATGTTAAACTACTTGGAATTCTTCACAAAACTCTTATGCTTTTTTAAAGTCTGTTTCCTCTGTTAAGAATGTCCTTTCCTCCTTAGCCATTTGACTTTAGCTGTATCCAACAATGATTAATTCATTACATTGATCCTTTAGTCTCAGTTTAAAATACTTTTATGTATTTCCATAGCACTGGAGCATAACTCTATCATAGCAGTCTCTCCAAGCTTTGTTGCAAATGGTCATCCATTTTGTTTTTACACTGAACACTGATATGTCTCTTCTAGTGAATCTCCGTTATGTAATCCAGAATGTTTTATTTGATTGATTTAGTAGAGAGTAAATCTGTTCTATCAGAAACAAATCTGCCCATGCTATTGACCTAGGATTTTTCTCTTTTATCTATACCTACAATTAGAAAAAAACACAAACAAACCGAAAAGATTTTTTGTGGTCATTCATAATTCATGCATGTTTCTTTCATGTGTTTTAACATATTTATTTTAATATTCTTTGCCTCTTTAATCTATTTCTATTTTATTTTAGAGTTCTGATATATATAGTGTGTCTTCTACTAGATCATTCTGTTTGTAACACTTTCCCTAGAATTGTCTAATTAGATTTTTAAAATTTTTAATTCTATCTCCTATTTCAGCTTACATGCTTGAGCATTTCTATGTCTAGTAAATTAAGTTTTCAAATCCTGATTGTCTTAGTCTTTTCATTTATCTCTATGTTAGTGCCTGACATTGGTAAGGAGGCCAAAAAACCAAAATTGAATAAGCCATGAGTCTAGAGAAAGCAACAAAACTATTTTTCTGGTAAAGCAACAGCAATTAAATGCCTCCTAAACAAATTCTTTACTACCCACAGCTGGACAGTGTATGGAGAGTTCGAGATTTTGGAGCACTGAGTCTTAAATGGGATATCTTCATCAAACCCTCTCAGAGATCAGTGACCTATATGTAAGAGGAGATAGAAAGATTGTTGAGAGCCAGAATTTATGAATGAATCTAAGGAAACTGTGTCTTCTAGACAGAATGATACAGATACACATATTACCTCACTAAGACTGTGGAACATCACATAGGACCTACATATGCTCAAGCAATATCTCGAGGGGGAAGCGGTTATGGACTTCTGTCCCTAGCCTAGATACTACCTGCAATTGGCAACTGCTTGCAAAGGAAAATAATAGTGTTCTCCAATTGATTCTTACCAAGTATATTAACACCACTTCAGGGTAGGCCCAATACCAATACCTGACCAACCCAAACAAACTCAATGCCATTTTTGTAAATGTTCTGGGTTTTTGTTTTGTTTTGTTTTGTTTTTGGGTTTTTTGTTTTGTTTTTTGTTTTTCCTTCTTCTTCTAATTGCTTTGCTTGGTCATTTTTTTTTAATTATTGTTCTCTTTGCTGGATATTTAGGTTTCAGATTTTGTTGTTTTGTGGGTATACCTCTGAGAGACTTTTTTTCTTAAATAAATGGAAGTTGGAAGACTCACTACTCTGCCTTTAATCTGAACCACACCTTCTTCTGGCAGCCTATATAAATGAAATAGTGGAAGGAAGTTTGCTCTCTCAGCCTGCTTGCTTTCACTCTTTCTCAAAACTCCATTCTGTCATTGGCATTAGAGTGTACTTCTATGGGATTCCAGATTATGTTAAAAAAACAAAAACAAACAAACAAACAAAACAGCTGAGACATCCAGCCTTGTGGGTTGAACAACTACTAGATCCTTGGATTTCCATTATAGACAGCCTATTGGACTATCACTTCTACAGCCCGTAAGCCACTCTAATGAATTATAATTAAATATTTCAGTTCTATTCCTCCAAAGAATCCTGACTAATACACTTACTTTGTGTTATTCAGGATCAGAGAAAATGGATGGTTCCAATCAAGTGAACAACCATGTGGATGAGACAAATGGTTGGTTCTGCTTGGGCTGCTATGGAATGTTTGCTACCTGATCTATGCCTGGGAGTAAGTGATTATAATAAGTAAGTGTGTGTATACTGGGATCTTGGGCACACACTGCAGAGTAAGCTGCCACACAGGCCAAGTGATTGAGACTAGGCCTGAGGGCTGGGGCTGGAACTAGCCCTTAGGAACTCAAGATTTTCTAGGAATTAAAAAGGCTGAGAAAGAATACAAGTGTGCATCACAATACAATCCTAGAGGCTAACTATAGAACCTGTTGGGTAGGTCCCATGGAACCCATCATATTGGACCAATGCACGGGATTAATGACATGGATTAAGCCAGGATGCTGCATAAGGTGTGGTAGACTACTGTATAGATGTAGTACTAGATTGGGCTGGCACATATTTTGTGTGACTAGGGCTAAGCCTGAAGGTGAGAAATTGCACAATAGGGACTTCCTTGTTTCATACTGTGTACCGTGTGTACAACACAAGACTAGGTCTGCCAGCTTCTGAGAGTGCTAGCGTGGAACTTTGTCCAGGTGAATTCACCAGACTAGATCAAGGCATACAATGTATAACCTAGGCTAGGCTTCCTGGCTGGCTATTGTAATGGCAGTGGAAAGTGAGGCTATGCACTCACTTTCATTGCAAATTGGGTTAAGCATGGAGTTTTAAAATACCACAACAAAGATTAGAGAATGGACCAATGCATGGAATGTGCTATACAGGTTAGGATCCATCTGTCCAATTTTAAGACAGTGTCATATTATGCATTCCTCACTGGCCTCTAATTCATAATCCTCCTGCCACTGTGATGATAGGCATGTAGCACAATAAATGGCAGGAATTCTTCGTACTAGTGAGAAGTTTCTAAGATGTATGAAGTATGTTAGCTACATAGACACAAGTAGTTATTAAAATTCACCAAATTTATGAACTGCGAATCTTAATGAGTGAGAATATAAATCACTAAAAAAAGTCACTGAATATTTCTTACTTGCATTCAGTTCGACTATCTGGTCCAAACATTAACTCAACGTTTTGAATTAGGTGCTAAGAAGCAACGAATACTCAGAAGCAAATTGCTAATTCAATCAGCTACACAAAGAAACAGCTCAGAGTGTCTGCATCACAATTAGTAAACTGCCATTGAACTTTTCTACTTCTTGCAGTAAAAATAATTTAAAAAGCAACATTATTTTCTACTAATTTCTCTTAGCTTACACCCAATTCACTGAGAGCTTGTTACTGCATTTTTTGTTAATACTCTGGCCCAAGAACAGCAGCTCACCCTCATTATTTACAGTGTTGTCACTTTCTGCCTTGGGCTCTCTAATCTTGATTCTTAATAGAGTAACAAAATTAACTTTTAAAACATATATCAGAACATGGGGATTAAGTCTCATGACTGTGATCTCTGAAATATAGCAGTAGAAGACGTAGGTCCAGGAGCTTAGTGTCAGCCTCGGGTGCATAGTATGTTCAAGTCTACCTTCAGCTCTATCATACCTTGTCTGTCAATGAGGACGAGAGAAAATGTTATGACATTATACAATATTTTTCTCACTCTGACATCACTCTAAATAAATCAAAGGGAAGGAAAGAGCCCATGCCGGACCTCCCACCCTCAAGTTCCCACCTCCACACTTTCTTGATTTTGTCTTCTGCTGTGTTGACCATAACTCTTCTTCAAATATAAACAGATGTCTCTATGCTCAGACTTGTATGAATATTGTTTTCATACAGACAAGCTCAGTACACATAGTAGGTTCTCAATGACAGGTTGTCAAAATGACAAGCAGACGAACATAATATGCATTTTGCATATCAAATCTCTCCTTGATTTGCATTCAGAGGAATCACAGTCTCCCAGGAGTTATTCCAGCTCAAACAGCAGCTTTGCAAGCACCAGTTGCTTGTTCAACCTAATTAGCATTACTTACAAGGAAATGTAGAACAGCTCAGTGCAAGTGTAAAGAAAGCATTAATCAACTTGAGTGCAAAGCTTTAAAAGCAGATATTAAGAGAATCTACTTCTCCACTCCTTTAATTATTCTGGTAGCCACAAACAGAACAAAATGATGAGAAAGAATGGAACCACTCAAGAGAGCACTACTGTCATAGTGTCCAGGGAAGTCACTCCTCCCATTTCAAGTTTTGGGCACTTCTACCTTCCCCTTTTCCCCCCAGCTCCATATTCATCTAAATTCATAGTTCTAAATCTTTGAGAAATGAACTCAATAACTCTAGAGAGGAACATACCTACATACTCACATTTAAGAGCCTGACTTATTTCAATTAAAAGAAAATAAACTCGGATTCAGTATTTTTCAGGGAGAGAAGGCAAAAAAAATGAGACAAAACAATGTAATAACTCACGTTAAGGCTTAACTTTTTACCTTATGTTCCTCCAATTATTAGTTAGCTTTCTTCATATTACTCGTAAAGCATACTCAGAGAGGGATAAATGTATTATTTCTCTATAAATACAATAGGAAAACTAGTCAAGCATTTTAGATGTGTCCATTAATGAGAAAACCAATAGATTTTTAAAACGGTTCAAATTAGAGTTTAATTCCAGGCATTTGTATTTTCTCCAGGACAAAATCATGTGACTCCTGTGAGCAAGGATCATTTGCATTGTTGTAACAGAAATGTTTCTACAGGTTGACTTCTATTTCAGTCATTGTTCAACTGCTAATCAAAGATATCTTAGTACAACTCAATTGACTCAAATAAACTCTAGAGGACCTTCTAGATAATGGTAATTATTTAGCCCAATTCCAAGTAATGGGCAATTTTTCCTAATGTAAAAATTAACGGAATTAGCATACTGAAATATAATGTTGCAGGTTGTACTGGAAATCATTTGAGCATGAAAGGATAATTTGTACATCTGTTTGATGACAGAGACTGTCCCTGTAGAGGGGATTAGCCATGTAGTGCCTTCCAGGCTTCTAAATTCCTAACAGAAGCACCAGCATGGAGTGTGGCTATGCCTAGGACCTTAATCAGGAATTTGGATTCTATCTATGATTTCACTTATTTTTTAAACCCAAAGTCTTCCTACTCAAACTCAAAGAATCTTTCTTTAAACACAATGAACCCGCCTCTCTAAAATCTATAAGGGAAAGGAAATTCCTTTGTTACTAGTTGGCTATTTTGTCTCTACCATACCCAATCTGTTCCTGCTGCAATACTAAAGAACCTGATTATGAGAAATACTTCCCAGCAACTCTTTGTACCACACCCACACTCCATCCATGTTTTTCTTCCTTACCAAACAACATTTTTATTATGCAAAAGAAAAAATCCACAAAAACAAACAAAACCAATATTGTGTATTTTCCTCTGGGTCTTCCTTTGACTTGACTTTTAAAAATGTAGTCTCTAGAGGACTTTTTCTTTTTAAGTAAAACACTTTTGCTCTCTATTGTTGCTTTGAAACTACTATTTATCATCAGTCTTGACTGCAAAAATGGTGGGAAAGCAACGGAAAGAGGCTACAGTAATGTCTTATTTACATTTATTGTTTTCCATTTTTCATTTTCATGAGTCTGAATCCTGAATGTTCTGGTAGCAAAGAGAAACTGTCTTTCCTATTTGGCAATGCGAACTCATTGAACAATGCCATATACATTGTGTGCTACTGTTCTTGCAGTTGCACTAAAGCATATAAACATAAATCTCTGCATTCTCAGGAGATTGCTCTTTCAATATTTTACAGGCTGCTTGGCTTCCTAGTGAGCATTTGGATTTTACAGTTCTTTGTGTTTGCAAATTAAGACATTTTTAGAATTGCAAATATACTTAACAGCCTTACTTTTTAATGGCTTAGAGGATGTCTTCCTTTAACAACAAACTGTATAAAAATGTTAATTATATTACAATGTCAAATTTTGAAATGTAATAGTCCCCACAAGTACTATTGCTTCATCCAAGCCACATATTAAAAATATAGATGAAGTCCATTAAAGAGTATATGCATTAAATATTAGCTGTAAACATTTTGAAAAAATACAGAATAAATACTGGAATAGGTTTTGAAAATCATTATTATTTGATCCACACTCATTTTACTTTCCTTAGTCTAAATTCAACCACCATCTTACCATATTACAACATTTCAGGAACAAATTCACATGGGCTTTTATCCAAAGTATACCCTTTCTTAGGGCATAACAGTACAAATGGCAACCCAGCATTCAAAGGGACTAAGAGATCATTTATACACTAATGCTCTTTGCAAATATGTTGTTAGAAACATAGGTAAGTAGGTTCCAGAAAAACGGGATTCTCTGCTATTGGATTTTGATGTTGTCTGGTTACGTTTTTAGCTTTTGCATCACTGAAAGATACCTTCTAAAAGGTTTTACCTGGAAGTCACAAACATTCTAGAGCACACAAAAGGTGACCAGGCATCAGTATTAAGAAGTCAAAGAGTACACAAGATAATTTGGTTCTTACTCTTCGGTGTTCTAGCTCTCCACAAGCACTAAGCAGTCAATTGGCTTTATGGGATCTTTGGTTAAAATTATTTTTTATAAAACTATGTTTGTTTCTCAGTTTCTCTCTTAACTTAACTATCACACAAGTAATTGAGACTCTGTTATTTTATTTTAATAAGCTTCACAGCACAGGACTGAGCTGTTATTAATCAGTTCTTAACCCTCTAACCTAATTTGGCTTCCTCCCAGAATACATCCCAGAGATACTTGCATTTGGTACCTTTCTTGATCCAGCTGCCCTCTCTGATATTTCCTGGACCTCTCACGTGGATGAATCCCCCTAGCTGAACCCTCTACTTTCTCCTCTAACTCCTCCTCCCCTGGGTGGCAGAAAGTCCATATCTATTCTCTACCCTGCTCAGTGATTGTAAGTTGCTTTATTGGCACACCAGAGGATAGGTTGGGAGCAGTTTTTAATAAAACTTTCAGACAGGAGATTCTCAGAACAAGGACTGCAACTAGATATGGGAGTTGAGAGGCAGATACAAAAATCAGCTTTGAATTACACAATAACCATATGCCTATTTTTAGCATATATTTTTCTATGAACTTCAGTTGAAAGGTATTGTATTCTTCCATATTTTTTGTTGTGCTTTCAACAAAAATGTTAGATCACAGTCCACAAGAACACAGAACCAAATCATCTGTACTAATGTCAAAAGTTGTCTCTGATGCATACATCATTTATTCCTTTTTCATGACATCTGATTCATTTTATATTTAGTTTTTAATTCTGTTCTTTTTGTTCAGTTCTTATGATATAATTAATATTTCAATTTAATCCTGATAGATGTTTTGTCACTGAATAAATAGTGCAAATATTACTCATTTTGTCTTGATATACCAACAATAGATGATAACAAGTATTTAAATACCTTAAAATACTTAAAATGTTATTGAAGGTTTTGTATATATAATATATATACATATATATTCATGTAAGTAAAAACAACTGTTCACAAAATGATAAAACACTCCAGCTGTGAAATCTATTGATTGGAAAATTTATACTGCATTTTTACTGTTCCATATTAAAATAACTTAAAAATATTAATAATTAAAACTAAGCCTAAAAGAGCAATAAAAATAATGTGCTATGTTATACAAATTAGATTTTACTCAGCCATGAAGAAAATTGAAATTAAGATATTTGTATATTGATACAGAAAATATTATAATGAAAGGAAGGGCTTAACCAGGTTCAAAAATATAAGTATTCTATGTTCTCTTTTAGATGTAGATTTAAGGATGTTGCGGTTTACTGTGTGTGCCTAGGAAGAAGTAATGCACGTAAAGCCAAACAAATAATCTCTGAGCACAGAAGGAAAGGGCTCTAAAGGAGTGAGATGGATAAGACAAAATGGAAGTGAGTATAGTAGGGGCTATCGGGTATAACGGCAATGAAATTGGTAGGAAGATGACTGGGAATAAGGAAGAAGCAACAAAAACATATGTAGGAAAATCCTGTAGGGAAACACATAAGCTAATTATGAAGAATGAAAATTAATCGTTTAAGTAGTAGTAACAATGTATTAATGAATAGCTAATTCCCAAAGGAAGAAGTATAAAAAGCTGACAGATATTTGAAAAATATTCAAAGAACTTAGTCATCAGAGAAGTAAACTTAAAATGATTTTGATATTCTTTAATGTATGAGTAAAAATAGTTAACATTAAGAAAATGATGATAGTTAGTGAGATGGCTCAGAGGTTAAGAGCACTGAGTAGGATCATAGGGAAGGGGAGGAGGCCCTCCCTCATTAGTGGACTGGGGAAGGGGTATGGGTGGGAAAAGGGAGGGAAGGTGGGATTGGGAGGGGAGGAGGAAAGGAGCTACAGGGGGGATATGAAGTGAATAAACTGTAAGAAAGAAAGAAAGAAAGAAAGAAAGAAAGAAAGAAAGAAAGAAAGAAAGAAAGAAAGAAAGAAAGGATGATAAATGCAAGCAAATTTACAGAGAAAGGGTTATCTTCATACATTCTGTTGGGAATAACTGGAAAGAAAGAAAACCATGCAAATCACTATGAAAATAAAATTTAACTGTAACAAATACAATTCAATTACAGTTGGGATACATGCAAATTGGCATAATAGTGGTATAATATACTGATACTTGCACTTTTATATTTATTGCGACAACATTCATAAGAGCCACAATGTGGAAGCAGTCTAAGTGTCCAGATGATCAGATTTTTAAAAATATGATTTGATTACACAATGAAATTTTATCTACTAAGTAAAGATGAATGAAATTGTGGCATTTGCAGCAAATTGAATGGGACTGAATGTAATGCTAAGTAAAATAAGCAAGAATCAGAAAAGCATGTATCCTAACTATACTTTCACAGAAACCTACATTTAAGTTTACAGACTCTAATACACATGAGGGGTATAAAGGTAGGAAGGCAGTTATGAAAGCAGAGGAAGAGTTATAAAGCTATGATTGAACAGGAAACAAATGAGGGTATGTTCCATGAAAGCACAATGGAAGACCTTTAAGGAGTAGGAAGTGGATCATAGAGAAGGGAGGAACACGATGGAGAGAGAAAATGACCCAATTAAATCCACCTCTCCCCATGGAATCAAAAAGTTACCTTAAAAGGAAAAGTAGTATTACACTAAAGACAAATTTTAAGGCTTGGAAATGAGTGAGCTAGCAAAGTACTTGTTGTAAAGTGTGAAGACCCTAGTTTGATCCTGGGTATCTATGTGCAAAAGCTTAACACTTTGTCTTACTCCTGTAATCCCTCTGCCTCCCAAGAAGCAGAAAAGGGCAAAAGCCAGGGGCTTGATACCCAAGCAGTCAAGCTGAATGAGAGAGTATCTGGTACAGTGGGGCACCCTGACAGAAAAATAAATGAAGAGCAGCTTAGGAAGACAGTACATGACAATCTCTGGCCTTCATGTTCACAAAACCCACACATGTGCATCACCTGCACATACACACACACACAACATACACATAGATACATATTAAAATTTTCTGTTAGAATAGTTAACATTGGCTGAATTTCTGTGCTTTGTTGTAAAAAATGAAAAGAGAAATTTATCACTACCATTATATAGAACAATCAAAAATGCCAAGATCCATTGAGTTAATTGTATTTAACAAGTAGCTTCATTTTTAAAATTCATTGATCTTTTAAATTAATTACAATGTATTCATTTGAGGAAAGGAAATGTAGTACTTGTCTAAGTTAATCAACTAGTTTCAGTTTTGGAATATATAACCAAGATACCATGATTTTTTTCAAGACAAAATGAAATTAGAGTAAATATTAGGTTAAACTGTTATGTTCGAATGTTTGGTAATTTTGTCACTTTATTCATGAGCTGTCTGCTCAGAGTACAGATTTTTACTTCTGTGTTTTCATATTTGCATAAATGTTAACCCCAATGAAACTCTACAACATAATTTGAATACTTTTGATTCAATTAGTAAGCTGGTCCTGCGATTGACCTTTCTCTTATCTATTGTCTCTGTTGAAATAATTCTAAAATATAACGTGAGATATAAGGGAAACTTACCGCTTTATTCATAATAGCCAGAACCTGGAAACAACCCAGATGTCCCTTAGTTGAGGAATGGATACAGAAATTATGGTACGTTTACACAATGGAATACTACTCAGCAATTAAAAAGGAGGAAATCATGAAATTTACAGGCAAATGCTGGGACCTGGAAATGATCATCCTGAGTCAGGTATCCCAAAAGCAGAAAGAAACACTTGGTATATACTCACTTATATAGACCTATAGGATAGGATGGACATGCTGAAATCTATACACCTAGGGAAGATAAGCAAGAAGGAGGATGCAAGTTGGGATGATCAATCCTCCCTTAGATGGACAAATGGGATGGACATTGGATGTAGCAGAAAAGAAGTAGCAGGACAAGAGCCTACCACAGAGGGCCTCTGAAAGACTCTACCTAGCAGAGTATCAAAGCAAATATTAAGACAAATAACCAACCCTTTGGCAGAGTACAGGGAATCATATGAAAGAAGGGGTAGTTAGTATGACCTGGAGAGGAAGGAGCTCTGCAAGACCAAATATAGCAGGGCACAGGGGTCTTTTATGAGACTGTCTCTTCAACCAAGGACCATGTATGTTTATAACCTAGAAACCCTGCTTGAATGTAGCAAATGGTAGCTCAATATCCAAGTGGCTAACCTAGTAAGGGGAACAGGGACTATTTGGACATGAACTTAATGGCTGGCTCTTGGACCTCCCTGCCCCCTGAGGGAGGAGCAGCCTTGCTAGGCCACAGAAGAGGACATTGCAGCCATTCCTCAAGAGACCTGATAAGCTAGAATTAGATGGAAGGGGAGGATGTCCTCTCCTATCAGTGGACTTGGAAAGGGGCAGGGAGGAGATGAGGGACGGATGGGAGAGATAGGGAGGGAATGTGGGAGGGGGCTATGGCTGGGATATAAAGTATATAACCTGTGATTAATATAAAATAAAAATTTTAATAAAAAAACAATAAAGTTGCTTTTGACATAGTTAAAAAAAGATGTCCTGTGTTGAATATGAATCAATGCAGTTATATTTATTTCAGCTTTATTTAAATTTAATATAATGGGTAAAAACATTAGTATAAAATGCATACGTAGATATAGTATAGTAATTATTATTAATACATTAAAATGTACTTGTAAATTCAATAAATTATGATTTCTTGAATTATGATTATGAAACCTCCTTGAGAAAGTTTCAGAAACTGATTTTTAGCAAAATTATCCAACTCAATGTAGACAAAGCTGTATTAATTTACTAACGTTTTTATTAAAGTGACATCTTATTATAGTATCAATAGAATAATGGTTGCAAAATCCATTCCCTTTATAAGTGACCAAAATATTCATTGTCCGTGAATTTTCCTAAGTTAACAAGAAATACGATCCATACATTGCTGTGGTGGTTTTGTCCATAATGTGGCACCACAAAAAGGTGGTAGAGGAAGTGACACCCCATGGTAGTCACTGGAAGAACAGTCTTCATATAGTACTTTTACCAGTATCCAATGCAAGAGGAGGCCATTGCTATGTTTTTTCTTCTATGTTAGCAGCAACATGGAATAAACCAATGTACAGCAACCGTTATATTTGTACATTCTAAAGTCATATGAATTGTGTTTAATCTATGTTTTGCTGGTCGTTTAACTCTGTAACTTTTAATAATACAATGCACACAATCTTTATTTTCTATATAATATTTACCCAGCTCTAAATTTACTTTGAAAATTAACAGAGCAAATACATCAAAAAGCATATAAAACAGCTCTTTAATAAGAGCTTTATAAATGCTCTTTTGTCAACATCTTCCTTTATGTTATCATTTTACAGATGTGTATACATATTCAGTTAACTTAGTACTTTCATAGAGAAAGTATACTGGTCACTTTCAGAGATCTCAGTGCCAACACTCTGAGCCAAGCCATTTCTCTTATTTGAGTCATGACAGGAGTTCTAGTTGCTATATTCATGACAAGCTTCAGTAATTTCTTACTATGATAGTTCAACAATATCCATATACAATGAATTGTCATTTAATTTATAAAAATATTCTAGGGTTTGAGCCATGGAAATACCTCTGTGGCAGAAGAGTTCCTGGCAGAGAAAAGAGCAAGAAGAGAGAGAACTTATGTCTGGAGCATGGTTCTTTTATAGTGTGCTGAAAAACAACATAGTGGATGGAATGGAGACCATGTTAGCAGATGAGACACTAGTAGGTAAAGTACTGAGGATCTTGGACAGTCCTAAGATGTAAGAATAACATGACCCGATCCCTATGACAAAGACCTATAAATCTTTACAGAATCAAAAATTAAAAATCTTCTCTGTGAAAGATATTGTAAACAGATCAATAAGGGATTGGGAGAAAATATTTCTGAACAAATGCACTGATTAATAACCTCTATCCAAAATACACATAAATGTTTAAAATGATAAAAAAACAAACACGCTTACAAGAACATGTAATAGGTGCAAAAGCCACAACAGATACCTCATAAAAAACAACAATACAGAAACAGCAAAAGCCACATAAACAAAATGAGGAAAATGCAAATTAATCATAAACACTGAAACAAAAAGCAAAACCACTCCATGTCTCTCACTTTGGTTGAAATTCAGTATACGTAAAACACAAAATTCTTGAGAAAACTTTTTTCTATTGCTGTAAAACCCAAATATGATGCAAACCCTTTGGAAGATAGTGAACCAGTTTATTACAAAGCTATAAACTTTCTTACCACAAGTCTAGTCAGCTCTGACAGATCCTCACGGTCATATTCAAGTTCATCATCATTTTTCAAAGAGCAACCTACTTTGCCAATTGCATTTTTCATTTACATGTGTTGAAAATAATGACTCTCTTTGGTCTCCATTTTTACCCCATTTATTTCCTGTGGCTACTAATCTCTATTATCATCAAAATCCTTTGCAAGTTCTCTACATTTGTAGTTATTATTACTGTCACAGGAATGGTGCATTTATTGTTGTGACACATTGATGATCAGGGCTGTTATACTATCTAGGAAGAATATCTGCATGGTGACAATACTATCTTTCAGAGCTGTATGATTTCTGTTTCAACTGATGGAAGGACAGAAATTTAGAGTTTCATTTCTGACTATGATGTCACAGAAAGCTCTTTATCCATGTTAGCTTTAGATTTTCTCTTCAACGGGGACCTATTGTTAAAAATGGCTGTAGTCATTTAATTCAGTCTGAAGTTTATCAAACATTGGCAAAAAGTACACAAACACTCATATGTACTCTTACATTTAGAGAAAGACAGGTGAATAATAGGTAGATATATGACAGATTATATAATTAACACATAGATAAAAAGTAAATGCCTGTTTTAAAAAGAAATAAAGAAAAATGAGATTATATAAAGAACCAAAAGACTAATAGATAGAACAAAAAATCTACTAAATCATTTATACCATGATTGTTGTAAACTAGGAAATATCTGTGGCCAGTGAGTCATCTCAGCAGATAGAGGTGCTACCAAGCCTAGGGACCTGAGTTTAATCCCGAGGGTCCACAAAGTCATTAGAATGATAAGACAGGGCAAAGAGTTAAGCAGTATCAAAATGTAATATAGGCAAGCATTAAAGTGTCACAATGAAACTCACTTATAATGAATATATAATAATGAAAATGTTAATAATAAAAACATGCATGCATTCGTGCTTACACATACACACCCTCTTTCTGTCGTCTCTCTTTCTGTAGTCTTCTTAAACGCAATGTGAGTGTGAACTGTGAACAGATTCTAGCAAGTGTTTCATCTACTTCATTTCTCCCATTTTATATCCAGCCCACTAAACAATATGCTCATCAAGTAAGTGACATGTGCACATGTTGTCTGAAGTGGGAACAGAAAGCACCTTGGTTAATGACCTGGAAAAGCAACATCTGAAATGATTACACTAATAAACTCATTAAGTTACATTCCCAGTTTGTCCTACAAAAACAAAATCCGAAGTTAATTTGTACTAGCCTTTGATCCACTTGGACTTTAGCTTTGTGCAAGGTGATAAATATGGATCTATTTTCATTTTTCTGCATACAGATGTCCAGTTGGACCAGCACCATTTGTTGAAGATGCTGTCTTTTTTCCATTGAATGGTTTTGGCTTCTTTGTCAAAAATCAAGTTTCCATAGGTGTGTGGGTTCATTTCTGGGTCTTCTATTCGGTTCCATTGATCCACTGTTATGTTTCTATGCCAATACCATGAAGTTTTTAATACTATTGCTCTGTAGTACAGCTTGAGGTCAGGGATGGCGATACCTCCAGATGATCTGTTGTTGTAGAGGGTTGTTTCACCAGACACACTAAACAGGTTAGAAGAAAAAGTGGGGAAGACCCTAGAACTCATTGGCACAGGAGACTACTTCCTGAATAGAACACCAACAGCACAGGCTCTAAGATCAACAATCAATAAGTGGGACCTCATGAAGCTGAAAACTTCTGTAAAGCAAAGGACACTGTCATCTGAACGAATCGACAGCCTACAGATTGGGAAAGAATCATTACCAATCCTACTTCTGACAGAGGGCTAATACCCAGTATATATAAAGAACTCAAGAAGTTAAAAAGC
>CM053753.1:70677552-70696344 GCA_028658305.1 Pachyuromys duprasi | reverse complement strand
GTGTAAGATGAAATCTCAGAGTCGTTTTGATTTGCATCTCCCTGATGGCTAAGGACGTTGAGCATTTCTTTAAGTGTTTTTCTGCCATTCTATAATCCTCTACAGTCAGTTCTCTTTTTAGCTCCATACCCCATTTTTTAGAAGTATAGATTTTGCTATGTTTATCCTATATTATATGGCTAATATTCACTTAAATGTGCGTATATGCCAAATGTGTATTTCTACTTCTGGGTTACCTCACGCACTATGATATTTTCTAGTTCCATCCATTTTCCAGCAAATTTTATGATTTCATTGTTTTTAGTTTCTGAGTAGTACTCCATTGTGTAAATCTACCACAATATCTGTATCCATTCCTCGGTTGAAGGACACCTAGGTTGTTTCCAGATTCTGGCTATTACTAATAAATCTGCTCTGAACATAGTTGACTACATATAGAAAATGCAAATAGATCCATATTTATCACCCTGAACAAAAGTAAACTCCAAGTGAATCAAAGACCTCAACCTGAAACCAGACACACTAAGTCTGTTAGAAGAAAAAGTAGGGAAGAACCTTGACCTCATTAGTACAGGAGACAACTTCCTAAACAGATCATCAACAGCACAGGCTCTAAGATCAACAATCAAGAAATGGGACCTCATGAAACTGAAAAAGTTTCTGTAAAACAAAGGACATTGTCAATAGAAAATAAAAAGAAACAAACAAACAAAAAACACAACAGCCTACAGACTGGGGAAAGATCTCCACCAACCCTACATTGACTAAGGGCTAAAATTCTGCTTATGTAACAAGTCAATAAATTAAATACCAAAAAACCAAGTAATACAATTTAAAAGAATGGTGTACAGAACTAAACAGAAAATTCTCAACAGAGTTCTATCGAATGGCAGAGAAACACTTAAAAGAAATGCTCAATGCCATTAGTCATCATGGAAATGCAAATCAAAATGACCCTGAGATTTCTTACACCCATCATAATGGCTAGGATAAAAAACTCAAGTGACCACTTACAAGTGAGTATATACTGTGTGTGTCTTTCTGCTTCTGGATTACCTCACTCAAGACAATCTTTTCTAGTTCCCACCATTTGCCTGAAATTTTAATTATTTCCTTGGTTTTAATAACTGAATAGTAATTAATTGTGTAAATGTAACATAATTTTTTATAGTTTCCTCCATTGAGGGACATCTGGGTTGTTTCTAGATTCTGGCTATTACTAATAAAGCTGCTATGAACATTGACGTACATTTGAGCATATTTTGGATATGTGACTTGGAGTGGTATAGCTGCACAGACATAGATCATAGCAGCTCAGTCCCAAGTTGGTACCTTAGTAAAAGGAACAGGGGCTGTCTCTGACATGAACTCAGTGGCTGGCTCTTTGATCACCTCCCACTAAGGGGATGGGGAAGCCTTACCAGACCACAGAGGAAGACAATGCAGACAGTCTTTATAGGAACTAATAGGCTAGGGACAGAAGAACGGGGTGGATGACCTCCCCTATCAGTGTACATGGAGAAGGCCAGTGGAGGAGAGGAGGGAGGAAGGGTCTGATTGGGACTGGGCAAGGGGCTAGAGCTGGGATACAAAGTGAATTAATTGTAAGAAAGAAAGAGAAAGAAAGAAGAAAAACAGAACAAAACAAAGCTCAATTGACAGCACATGTTGGAGAGGATGTGGAAAAATGGAAACCCTCTTCCATTTCATTCAGCTATTGTATATTTAAGCATACTTAGCATTATTTTTTTTGTCTGCAGTTTCATCTAAATCACTCTCACAGAATTCTTTTCTAATATAGTTAATATATTTTGGAGGTCTTAATATTTTTTTATATTTCCTACTTTACTATATTTGGGTCACATATCTGGTGTTTTATCTAGTTTTTTTTTATAGCACTGACATTTTCATTTGTAGTAGTTGTAATGTTCAAGTGGAACTTAGATATATGTCAGTATTGTGCAGTTAATAAAATAATTCCTTAGACCATATTTGTGTTCTTGCTCCCAACAATTGCTCTGTGTTATTCCTTGAGTAGTATATTAACAAGGGAAAGCAACTGGAACTCTTACATGTTATCACTATGCAATTGTCAGACTAGCCAACAAATAATAGTGGCTTGTTTAAATTAAAGAATTGTTAAAGCATAAAGAACCAAGGTTAGTATAAAGCATGCTCATTTAATTTATGTTAGGAGTTAAGGAACTTATGAGTAAAGACAATGACTGATTAGAGTAAATAGCTAATAGAAGAAAATTAGAATACTGTTATAGCAGGTACACAAATTTTAGAAACTCATGAAGCTAAGGAAGATATAATGAGAAATAAAAACAGGGAGGGATAGGGTAAGAATTTTTTTTTTAAAAAAGCTTTTGGTATAAGAGAAATGGAATACAAAAGGTGACTGAAGGGTATATTGAAGGATGTCACAGAGTGAATGGGTTAGAGAAATATAAGCAACAGCCCTAGAACTGCCTGAGTAATATTAAAGCAAAAGCAGAACAATCATGAGATATATTTAAAATACTAGAAATTAAATAATAGAGGGGATAAAAAGAATTCTATCTGGGAAAAATATTGCTTAGTAGTTAAGAAAATGGACTACTTTTTCAAAAAATGATTTTTCCCCCAGCATCCACATCAGGTGGCACAACATCCTACAGCCAGGGAATTTGATACATATAGCTTCTCGGAGAATCTTCATGTTTGCATTTACATACATGTAGACACACACCTATCCATAAAAAAATAAGTATTTTTTTAAAAATTTAAAAATAAAGACTTCTTAAGTGATAAATTGCTGATACAACTGTGCTACATTGGGAAGTGAAGGTTTTGCGTTCCTCTACCTTTAGTAGTCTGCATGCAACGCTCGGTGTCAGATGGAAAACTATGAGCTATGACTGTGCAACCTTGATGTTCTTGAGTTCTGTAGTGTGTGGAAGGGGAGCTATGAGTCTTTTTTTCCTGGAAACACTCCACAGTGGTCTTTTCCCGTCTTGTAGGTCTGGAAGTGCAGTTCTTCTGCTCTCTCCTGGGCAGCATTATTAGGCAAGCCAGAATACCGGTATAGTATGTACACATTTCTGAGTAACCTCAGTTTTAAAAGGTGTCTAGCTAGATTCTGATTCTATATTTTCTAACCTGCTTCCCTTCAGTCTCTCCCATGGCTTCCTGACATAGTGCTATGTAGCATCTACACCGTTACCTTTCACTTTATAGTTGAGTTTTTGTCTTTATTTGGATGTCCAGTGGTTTAAATACTGTTAATTAGAAATGTCCTTCTGCATTGCATTTTCTTTTCTTTATGCTAAAAGATTAGTTGGTCATATTTGCATCATTAGCTTTGCACTTTCTGTTTTCAGTTCACTCACCTCATTCTTACTCTTTCCTATCTAAGTTACTGTATTATTAAAATCAATATTAACATTATATAGTATCAGTCTAACAACTCTGTTCTTCAGAGTTCTGTGTATTGCTCCTACCAATCAAATGCTCAGATATTTATTAATATGCACAAAACTACTTATGGGGTGGGATTACTATTTTATAAAACCTATACATCAATGTAGAACTACCTATTTTGGCAACATTAAATGCTCCCATACAGGAATATAGATTACCTATCTTTTCATTTTCTTAGCTCATCATTAATATTTTCCACCCAAACACTGCTTTTCTTCCTATGAAACTTTTATGTAAAGTGAGAAATATCACCCTATCTTTTTCTTACTCTTAATACGAAAGATTAAAGGTTCACCTATTTATTATGATATTAGCTAGAGATTTTTGTGGCATACTTTTTTTAAATTGATAAAGTGATCTTTTACTTTTAGTCTCACAAAGTTTTTATCGTGTAATAAATTGCACTAATATTTTTAATGTTAGATTAACTGAGTCTTTATAGGATAATTTCACTTGCATTTGTTGTATAATTATTTTTATACTTTGATGAAATTTATTAACTAATATTTTGTTATGACATTCATGAGATATGCTCGGTTATAGCTTTTATTTTTGGCATGTCTTTTTTAGGTTTATTTTATTTGTGTATGTGTCTGTATGAATGTATGCATGTGCAAGCATACATGTAGGTGGGCATGCCTGTGTGTGTACAGAGCTGGAATAAAGTGTCAGATCCATCACAGATAGAATTACAGGTGTTTGTAATTCTTAGCTTCACATGTGAGTTCTGGGAATCAACCTTTCCCATAGTTATTCAGGGTCCTCCTTTGGGTGTGTGCAACTTCCTGGGATACATCTCTGATAGCAGACAACCTCCTGGGAATAGCAGCAAACACCTGGGAAGAACAGTGTGCTCCAGAACCTATCTTCTGGGGGGAGGAGGGGGTCCGGGGTAACATGTCCAGAAACTACCGCTTTTCCCTTTACCTATGGAGGCCTACTCCATAGGTAATCCTTAGGACTGCTACCTTCAGGAACACCAGCTCTATATCCAATCCTAGAGGCCAAGAATGATCACATACCACAAATTATGATAACACCAGAGACAACCAAATGACTAGAGCTTTGCATATGAACACAAGCAACAAAGTGCAGGACCAAACCAGAACCCAGCAAGCCCTGAACACCCTAACACACTGGAAGCATAAGAAAATGATCTTTATTATGTTTAGGTATGTGCTTTGTATCCCTGATATCTCCAATACTTTAAATATGAATGGATGTTGGATTTTGTCAAATGCTTTGTCAGCATCTAAGGAGATTATCATGTGGTTTTCTTCTCTCGGTTTGTTAATATGGTGGATCACATTGATGGATTTCTGTATATTGAACCACCCCTGCATACCTGGGATGAAGACTATTGGTCATAGTGGATGATATCTTTGATGTGTTCTTGGATTTGGTTTGCAAGTATTTTGTTGTGTATTTTTACATCAATGTCCAATGTGATTCACCATATTAAGAAACTGAAAGGGGGAAAAAATAACACATGCTAATCTCCTTAGATACTGAAAAAACATTTGACAAAATCCAACATCCATTCATGTTTAAAGTCTTAGAGATATCAGGGAAACAAGGCACATACCTAAACATAGTAAAGGCAATATACATTAAGCCTTTAGCCAACATCAAACTAAATGGAGAGAAACTTCAAGCAACCCCACTGAAATCAGGGAAAAGGCAAGGCTGCCCAGTCTCTCCATTTCTCTTCAACATAGTTCTGGAAGTCCTTGCTAGAGCAATAAAACAATTGAAGGATATCAAGGTGATACAAATGGGAAAGGAAAAGGTCAAAGTATCACTATTTGCAGACGATATGACAGTATACCTGAGTGACCCCCAAAATTCTACCACGGAACTCCTGATAAATACCTTTAGCAAAGTGGCCGGATACAAAATTAAGTCAAAAAAATCAGTAGCCTTCCTGTACACAAAAGACATAATGGCTGAGAAAGAAATTAGGGAAACAACACCCTTCACAATTGCCACAAAAGACATAAAGTACCTTGCTGTGACCCTAACTAAGGAAGTCAAAAATTTGTATGAAAAAATTTCAAGTCTCTGAAGAAGGAATTAGAAGATGATTTCGGGAGATGGAAAGATCTCCCATGCTCATGGTTTGGTAGGATTAACATAGTAAAAATGGCCATCTTACCAAAAGCAATATACAGATTCAATGCAATTCCCATCAAATTACCAACACAATTCTTTGCAGACCTTGAAAGAAAATTTCTCAACTTTGAATGGAATAACATGAAACCCAGAATTGCTAAAATGATCCTCTACAGTAAAAGATCTTCTGGACATATCTCCATCCCTGATCTCAAGCTGTACTATAGAGCAACAGTAATAAAAACTGCATGGTACTTGAATAGAAAAAGGATGGTGGGAGGGAATGAGGGAGGAGGCAAAGTACCTAACCTGTGATTGATATAAAAATAAATAAATTAAAAAATAACTGGAAAAAAAAGAATGGTATATCAATGGAACCAATAGAAGATCCAGAAAGAAACCCAAACACTTAAGGAAACCTGATTTTTTACAAAGATGCCAAAACCATACAATGGAAAAAAGATAGCATCTTCAACAAATGGTGCTGGTCTAACTAGCTGTCTACATTAGAAAAATGCAAATAGATCCACACTTATCACCCTTCACAAAACTAAAGTCCAAGTGGATCAAAGACCTCAACATAAAACCAGATACATTAAATCGGTTAGAAGAAAAAGTGGGAAAGAGCCTTGGACTCATTGGTACAGCAGACAACTTTCTGAACAGAATACAAACATCACAGGATCTAAGAGCAACAATCAATAAATGGGACCTCATGAAACTAAAAAACTTCTCTAAAGTGAAGGACACTGTCATCAAAACAAAATGACTGCCTACACATTGGCAAAGAATCTTCACCAACCCTTTATCTGACAGAGGGCTAATTTCCAGTATATATAAAGAACTACAGAATTTGGAAAGCAACAAATCAAGTAATCCAATTAAAAAATGTGGAACAGAGCTAAACAGAGAACTCTTGATAGAGTAATGTTGAATGGCAAAGAAACACTTAAAGAAATGTTCAACTTCATTAGCCATCAGAAAAATGCAAATTAAAACAATCCTGAGATTTCACCTTACACCCATCAGAATGGCCAAAACAAAAAACTTAAGTGATAACACATGCTGGAGAGGTTGTGGAGAAAGGGGAACCCTCATCCACTGCTGGTGGAAATGTAAACTTGTACAACCACTCTGGATATCAGTCTGGCGCTTCCTCAGACAACTAGAAATAGTGCTTCCTCAAGACCCAGCTATACCACTACTAAGCATACATCCAAAAGAGGCTCAAGTACACAATAAGGACATTTGCTCAACCATGTTTGTGGCAGCTTTATTTGTAATAGCCAGAAGCTGGAAACAACCCACATGCCCCTCAACTGAAGAATCGATACAGAAATTGTGGTATATCTACACAATGGAATATTACTCAGCAATAAAAAAAAAAGGATATCATGAAATTTGCAGGTAAATGGTGGGAACTGGAAAGGATAATCCTGAGTGAGCTATCACAGAAGCAGAAAGACACACCTGGTATATACTCACTTATATAGACATATAAAATAGGATAAACCTACTAAATTATGTACGCCTAAATAAACTAATCAAGAGGGTGGACTCTGGTTAAAATGCTCAATACACAGCCAGAAAGGCAAAGGAGATTGACATCAGAAGAAGAAAACAGTAAACAAGCTAGGAGCCTGTCACAGAGGGCCCCTGAATGGCTCTGCCCTGCAGAATATCAAAGATGCTGAGACTTATGGCCAATTCTTGGGCAGAGTGCATTGAATCTTACAAAAGATGTGGGAAATAGTAAGATAGGGAGAGGACAGGACCTACACAAAGAGAGCAACAGAACCAAAAAATCTGAGCAATGGGGTCTTTCTTAAGACTGATACTCCAACTAAGTACCATGCATAGAGAAAACCTAGAACCCCTGCACAGATGTAGCCCATGGCAGTTCAGTATCCAAGTGGGTTCCATAATAATGGGAACAGGGATTGCCTCTGACATGAACTGATTGGACTGCTCTTTGATCACCTCACCCTGAAGGGGGAGCAGCCTTAAAAGGCCACAGAGTAAGACAATGCAACCACTCCTGATGAGAGCTGATAGATTAGGATCAGCAGGAAGGAAGGAAGACCTCCCCTATCAGTGGATTTGGGGAGGGGCATGTGTGGAGAAGGGGGGAAGGTAGGATTGGGAGGGTAGGAGGGAGGGGCTTATGGAGGGATATAAAGAGAATAAAGTGTAATTAATAAAAATTTAAAAAAAGAAAATGATCTTAAAGCTGGTGCTATGAAAATGATAGAGATGTTGAAAAATGAAAAAAAAAAAACCCTCAAGAAAATGCAGGAAAATACAATCAAATAGGTGAAGGAACTGAATAAATCTCTTAAAGAAATAAAAAAAAATGTGAAAGAGGAAAAGGAAATGAATTAAATTGTTCAAGACCTGAAAATGGATACAGAAATAATAAAGAAGACAATATCTGAGGCAATCTTGAGCTGGAAAACATAGGAAAAAGAACAGAAACCCTAAGCATAAGCATAATCAACAGAATACAAAAGATGGAAGAAAACACCTTAAGTATAGAAGATCCAAGAAGTTGTTGTATCAGTCCTACACATGACACTAGAAGGAAAATTCCAACCCAAGAAAGTTAACTACACCCCCCAAAAAACAGGAAATAAATAATATCACATCAGAAAAAAAAAAACATAAGAAAAGAGCACACAGGCATATACTCTACCACCAACAACATAAAAAAACAACAACAGGAAGCAACTATCACTGGTAATTAATATCACTCAAAATCAATGGACTCAATACCCCAACAAAAAGATACAGGCTAACAGAACAGAAGGCAAAACAGGACCCATTAATTTGCTGCATACAAGAAACAGACTTCAGCAATAAAAATAGACATAATCTCAGAGTAAAGAGCTAGGAAGATATTTTACAATCAAATGGGCCCAAGAAGTAAGCTGGAATAGTCATTTTAGTATCTAGTAAAATAGATTTTCAATCAACATTTGTCAAAGGAGATTGGGAAGGACAATTTATGCTCATCAAGAGAAAGGTCTGCCAAGATGACCTTTCAATTCTGAACATATATGCCCCAAATGCAAGGGCACTCACATTCATAAAAGAAACACTACTAAAACAGAAATCACACATAGAACTGCACACTTTAATAATGGGAGACTTTAACACACCACTCTCACCAATAGACAGATCATCAAGAAAGAAACTGAACAGAAATAAGGAAACTATCAGATGCCATGACCTAACAGATGGCTACAGAATATTTCACCAAACACAGAAGAATATACATTATTCTCAATACCATACGGAACCTTCTCCACAACTGACCATGTATTAAGTCACAAAGCAAGCCCCAAAAGGCACAAGAAAATCAAAATAACCCTGTCTATCTTACAGTGTCACCATGGATTGAAGCTAGATTTGAACAACAAAAACAAGAAAACCTAGAAACTCATGGACACTGAACAACTCACTAATTAGTGACCACTGGGTCATCGAAGAATAAAGAAAGACATTGAAGTTTTTCTGGAATTTAATGAAAATGAGGCACAGCATACCCAAACTTATGGGATACAATGAAAGCAGTGCTAAGAGGAGTGTTCATAGCAGTAAGCACCTTTATAAGGAAATTAGAGAGGTCTTATACTAGTAACTTAGAAGCACACCTTAAAGCTCTAGAACAACAATATCAAAGAAAGCAAAAACACCCGAGAGGAGGAGAGGGCAGAAAATAATCAAACTCGGGGCTGAAATCAATAATTTAAAAACAAAGAGAACAATAAAAAAATCAATGAAACCAAGAGATTGTTGTTTAATAAAATCAATAAGATAGACAAACTGTTAACCAAACTAACTAAAAGACAAAGGGAGAATATCCAAATTAATATCAGAAATGAAAAGAGCGTCATAACAACAGACACGGAGGAAATCCAAAGAATCATTAAGTCTGCTTTCAAAATGCTCTATTCCCTAAAATTAGAAAATCTAAAAGAAATGGAGCATTTTCTTGATAGATTTCATTTATCAAAGTTAAATTAAGGTCAGGTAAACAGGTTAAACAGCCCTATAACACCTAAGAAATAAAGACAGTCATCAAAAGTCTTCCGACCAAACAAAGCCCAGGGCTAGATGGTTTTTAGCTCAGAATTCTATCCACCCTTCAAAGAAGAGATAATTCAGATACTTCTCAAAGTATTCTACAAAATATAAACAGAAGCAGCATTGCCAATCTCATTCTATGAGGCCACAGTCATGCTAATACCATAATCACACAAAGATTCAACAAAAAAAGAAAATTTCAGACCAATTTCTTCATGAACATTCTCACATAAAATACTCAATAAAATGCTCATTAAATGCTCACAAAATTAATCTAGAAACACATCAAAAATATCATCCACTATGATCAAGTAGGCTTTATTCCAGGGATGCAGGGATAGTTCAACATCAATGTAATCCACCATATAAACAAACTGAAAGAATAAAAACAAAACAAAACAAAAAAACAGGATCATCTCACTAGATGCTGAAAAATCCTTTGACAAAATCCAGTACCCTTTCATGATAAAAGTATTGGAAACATCAAGAATAGAAGAACCATACCTAAACATAATAAAAACAATATACAGTAAGCCAATAGCCAACATCATATCAAATGGAGAGAAACTCATAGCAATTCCATTTAATTCAGGGACTAGACAAGGCATTCTCCATATCTCTTCAATATACTACTTATTGTTCTAGCTAGAACAATAAGAAAACTAAAGAAGATAAAGGATATACAAATTGGAATGGAAGAAGTCAAGGTATCCCTAATGCAGATGATATGATAGTACACTTAAGCAAACCCCAAAATTCTATCAGAGAACTCCTATCGCTGAGAAACAGCATGAGCATAGTGGTTTGATAAAAAAAAAATTAGCCCCAAAAAATCAAGGGCCCCCTTGTACACAAATGACAAACAAGGTGAGAAAACATTAGGGAAACAACACCCTTCACGATAGCCACAAGTAATATAAAGTATCTTGGTGTAACTCTAACCAAGCAAGTGAAAGATTTGTGTGACAAGAACTTCAAGTCTCTAAAGAAATTGAGGAAGATATCAGAAGATGAAAAAAAAAAAAAAAAAAAAAAAACCTCCCATTCTAATGGACCAGTATAATTAACAGAGTAAAAAATGGCTATCTTGCCAAAAGCAATCCATAAATTCAGTGCAGTTCCCATCAAAATACCAACACAATTCTTACAGGAACTGAAAGAATAATTCTCAACTCTATATGGAAAAACAACAACAACAACAAAACACCCAGAATAGCTAAAGCAATTCTATACATAGAATGAAGTTCTGTAGGTATCTTCATCCCTGATTTCAAGCTATACTACAGAGTAATTGTATTAAAAACTGCATGGTATTGGCCTACAAACAAACAAGTAGAGCAAGGGAATCAAATCACACAGTCAGGAAAACAAAACCCACACACCCACAGACACTTGAATTTTACAAAGAAGGCAAAACCATACAATGGGAAAATGAAAGCATCTTCAACAAATGATGCTGTTCTAACTTGACGTCCAATTTTAGAGAATTCTAAAATTACAGAGAATTCTAATATTTGACTCACTGTACAAAACTCAAGTCCAAGTGGATCAAAGTCCACAACATAAAACCAGAAAAACTAAATCTATTAGAAGAAAAAGCAGGAGAGATCCTTGAACTCATTGGTACATTAGGCACCTTCCTCAATACAACACCAACAGCTCAGTCTCTTATGGTATATTTACACAATGGAATACTACTCAACAATTAAAAACAAGGAAATTATGAACTTTGAGAACAAATGGTGGGATCTAGAAAAGATCATCCTGAGTGACGTATCCCAGAAGCAGAAAGACACACATGGTATTTACTCACTTATAAGTCCCAGGGTCTTAGACATATAATAAAGGATATTAGACATATAATATTAGACATATAATATAGGATAAACATACTAAAATCTGTACACCTAAAGAAGCTAAGCAAGGAGGACCATGGGAAAAAATGATCCATCATCACACAGAAAGGCAAATGGGAAGGACATCAGGGAGAAAACAGGGAATAGGACAGGAATCTACCACAAAGGACCTATGAAAGACTCTACCCAATGGGGTATCAAAGCATATGTTAAGACTCATTGCTAAACTTTAGGCAGAGTACGGGGAATCTTATGAAAAAAGGGAGAGATAGAAAGCCTGGGGGGGGGGGAAGGAGCTCCACAAGCAGAGAAACAGAACCAAGAAATCTGGGCCTAGGGATCTTTTCTGACACTGATACTCCAAACAAGTACTCTGCATGATAACATAGAACCCCTGCACAGATGTAGTCCATGGCAGCTGTGTCCATTTGGATTTCCTAGTAAGGGGAACAGGGAACATGAACTCAGTGGCTGGTCCTTTGATCACCTTCCCCTGAAGGGGGAACAGCCTTACCAGGACACAGAAAAAGATAATGCAGCCAGTCCTGATGAGACCTGATAGGCTACTGTCAGATGGAAGGGGAGGAGACCCTCCACTAACAGTGGAATGGGGAAGGGACATGGGAGCAAGAGAGGGTAGGATTAGAAAGGAATGAAAGAGGGGATAGATCTGGGATACAAAGTGAATAAACTAAGTAATATAAAAAATAAAATGAATAAATGAATAAATGGGACCTCATGAAACTAAAATGATTCTGTAAGGCAAAAGATATTGTCATCAGGACAAAATGGCAGCTCACAAATTGGAAAACTTCTGACAAAGGTCTAGTATCCAAAAAATACAGAATACTCAAAGTGTTTAATCACAACAAATCAAATGATCCAGTGAAAAATGGGGTACACTTCTAAATAGAGAATTCTCAACAGAGAGATCTCAAATGACCAAAAAGCACTTTAGTATTAAACGTCCTTAGTAGTCTGGGAATTGCAAATAAAACTGAGTCTGAGAATTCATCTTATACTTCAATCAAAAATTCAAGTGACAGCACATGGTGGTGTAATTGTGGAGAAAAAGAAGCACTCCTCCATTACTGTGGGGTTGCAAACATGCTCAGCCCTTTGGAAGTCTATCTGGCTGATTTTCAGAATATTGGGTGTACCTCTACCTCAAGACCCAGCTTTACCAGTCCTAGGCATATACCTAAGAGATACTCCACCACACAACAAAGATATTTGCTCAACTATGTTCATAGAAGCTCTTTTAATAATAGCCAGAAATTGGGAAAAGACCAGATGTCCCTCACCTAAAGAATGGATAAAGAAATTGGTAATTTACACAATGGAAGGGTACTCAGCTATTAAAAACAAGGAATTCATGAAATTTGCAGGCAAATGGATGGAACTAGAAAAGATCATCCTCAGTAAGGTGACCCAGATTCAGAAGGGCACACAGGGTATGTACTTACTTATAAGTGGATATTAGTCATATTCTCTACTCTACTCTACTCTACTACAACTCACAGACCCAAAGCAGACAAGAAACAAGAAAGACCCAAGGGAAGATACTAGAATCTCACCCAGAAGGGGAAATAGAATATACAGTTGAAGTGTTTGAAGAGAGGGAACAGGTTAGGAGAGGAAATACTAAGGGAAATGACTATTGGGATCAGATTATTGGTGAGCTGGGGCTAGAGGACAGAAGGCTTGCAGAAAGAAGAGCAGTGATGGGCAGGGTCACCTCTTAGAGAAGCCAGACACATGCAACAGGGTGGGCTCCTAGGAGGATATGAGTGTGACCCTATCTGAATCCCTTGATGGTAGGGGTCATGGAGACTTGAGAGGCCACCCTCTATCCAGACAGGACTTCTGGTTGAGAGAATGAAACACCAATCCACTCATAAAAACGTCCATCCAGAATTTATTCTGCTTTCAGGATATGTAAGGGTTAAGACAGAGAAGAAAATGTGCAAACAGTGCCTGGCCCAACCAACCTGAGACCCACTCCATGGGAGAGAGCCAATACCTGACTCTGTTGATGATGCTCTACAGTGTTTGCCTTACATGACTGTCCTATGAGAGCCCTCACCCAGCAACAGATGGAAACAGAAACTGAGACTCACAAGCAAACATTGGGTAGAGCACAGGGAGCCTTGTAAAAAAGTAGGGAAAAGAATAGAATGACCTAGAACCCATGCTTGAATGTAGCAAATGGTAGCTCAGTGTCCAAGTGGGTGCCTTAGTAAGGGGAACAGGGACTATTTCGGACATGAACTCAATGGCTGACTATTCAGCACCCCACCCCCAAGGGAATAGCAGCCTTGCTAGGCCACAGAAGAGGACATTGCAGCCAGTCCTGAAGAGACCTGATAAGCTAGAGTTAGATGGAAGGGGAGGAGGTCCTCCCCTATCAGTGGACTTGGAAAGGGGCAGGGAGGAGATGAGGGAAGGATGGGGAGGGTAGGGAGGGAATGCCGGAGAGGGATATGGCTGGGATACAAAGTACAAAACCTGTGATTAATATAGAATAAAAATGCTAAAAAAAAAAAAAGAATAAAATGTCATGGAGGGGAAAGGAGCTCCACAAGTAGATCAATGGCTAACCTGGGCCCAGAGACTGAAGCACCAACCAAGAACCAGACATGGACTAGACCTAGCCCCTCTACACATATGTAACCAATGGGCAGCTTACCCTCCATATGGGTCCTCAGAAAGGGAATGGGGACTGTTTCTGACATGAAATCTGTTGCATGTCTTTTGATCACTTCACCCTGGTGTGGCTGCTTTGCCAGGACACTATGAAAGAGGAAGCACACCTTCCTGATGATACAGGAGGTGCTGGGGCAGGTGTGTGTGAGAGGATCTCCCCATTCTGAGGGGCAGCGGAGAGTGAATGGGGGATGAGAGGGTCAGAGAGAACAGACAGGTGGGAGAAGAAGGAATGGGCTACAAATGATATATAAAGTGAATAAATTTAAAAAGGAAAAATATCTCTATATCATCCATCTAATCTAGCTAAATTAATCTATCTAATAAATCTATTCCTGTAACTATATCTATACTGATGCTGATATAGATACGCATAGCTAAGGCATAGTGTAATTAAATGGGATAAAATAGAATACAGTCATTACTTAAGATCAGAGGTGTAATTTGTTACATATGTAATAAGCATATGTGGGTTATTACAAAGAGGTAAGAATTTAGTTTACTACATACAATATGTTAGTGGGTACATCAAATAGTGTTTTTTTCAGATATACTTACAATTATGTTCTATTTTAGTTCCATCAATTTGTCTACAAATTTCATGACTAGAAAAAAAAAATCTTCCTGAGTTAAGTAACACAAAAGCTGAAAGGCACACATGGTATATACTCACTTCTATGTATTATATTGCCCGTATAACACATGAAAAACATTGTAAAACGTAATAGTCCTAAAGAAGCTAAACAACAAGAAAGACCCCAGTGAAGAAGTTTAAAACAAGGAAAAACAGGATAGACATTAGAATTGGGAGGAGACAAGGGACAGAACGGGAGCCTACCATAGAGGACCTCCAAAAGATTCTACCGAGCAGGGTGTTAAAGCAGGTACTTAGACCCATAGAACCAAGAACCATGCATGGAGAGGACCAAGGCCTTCTGATCAGATGTAGCCCATAGTCTGCTCTGTCTCCATGAGGTCCTTTTGTAAGGGGAGCAGGGGTTATCTCTGGTATGAACTCGATTGCCTGCTCTTTGATCACTTACCCTGGTAAAGGGGCCTTACTAGGCCACAGAGAAAGAAGATCCAAACTGTCCTGCTGAGACCTGATAGGCTAGGGTCAGATAGTAGGGAAGGAGGACCTCTCATATCAAGAGACTAGGGGAGGAGAGAAAAGCAGGCAAAGTAAGGGATAGTGGGCCTGGGAAAAGATGATAGAGGGGGCTATAGCTGGAATACAAAGTGAATAAACTGTAATAAATTAATAATAAAAAAAATAAATCTGCTTTTCTTAAAAAATTATGTTCTTAATAGACTGTAGATTTTGATCTATTATTATTATTTTAGATAATAAAATGGCACATATCTTATGACATTTGTTTCTACTTCCCAGTATTATGCGGTAAAAATATTGTTATTTACATTATTCTATATATTCATGCTTTACAATTCATAGTGACTACTCAGTGAAATATGATTAAAAATTAAAAGGAAGGTGAGAGGCTGATTTAACGAAAGAAATTTATAGTAAGCAACAGAACTCTGTAAGTAATTGGTTCAAGAACAAAGGCAAAACAGTATATTGAGCATGAAGCAACAGCACACTGAATAAATTTTTTATTCTATAATGAAATCATGTGGTACAACTTTGATATATTTAAATTTTCATTGAGTTTTTCTCTTCTGTATTCATTCTGCAGAGTCAACAGCATAGATTCATATTCACAACCACTGACATTAATGTCATAATTTAAAACTTATTCCAAAATGATACCCTTTTAAAGAGGAAACATGGTATTAACATTAAGAATATGTGCTACACTGACATTCTTCTCCAGTTATAAGATTTTTAAAAAGGAATTTTATGCTAGGACACTGTATGGAATAAAAGATGGCCAATAACTGCTGTGGAAACTGTCAAGAAATGAATTATTTCTCTGCAATTAAGCTGCTCTAATACTTGTGAGTTGTTAGATATTTTCTGATAGAAAAGAGCACGGAGGTCAGTGTCTCCTTGTCTTTTATAGAACATTCAGTTACACTATTATGAGTTGAATTGAAAAATTATGGTCATAACTACATGACCAAGTCTAACTATCTCAGTTCTGAACAAGATGATGATGATCATGATGGTTAATATCAGATTATTAATCATAAAGCTATCTCTGGAACTGTCATAAGTATTTTGTCCAGCCATTTACAATAACTGGCTGTAACATAATGCAGGAAAAAAAAAAGCTACTTGTGGATCTGAGTCAGCTTAAAAAAAAAACCTAAATTCTTGATTTTAGGATCAGAGACTTCAATCCTAGACAATCAGTAACCTTACTGAACACACAATGGAACTATGTAAAACTTTTATCCAGGTCAGCACATCAATGAACACAATAATAACATATGGAATGGGTGGAGAGTATTTTGTTAAAACCTCAATAGACAAGTATTTGACTTGCTTGGTTAGAGTTACACCAAGATACTTTATGTCTTTGTGGCTATTGTGAAGGGTGTTGGTTCCCTGATTTCTTTCTCAGCCCTTTTGTATAGAGGAAGGCTAGTGATTTTTTTTTTTTTAGTTAATTTTGTATCCACTCACTTTGCTGAAGGAATTCCCTTGTAGAACTTTTGAGGTCACTCATGTAATCTATCATATAATCTGCAAGTAGTGATACTTTGATTTCTTCCTTTCAAAACTGAATCCCCTTAATCTCCCTTAATTGTATTATTTCTCTAGCAAGGACTTTAAGAACTATGTTGAAGAGATAGAGAGAGAGTGGGCAGCCATGCCTTGCCCCTGATTTTGGTGGGATTCATTTAAGTTTCTTTCCTTTTAGTTTGGTGTTGGCTGTACTTTACTATGTTTAGGTAAGTGCCTTGTATGCCTGATCTCTCCAGGACTTTAAATATGAACATGTAGTGGATTTTTTCAAACGCTTTTTCAGCATATAAGGAGATATTCATGTGGGTTTTTTTCAGTTTGTTTACATGGTGGATTACATTGATGGATTTCCATATGCTGTTCCATTCCTGCATATCTGAGATTTCATCTTACACCTATCAGAATGGCTAAGATAAAAATCTCAAGTGACAACACATGCTGGAAACGATGAGGAGAAAGGGTAATACTCTTCCATTGCTGTGGGAGTGTGAACTTGTAGAACCACTTTGGAAATCAATCTGGTGCTTTCTCAGAAAATTGGGAAAAGCACTATCTCAAAATCCAGCTATAGCACTCCGGAGCATTTACCAAAAAGATGCCCCAACATGCTCAACTATATTCATTGCAGCTTTCTTTGTAATAGCCAGAATCTGAAATCAACCTAGATGTTCTTCAATGGATGAATGGATACAAAAATTGTCGTACACCTACACAATGAAATACTACCCAGCTATTAAAAACAAGAAAATCATGAAATTTTCAGGCAAATGGGTGGAACTGGAAGACATCATCCAGAATGAGATAACCCAGAAACAGAAAGACAAGCATGACATACCTTCACTTATAAGCAGATATTAGCCTTATAATATAGCATAATCATCTACAGACCTAAAGAAGCTAAACACTAAGGAAGAACCTAGGGATGATGCTTAAGTCCCATTCAGACAAACAGGACACACACCAGAAGTGGTGGAAGAGAGGAAACAGGATGGGAGCCTACTATTAAGGATACTCCTTAGGATTCACCCAAGAGTGGATTGAAGCAGATATTGAGTCATAGCCAAACTCTGGGAAGAACACAGGGAGTCTTATGGAAGAAGAGAGGGGTAGAAATAGAGTGGCATGTAGCAGACAGGAACCCCACAATGAGACAAACAAAACTAAAATATCTGAGCCCAGGGGTCCTTACAGAGACTGATGCATCAACCAAGTATCATGCAAGGAGGGGACCTAGAACCCCAGTTCATATGTGGGAGATTGGCAGCTCAGTCTCCACGTGCATTTCTGAGTGAGGGGGGCAGGGTCTACCTCTGTCATGAACTTAGTTGATGGCTCTTTGATCACTCACCCCTGATGATGCAAACTTCCCAGGCCATGGAGGTAGAGAATCCAGGCTACCCAGATGACACTTCACAAGTATGGGCAGATGGCAATAGTGAAGAACTTCCCCTTTCAGTGGGCTAGGGAAGGGAGATGTGGGAAAGAGGGAGAGAGGGTGGGACTAGGTGGAGTTGAGGGAGGGGGCTTCAATCTGGATATACAATGATTACATTGTGAAAAAAATAAAATAAAATAAACCTCAATGGACATATTGTTTGCAAAAAAAATATAGCAATTGATTGTATTTAGAGCTTTCTCATTCCTGATACTGTTTTCTCAGTGCTCATTTTCATTACACCAGAATTGTGTACATTAGGAGAAAATGTACACATATGAAATGCAAACTAGATTTGATGTATATCACTATACAATTCTGAACTTAAAAACTTCAAAATCTGATTTTTTTTGAGTTGATTTTGTATCCAGCCACTTTACTGAAGGTGTTTATCAGTTGAAGGAGTTCTCTGGTTGAAGTTTTGGGGTCACTCATGTATATTATCATATCATCTGCAAATAGTGATACTTTGACTTCTT
>CM053753.1:70631625-70677052 GCA_028658305.1 Pachyuromys duprasi | reverse complement strand
CAAACTGAGCAGGGCACATGTGTGGATGTGGCCTGGAACCCCTGCTCAGATGGGGCCCATGATAGCTAGGTGTCAGACTGAAGACCCTAGTGAGGGAAACAGGGACTGTTTCAGTCATGAAGTTGATGGCTGACTCTTTGACCCTTCCCCATACAAGCCGGGGAGTGACAGACTGGCTAGATCCCAGGGGAGGACATTGCAGCCAGCCCTGAGGAGACTGGGGTTGGATAGAAGGGGAGGAGGTCCTCCCCTGTTGGTGGACTTGGAGGGGGCGGGGAGGAGGGAGATGAGGGAGGGAGTTGGAGGGTGGGAGGGAATAAGGGAACAGGCTTCGCCTAGGATGCAAAGTACCTAACCTGTGATTGATATAAAAATAAATAAATTATAAAAAAAAGAAGCTAATAAAACAAGGAGGACACTGGGAAAGTTGCTTAATCCTCATTCATAAGGGCAAACAGGATAGACAACAGAAGTGTGAGAAGACAGGGATCAGGCCCTACCATAAAGGGCCGCTGAAAGACTATCCAGCAGTTTATTGAGGCAGATGCTTAGATTCATAGCCAAACTTTGGGCAGAGTGCAGGGATCTTATGGACGGTGGAGAAAGAAAGACCTGGAAGGGACAGGAGCTCCACAAGGAGACCAACAGAGAAAAAAAATCTGGAATCAGGGTGGGGAGGTGGGTGAGCTGAAGAGACTGATGAATCATCCAAGGACCATCCATGGAGAAGACCTAGAATCCCTACTCAAATGTAGCCCATAGGCCCTTCAGTCTTCATGGCGGTCATTTTTCAGGGGGTCAGGAACAATCTTTGGCATGAACTCAGTTGCCTGCACTTTGATCACCATCCCCTGGCAGGGTGGCCATATTTGGCTACCATGAAAGAGGATCCAGACAATCCTGATGTGACCTGATAGGCTAGGGAAAGATAGTAAGGGAGGAGGACTTCCCCTATCAGTGGACTAGTGAAGGAGCATGGGGAAGAAGAGGAATGGTGGGACTGGGAGTATATAAGAGAGGGGCTACAGCCGGAATGCAAAGTGAATAAATTTTAATGACTAATAATTATAATTATAAGGTCCCATTTATTGATTGTTGAGAGGACAAGAGCTCCACAAGAATACCAACAGATTCAAAATATCTGGGCACTGAAGTCTTTTCCGAGACTCATACTCCAGCCAAGGATCATTCATGGATATAATCTACAACCCCTGCTCAGATTAGCCCATGGCATCTCAGTATTCAAGTGGTATCCTAGTAAGGGGAACAGGGACTGTCTCTGACATGAACTAGGTAGCTGGCTCTTTGATCACCACCACCTTGAGGGTGGAGCAGCCTTTCCAGGCCACAGAGGAGAAAAATGCAGCCAGTCCTGATGAGACCTGATAAGTTAGGGTGAGAGGGAAGGGGAAGAGGACCTCCCCATAGGTGGACTTGGAGAGAGGCACAGGAGGAAATGAGGGAGGGAGGCTGGGATTGAGAGGAGAGGAGGGAGGGGACTACAGCTAATATACAAAGTGAATAAATTGTAATTAATATAAAAATAAAAATTTAATTAATAAAAACTAGAAGATCATAATTTAGAAATATTTAGCACAACTTAACTTCTGTTAAATTTTGTTTATGCGGTTTTAAAAATAATTATAATAATAAAATTTTTAAAAATGTTTCTCATGTTCTCATTTTTCATTTATCTTTACAGGATTAAAGACTAATACTGCTCCGAATTTAAAAACAGGTTTCTTAGTTGATATTCTAGGTAAAAAAATGCATTGAAAAAGAGGGGATATAGCTTTCAAGCATTTAAAACCCTTGTAGAGTGTGCAGCCTGAATTCTCAAATGCCTGAATGTTTAATTAATGAGCTGCAGCATTAGTACTCTGGAGACAGCAGAAGGAGAATCACTCACTAGTCATTTAAACTGCCATTCACTGCTTTGGAGATATAAATTAGCACTAATGCTTTAAAGAGTACTATGTCAATATATATCAAAAATTCTTTAAATTTCCATTTTCATTTTACCCTTAAACTACTTAAGGATATGTATTTTAAAAATAGTAATGTAGCCAATAACAGGGATTTTTATCCTAGTTATATATTCTATACATGATTTGTATAATAATGAAATTATAATGTTATTAGTTAAAACACTGCAGTAATAATAGCATAATCATGCAGTAAAGTAGTATGTATGCAATAATGCATTGTTTTAGAAAATGGGTTTTACTCTGTATTTAAGTTTAATGATTTTCAGGTTAAAAATAGAAACAGTAATGCAACATGCACAGATTATTAATCAAAAACCTTAAAAGTAGTTTTAGGTTTTTATATATCTTTTCATTAATGTAATTTGTTTAAAATAATGAGGTTATTTTAGCATATAGTGCTTATTTAATATATTATTATGTCATTCATCCAATACTATTTCTAAATAAACAGTGTTATGGAATATAAATGTTTTCATATTTATTTGAATTATGTAACAGTGAAAGTTTTGCTGATATTTGGTATCTTGACTTTTAAAAAAATAAACTAGCTTAATTTTTATATTAATTTACTATAAGCTAAAGAATTGTCCTATTTGGTTCCTATTGCAGAAACAAATGAAATGATGAAAAGCTTTTATTTCCACTTACAGCTCATAGTTCATTGTGAAGAGAAGCTGGGGCAGAATCTCAAGACATGAATCTGGAAGCATCAACTGAAATAAAGGGCACAAAGTAATCCTGCTGTTGCTATGCATAGTTCATTCAGCCTGCTTTCTTTATGATCCAAAACTTTTGGTGCAGGATGGTAGTGCCCACAGTGGGCTGGTCCTTCCCACATCATACATTAACCCAGAAAATGCTCTACAAACTGGGCCTTGTAAAACACACCTGGAATCCTAGCACCCAGGAAGGCAGATGCAGGAGGATCACTGTGAGTTTGAGGGCAGCCTGGTCTATAAGAGAATCCAGGACAGCCAAGGCTACACAGAGAAACCGTGTCTCAAAAGAGAGAAAGAAAGAAAGGAAGGAAGAAAGAAGGAAGGAAGGAAGGAAGGAAGGAAGGAAGGAAAGATACTAAAAAATGCTTTACAGACTTGACTACAAGCAATCTGATGGAAGTGTTTTCCCATATTTAGTAGAGACTCCTCTTGCTGGGTCACACTAGTTTGTGTCAAGTTGACCAAAAACTGCGTAAGGCAATAGAAATCATGAAGTCCATTCAAAGCCTATTTATATTTAGAAACTATAGAAGCAAAAGTACATCTCAACTGGAGAGGTAAATTTGAATTTAGATTTTGAACATTACATTAACTTGTTAAGAATTTGCCCATTTTGAATGGATAATTAGAGTGTATATTTACATGCTCTTTGACTTTACTGTTGAATTTTTTAATTTTAATTTTATTTTTATTAATTAGAGTTTATTCACTTTGTTTTCAAGCTGTGCCCCCCTCCCCCATCTCCTCCCAATCCCACCCTTTCTCCCTCTTTTTCTCCTATGCCCCTCCCCTAGACCAATAATAGGGGAAGGTCCTCTTCCCCTTCCATCAGACCGTAGTCTACCAGGCCTCATCAGGACTGGCTTCATTGTCTTCATCTGTAGACTGGTAAGACTGCTCCCCCATTGGGTGGATGTGATCAAAGAGGTAGCCCATGAGTTCATGTCAGAGATGGTCCCTGTTGTTATTACTGAGGAACCCTCTTGGACACTGAACTGCCATGGGCTACATCTGTGCAGGGGTTCGAGGTAATCTCCATGCATGGTCCTTGTTTGGATTATCGGGAGCTTCACAAGGAGAGCAACAGAACCAAAAAAAATCTGGGCACAGGGGTCTTTTGTGAGACTGATATTATTGAAATTTCAATGAGAAGCACTTCTGTAATTTATGACTAAATTTTTAACTATTTAAAGGTAATACTACCCCTGTCTGACCCATATCCTATGTATTTCATATGTAAGCTCACGTGCTGAACAAAAAGATGATTTTAGGTATGTTCTAATTCTTGAACATTGCTGATATATACAATGCTTATTTCTCTTCTAGTGATGTGCAAGAGTGCAGTTTGCTATGATAGCACTAGATGTTTTAATGGCAGATAAGTTAAAAAGTAATTCTTAATTACTAAAATTTATTATAAAAAACACTGTTTTGAATAGAATGAGATGATATTGTCCTATGCTTAAAATACCAGCATCCTGGAGGTAGAGGATTGTCATAAATTTGAGGCTAGCCATAGTCTGTACAATTATATCTGTGAGTGCCAGCACTGTATACTGAGACCCTTATATTCCCCTGGAAAGGAAGAAAGGAAAGGAGAAAGAAAGAGTGAAGGTAGAAAGAAATGATTAAAAGAAAGATGCACATTTTTGTTTGAGATTTTTTGAAACTAGCCAAGAATATTCATCTTTTTTACAGTCAGTAATATTAAATACCCAAGACAGTCACCCTGCCATATAACCCACAATCACATTCTTCGCACTCTGCCCTTGGCTGGGGATGATCCGTACTGAGGAACCTGTAATGTTGATTTAGCAGGACTGCCTTATTCACAAATGAGAAAAGTGCTTTTTTCTTGTTTTATGTAATTTATTTATATTTCCAGAGTATACGGAGTATACACGTGTGCCATTCAGTGTAAATGGATGTTAGAGACAGCTTGATAGTCTAGTGTTCTTTCCTTCCACTATATGGGTTCCAGGATGAACTCAGGTCTTCGGATCTGGTAGTAAGTGCCTTTATTCAATGACCTACCTTATGGTCACAGCAAATATGTTTTTCTTCATGCATGGGGATATAATGTATGATATTTGATTAATTTGTTTTGGAAAGTACAGCTCCACTCTAAAACTTGTTTCCTCCACTTAGTTAATAACCAGTGCAAGTGCAAGTATGGTGGGTTTGTTGAATTTCGATAGTTAAAATTAATCATTCTCTTTTGTCTCCAGAATTCAGAAGCCCCCTCTATCATTACAATTGATCATCCTTTACATATTGAAAAGTCTTTTTCATAGCAGGAAAATATCTTGTTACTACATATCACCATGCAAAAGAAAGTTTAAAAACATATGGTATCAGAATATGAAGTGGGATCAGGGAGAATTGGTATGCTCATTAGACTTTCATAGATTTGGGAATGTAGGCTGTCTCAGTTCCAGTAATCTTCTGGATTATTTTGGCATCATTTTTCCTAAAGCAGCCTGTGTAATCCATTTGCAAATTCTCATTCTTTTCAATGGAATACATTTCATCACAAGTGAATCATTTCAGGAAACTATACCAAAGTCTTAGTGAAGTCCCCACTTTCACAAACTATTATTCATTTTAGCAGGGACTCCCTCAGCAATGCTTCATGTTATTTGTCAGCAAAATTTTGTGAGAAATTTCTCTTGGACAAGCAGATTTAATGATGTTAATATTAATTAATATTTTCACTTAAATTAATTCCACTTGTAAAATTTCAGTCACAGCCTGGGCATACTACAGTACGTTATATGTGTAAAGTAGGAAGAAGAGAGGAATATTTTTTATTCAACTTCAGGCAAACTGTTAAAGTGTTTGATTCCAGATACAAAAATTCTAATTACTAAATCTACACTTACTGGAAGAAAATGCTCATTGAATTTTGTGTTTCAGTACCCAGCTGACCATTGAAACGCTGTGATTTCTTCAAAAGATCCGGGCTTTAGAGATAGCTTTTTTCCCCTTTGGACAACAATGAATAAATAAGTCAATGCTTGATTAAGATAACTTTGCATAAAGAGTTTATAATTTGTATAAAAATAGGACTCAATTACAATAATGTGTTTGTGTGTGTGTGTGTGTGTGTGTTTGGTGATAAAGATGCCTAAAATTGGGCCATTAAACTTGGTAACAAAATCTCACAACTTGGGGGATCCAAGATGATGGTGACCAGTGTTCATTGTATCTGAGGGGCAGAAGATCTAAAACTCCAAAATTGGTGAATAGAGGGGCATCTGAAGCCAGAACATTGACATTGTGAGGCTTCCTGGGAAAGAGGTACAACCTGGGAGCTGAGACCATTTGGACCCACTCATTTCTCTGCAGACTTAGAGCCGCGAACCTTATATCCTTCTGCACTTCCCCTTTCCAGGTGTCCTTCCTCCTCAGTGGAGGTTACCCACAGTGCCCAGACTCAGCACAGAACTCCCTGCAGGCTATCTGAAACAGAGAAGGCAAGTGTCCCAGCCCCTCAGTGGCAGGGTGCTGGGTGTACTGGCCACCAAGACCCTCAGGGTCACCCAGATCCACAAGGCCACACAGATCTGCCTGCCACCCAGATCTGCCAGGCCACCCAGATCTACTGGGCCAACCAGGCCCACGGTTCCCCAGGTTCTCCCAGAAGGCATCTGTACCAGTGGCCTCCAAGTTCTGCTGCTGCAGCTGGACCCCCAGTGGACCACAATAAGAGCTGCCAAGTCCTGTAGATGTAGCACCACTGCTCTGAGGGATCTCCCACACTTGCATTTTTCCCTGGCAGGTCCAAATTTGAGAGTTGAGAATGGGGAACCCCTGTGCTTTCCTATTAAACCTGCTGGGAGTGAGTACAGCCTCAAATTAGTGCCTCCAGAGCCCCAGATCCAGGGTCCCTCTACACTAGCAGCCAGACATTGGATCCCTTCCACCCACACTCACACTGTGAGTAACATAGGGTTTCTTGGGACAGCGTTTTTAACATTGAAGCCCCTGTTCTGCTGGTCTACAAGTGGAGTACAGGCAAACAATTCCTGGATCCCAGACAATTCTGAATACCAGACAATTCTGAATACAGTGCAAGTGTCCTGTAGGCCACTGAGGTACTCAGGAAATCTGTGCATGCACATTCTTGTGTCCACAAGCCCTCCTTCGCCTGTCCCTCTTCCACAACAGTCCAAGCATCTACACTCTCTAGCACCCTGTCCTTCAAGGCACACTTCTACACGCACACAAATGCTTGCTCACACCTGCATAATGTCTCTCCCTTAGTTTCATCTAAAACACCAATGCACACTCTCAAACCAGTGGACCTCTTTCATCATCCTGAGGAATACTCCAGACATCAGAGAAAAACCAACCCAGTCTGAAATATAGACTGCATGAACAAACAGTGGAGGTTACAGATAAGCAGATGGCCAGAGGTCAGTGTAAGAAACACACCTAACAAAAATCAGGACATAATGGCTTCATGAGCAACACCAAAAATCAATGAATATTTCAATTCATTGAAGACACAGGAAAATGATTTTAAAGCTATACTTATTCACAGTTATTAGAGGCACATAAAGAGGAAACCAATATGTCTCTCAAAGAAATAGCCACATAAATAGAGGCAAATACAGAGGAAATGAACAAAGCTCTCAAAGAAATACAGGCAAATATAGCCAAACAAATAGAGGCACAAGTAGAGACAAAATTAATGGCAAATAGAGAGGAAGTGAACCAAAAAATAGAAGCCATCATAGAAAGACAGAAATCCACATTCAATCAGATGAAGGAAATGGAGCAAGATATGAAAACAGAATTGGAATCAGTAAAGAAAACACAAACAGAGAAAATCATAGACCTAGAGAATTTAGAGAAAAGATAAGGTACCACAAAGATAAGCATTACCAATAGATTAGAAGAGATAAAAGAGAGAATGGCAGGTGCTAAAGATACAAATTCAGAAATTGATATTTCTCTCAAAGAAAAAGTAAAATTGGGAAATTTCCAAACACAAATATCCAAGAAATCAGGATGAAAAGACAAAATCTAAGTATAATAGAAATAGATGAAAAATTAGATTCCAAGTTCCAAATTCCAGAAAATATTTTGAAGAAAATCATAGAAGAAAATTTTTCCAACTTAAATATACAAGAGGCCTACAGAACACCAAATAGACTAGACCAGTAAAGAAACTCCTCACCTCACATCATAGTCAAAACACTAAATCTACAGAACAAAAAACGTATTAAACGCAGCAAGGGAAAAAAGAGCAAGCAACATATAAAGGTAAACCTATCAGAATCACACCAGAATTCCTAACAGAAACAATGAAAGCCAGATGGACCTACACAGATGTCATGCATACTTTAAGGGACCACATATGCCAATCCATACTACTATACCCAGCAAAGCTTTCAACCAACATAGATGGAGAAAACAAAAATATTCCATGACAAAACCAAACTTAAAAAATGCCTATACAGCAACCCAACTCAACAGAACATACTTGAAGGAAAACTCCCCTCAATGAAAACAACTACACCCTAGAAAACAGGATATAGATAACTTCAAAACAAAGAATTAAAGGAAAAAAGCACACAAGCACACTCTGATCACCAACTCAACAATAAAAGGAACTAACATTCATTGGTCACTATTACCTATCAACATCAATGGACTCAATTCTCTAATAAAAAGACACACACTTATCAAATGGTTGTAGAAACAGGATCCAACATTCTTCTGCATCCAAGAAACACAACTCCACAACAAAGAAGTAAAGGGATGGAAAAATGTTTTTCAAAAAACTGGACCCAGAAAACATGCTGGAAAAGCTATCTTAATATCCATTAAACTCCTCAACATAACACCAGACACATTAAATCGATTAGAAGAAAAAGTGGGAAAGACCCTAGAACTCATTGGCACAGGAGACCTCTTCCTGAACAAAACACCAGTAGCACAGGCTCTAAGATCAACAATCAATAAATGAGACCTCATGAAAATGAAAAGCTTCTGTTAAGCAAAAGACACTGTCATCAAAACCAAATGACAGCCTACAGACTGGGAAAGGATCTTCACCAACCCTATATCTGACAGAGGGCTAATATTCAGTATATATAAAGAACTCAAGAAGTTAAAAAGCAACAAATCAAGTAATCCAATTAAAAATTGGGGCGTGGAGCCAAAAACAGAACTCTCTGTGGAGGATTGTAGAATGGCAGAAAAACACTTAAAGAAATGCTCAACATCCTTAGCCATCAGGGAGATGCAAATCAAAACGACCCTGAGATTTCACCTTACACCTGGCAGAATGGCTAAGATCAAAAACTCAAGTGACAACACATGCTGGAGAGGATGTGGAGAAAGAGGATCCCTCCTCTATTGCTAGTGGGAATGTAAACTTGTACAACTACTCTGGAAATCAATTTGGTGCTTTTTTAGACAATTAAGAATAGTGATTCCTCAAGATCCTGCTATATCACTCCTAGGCATATATCCAAAAGATGCTCAAGTACTCAACAAGGACATTTGCTCAACTATGTTCGTAGCTGCTTTAGTTGTAATAGCCAGAACTTGGAAACAACCCAGATGTCCCTCAGTTGAGGAATGGATACAGAAACTGTGGTACTTTTGCACAATGGAATACTACTCAGTAATTAAAAATGAGGAAATCATGAAATTTTCAGGCAAATGGTGCTACCTGGAAACAATCATCCTGAGTGAGGTATCCCAAAAGCAGAAAGACAGGCATGGTATATACTCACTTATATAGACCTGTAAGATAGGATAAACATACTGAAATCTATATACCTAAAGAAGATAAACAACAAAAAGGACCCATTGGACATAGGAAAAAACAAGTAGCAGGATAAGAGCCTACCACAGAGGGCCTCTGAAAGACTCTACCTAGCAGTCTACCAAAGCAAATATTAAGACAAATAACCAAACCTTTGGCAGAGTGCAGGGAATCATATGAAAGAAGGGGGAGTTAATATGACCTGGAGCTCCTCATGGACCAATTATATCAGGGCACAGGGTTCTTTTATGAGACTGTTTCTCCAACTGAGGACGATGTATGGATATAACCTAGAACCCCTGCTTAAACATAGCAAATGGTAGCTCAATATCCAAGTGCGTACACTAGTAAGTGGAACAGGGACTATTTCGGACATGAAGTCAATGGCTGACTCCTTGAACCCCACCCCTCGAGGGAGGAGCAGCTTTGCTAGGCCACAGAAGAGGACATTGCAGCCATTCCTGAAGAGACCTGATAAGCTAGAGTTAAATGGAAGGGGAGGAGGTCCTCCTCTATCAGTTGACTTGAAAAGGGGCAGGGAGGAGATGAGGGAGGGATGGAGGAGATAGGGAGAGAATGAGGGAGGGGGCTATGGCTGGGATACAACGTACATAACCTGTGATTAATATAAAATAAAAATGTTAACAAATATCTAATTAACTAGACATTCAACCATAGTTAATAAAAAAGAGATGAGGAGGGGCACTTCATTCCCTCCAAAGGAAAAGTCCACCAGGAGCAAATCACAATTCTGAACATCTATGCCCCAAATATAAGAGCACTTACAATTGTAAATGAATCATTATTAAAGTTGAAATTACACATCCATCCCAACACCTTAATAGTGGGAGACTTCAACATTCCAATCTCACCAAGGGACAGATCATCCAGACAGAAGCTAAATAGGGGGAAAATGGCACTTACAGAAGTCCTAAATCAAACAGACCTAGTAGATGTCTACAGAACTTTCCACCCAAATTCAAAAGTGTATACATTCTTTTCAGCACCATATGGAACTATCTCCAAAGTACTCTCAATAGTTACTCACAAAGCAATCCTCATCAAATACAAGAAGATTGAAATAATCTGTTGTATTCTATTTGACCACCATGGACTTTTCCTGGACCTCAACAAAAACAGAAATAGCAAAAAGTCTACACACACGTGGAAACTGAACAACTCGTTACTCGTCGACAACTGGGTCAAGGAAAAAGAAAGAAAGAAATTAAAAACTTGCCAGAATTTAATGAAAATGAAGGCACAATAAATCCAAACTTATAGTACACAAGGAAAGCAGTGCTAAGAGGAAAGATCATAGCACTAAATTCCTTCAAGAACAAATTTGAAACATCTCATACAAGCAACTTAATGACTTACCTGAAAATTTTCAGAAATAAAGAAGCACACACACAAAAGAGTAGACTGCTGGAAATATTCAAGCTCAGGGCTAAAATAGATATATTAGAAACAAATGAAATAATTCAAAAAATCAATGAAACAAAGACCTGGTTCTTTGTGAAAATAAACAAGATAGACAACTAACTAAAAGGCAGAGAGAAACAATCCAAATCAGCAAAATCAGAAATGCAAAAAGGGTCATAACAACAGACACTAGGAAATCGAAACAATCATTAGGTCTTACTAGAAAAGCCTATGTGCCATAAACTGTGAAAGTCTAAATGAAATGGAAAATTCTCTTGATAGATGCAATTTACTAAAATTAAATCAAGATCAGGTAAATAAATTGAATAGTCCTATATCCCCCAAGGAAATAGAAGAGTCATCAAAAGTTTACCTTCAAAAAAAAAAAAAAAAGTAAAGAAAAGAAAGCCCAGGGCCAGATGGTTTCAGGGCAGAATTCTACCAGACCTTCAAAGAAGAGCTAACACTTATTCTCTTCAAACTATTCTACAAAATAGATGCAGAAAGAACGTTACCAAAGTCATTCTATGAATCCACAGTCACCTTGATACCAAAACTACACAAAGACCCAACAACAACAACAAAAAAATTCAGACCTACCTCTCTTACGAACATTGATGCAATAATACTCAATATTTGGATTTGCAAACCGAATCCAAGGACACATAAAAAATATCATCCACAATGACCAAGTAGGCTTCATTTCAGGCATACAGAAGTGGTGCAATATACAAGAATCCATCAATGTAATCCACTGTATAAACAAACTGAAGGAGAAAAACCACATGATCTTCTCCTTTGATGATGAAAAGCATTTGACAAAATCGATAACCCATTCAGGTTTAAAGTCTAGGAGAGATCAGGGATACAAGGCAGATACCTATATATAGTAAAGACAATATACAGCAAGCCTATAGCCAACATCAAACTGAACTGAGAGAAACTTAAATCAACCCCACAAAATCAGGGACCAGACAAGGCTACCTATTCTCTCCTTATGCTTCAAGATAGTACTTGAAGTCCTGGCTAGAGCAGTAGGACAACTAAAGGAGATTAAGGGGATACAATCAGAAAGAAATGAGTCAAAGTATCACTATTTGCAGATGATATGATAGTATACATGAACAAGCCTAAAATTTCAACCAGAGAAATCCTTCATCTGATAAACACTTTCAGCAAAGTGTCTGGATAAAATGAACTCAAAAAAACAAAATAAACTAGCAAACAAAAACCAAAGCAAAACAAAACAAAACAAACAAGCAAACAAACAAAACAGTAGCCCTCCTGTATACCAAAGACAAAAGTGCCAAGAAAGAAATTAGAGAAACAACACCCTTCACAATAGCCACTAATAACATAAAGTACCTTGGTGTGACTCTAACCAAGGAAGTGAAAGACCTTTTTGAAAAAAAGCTTCACGTCTCAGAAGACAGAAATTGAAGAAGATATCAGAAGATGGAAAGACCTCCTGTGCTCCTGGATTTGTAGATTAACAAAGTGAAAATGGCCATCCTGCCAAAAGCAATCTACAGATTCAATGCAATTCCCATGACAATACTGACACAATTCTTTATAGATCTTGAAAGAGAAATTCTCAACTTCATATGGAAAAATAAAAAATCCAGAATTGCCAAAATGATCCTGTACAACAATAGCTCATCTGGAGGTATCTCTTTCCCTGATCTCAAGTTGTATTACAGAGACATACTAATAATAACTGGGTGGATCTGGCATAGAAAGAGAATGGTGGATTAATGGAATCAAATTGAAGACCCAGAAATAAACCCCCACACCTACAGATATTTGATTTTTGACAAAGAACCCAAAACCATACAACAGAAAAAAAGACAGCATCTCCAACAAATTTTGCTGGTCTAACTGGTTGTCTACATGTAGAAAAATCTATTTAGCAACTAAATAGATCCATATTTATCACCCTGAACAAATCTAAAGTCAAAGTGGATCAAAGATCACAACATAAAATGAGACACACTGAACCTGTTAGAAAGAAAAAAAAATGAGCCTGGTACTCATTGGCATAGGAGACAACTTCCTGACCAAAATACCAACAGCGCAGGCTCTAAGATCAACAATCAATAAATGTGATCTCATGAAACTGAAAAGCTTCTGTAAAGCAAAGAACACTGTCATCAGAATGAAACAACAGCCTACAGACTGGGAAAGGATCTTCACCAACCCTATATCTGACAGAGGTTTAATATCCAGAATATATAAAGAACTAAAGAAGTTAAGAAGCAACAAATCAAGTAATCCAATTAAAAAATGGACTACAGAGGTAAACAGAGAATTTTTTTTTAATTTTTATTAATTATACTTTATTCTCTTTGTTAGAGATTTTTTTGTAGAGGAATATAGAATGGCAGAGAAACACTTAATAAAATGCTCAATATCCTTAGTCATCAGGGAAATGCAAATCAAAATGACCCTGAGATTTTACCTTACACCCATCAGAATGGCTAAGGTCAAAAACTCAAGTGACAATACATGCTGGAGATGATGTGGAAAAAGGGGAACCCTCCTTCATTGCTGATGGGAATGTAAATTTGTCCAGCCACTTTGGAAATCAATCTGGCACTTTCTCAGACAATTAGTAATAATGCTTCCTCAAAATCCAGCCATACCACTCTTAGGCATATATGCTCAAGTATGTTATATCAGCTTTTTTCATAATAGCCACAACCTAGAAACAATCCAAATGCCTCTCAACTGAGGAATGGATACTGAAATTCTGTCACAAGTACACAATGGGATACTACTCAAGAATTAAAAACAAAAAATCATGAAATTTTCCAGCCAATGGTGGGATCTAGAAAAGATTATCCTGAGTGAAGTAAGCCAGAATCAGAAAGATACACTTGGTATATACTCACTTATAAGTGGATATTAGACATGTAATGTAGGATAAACATACTAAAATCTGTACACCTAAAGAAGCTGAGCAATAATGAGGATCCTGGGTAAGAGGATTATCTCTCACTCTGAAAGACAAAAGGGATGGTCATTGGAGGAAGTAGAGAACAGGAAGCAGGATGGAAGCCTACCACAGAGGGCGTGTGAAAGAGTCTACCCAGCAGTATATCAAAACAGATCCTGAGATTCATAACCAAACTTTGGACACAGTGCAGTGACTCTTGGGAAAGAACAGGGAGATAGTAAGACCTGGATACAACAGGAGCTCCACAAGGAAAGCAATGGAACCAAAAAATCTGGAGACAGGGGTCTTTTCTGAGAATGATACTCCAACCAAAGACCATTCATGGATATTACCTAGAACCCCTGCTCAGATTAGCCCATGGCAGCTCAGTAACCAAGTGGGTTCCCTAAAAGGGGAACAGATACTGTCTCTGACATGAATTCAGTGGCTGGCTCATTATTCAACTCCCCCTGAGGGAGGAGAAGCCTTGCCAAGCCACAAAAGGAGGACAATTCAACCAGTCCTGATAAGACCTGATAAGCTAGGGTCAGATGAAAGGGGAGGAGGACCTCCCCTATCAGTGGACTTGGATAGGGAAATGGGAGGAAATGAGAGATGGAGGATGGAATGGGAAGGGAAAAAGCTAGGGGACTACAACTGGGAGACAAAGTGAATAAACTGTAATCAATATATAAAAAATTAAAATGTAATTACAAAATCTCCTGGCTTTGTTGCAATCAAATATTGATCCCATTGGTGTTGTCATTCTGCTTATGTGTAGCTGACACTTTAGATGTTGAAATCTTGGAAAACAGCACAATGCTGAGGGAAACTGGTATATAGAAGAGAGAGTGCTCAGAAATCAGAGTATGTGTATAATTATTATAAAATATGTTATACATATATGTACTATATCAGAGATGGTAGAAAATTCAGGAACATGTTCAGTATGCAACAACCTGCATAGAATTTTGGCACATCTAGAATATCTATAAATTTCAAACCCTGGGTGGAGGTTATCTTCATTTTTACTCTCTGTTAAATCCCATATGTCTTTCTTTTTAAGATTTAAAACCTCATCAAGCAGAACTGTTTTTAAGAAAACAAACCTCACAGTAGCCAACCACAAATGAAGAGCCACAGACAATCAACAACTCTTGAGAGGGAGAATTTGTTTTCTCTGGACACAATCTTTAATAAACTGTAAAATAACAAATGATCACATGTTCATGCAATCAACACTTAATGGACTCAGTAGGTTGTGTATGTAGAAAAGTGAGCACAAAATTTTCTTTATGTGTCTACTATCTACATTTGCCTATAGTAAATGATTAATGAAAGGCTTTATACCAGTAGAAGGAATAATACTAAGGTGTCCACATAAATTGTAGTAAACCAGTGGGTCTTTCACTTATGTGTTATATATAACCTGGTATTTGAGAAGTAAAGCGGGAACTTCATTAATACATGACTGGACAGCCATATCTGTAAGTACAAACAGATGCTTGTCTGTTAGGTGGACATACTGAGAATGAAAAGCATTTTTATGTTGATATTTTACACAGACATTCTTAGAATTTGAATTAAACCTCAAGAGAAAAAATATCTTGGCATTTAAAAAATAGTCTTGAATGATAATTAGGCATTGATACACATCTGGCAAAGATTATTATCTGGAGATTTTATCTTAACTCATACACCAGGAAGCGTGTCATGTTGACATGGACTCTTTGAGTCTAAGAAGGTATATCAACTTTGACTTTGATTGGAATAAATATACTTGTCTATTCTACAATGACATTTTAATAAATCATGGATTTTTAAATAAAGCTGTGCTTTGAACTGAAACTTCAGCAAATGAATTCATTATATTGAATAGTAATATCAACTTTATATCCAACGAAGCAGCAAATAAAGTAGAAAGATAACTGTTACATATAAATACACCACTAAAAACATCTGAGGTCTTCTTCACACCAGCTAAATTACTCCCTAAAAATAAAAACCTATAATTATTGCACACTGTATGTTTGGAAGCTCAAATATGGGGTTTTGAATGTTTTTAGAAGTGATAAACGTTTAAAGAAATGGATGTGTTCACTCTGTCTCAAATAAACCTTACACAATATTTCGTATATCAAATCATCACATGGCTCACCATAAATATGAACAGATATCATGTTTTTCTCCACAGTTAAAGTTTAAATTAATATCTACATATACAATATTCATAAACTTTGGCAAGTTTATGCTCTTAACAATTGTCCATACTTAGAGCACTTGCCATTCTTAGGTTATGGTTTGCAGAGTAAAAGAGACAGAGACAGATAAACTTTGTTTCTATTTCCCATAGCTCATATTATTAATCTTCTTGAGCCTCTTTGGCCTTCCATGCCTTTTTCTGTTACAGGAAACCTCAGTTTGCCTAAAATGAACTGACTCCAAAAGGGAGCATATTAGAACAAGAATAACTGTACATTGTGATTTTATATCTAAATTATTATAGAACTTTATTTTAATCTTATTTATTTATTTAATTTTTAAAACATTTTTATTTTATATTAATCACAGGTTATGTACTTTGTATCCCAGCCATAGCCCCCTCCCGCATTCCCTTCCTATATCCCCTTTCCCCCCTTATTCTCCTCCCTGCCCCTTTCCAAGTCCACTGATAGGGGAAGACCTCCTCCCCTTCCATCTAATTCTAGCTTATCATGTCTCTTCAGGAATGCCTGCAATGTCCTCTTCTGTGGATTATAGAACTCTATGCTTAATGAAACTGATTATTAGAGTTAGAGTGAGACAGCTGAAAAGTGAAGAACAAATATTCTGCAGAGAGTTATTACAGAAGCATATACACATACACACAGTTTTTCCCTTTCAAACATTATCTTCCTACCTGTTTTGTATGTGGACACCTGAACCATTCCTTCACTTCACAGCACAAGGGTAATAGGTATTTTTTCTCTCTTTACTTTATTCCACTAAAGCTTAACTTCAAAGGAATAAATTAAATACACTGACAACATTGTCTCAATGTAATTGGCATTTGTCATACTTTTGGGACATGTGTCATGATGTAGTACTTTCAGGGTATTTGGGGAGTTATCCTGAGGGAAATATAGAAAGTCATTCTTTTGCCAAGATGTCTATTTGACTGAGATGCCAAATAAGAATTCATGCATAAAGCTTCCATCTAGATTCCAGTCACATAGACCAGTAAACCACACACAGAATTCACTCTTGTAACTTGAGCAGTAGCAGGAGGGCTCTACTCTCAAGATTTTACTGGCAATGAATTCAACAACAGTGCCCGAATCCACCTATGCGGGATGAGTTGTGCTGTCTCTTCTGGAACTCTTTGGCATCAGAATGTTTCTACTACAACTGCCTTTGGGTACTTTTTTTTTTAATGATCATAATTTAAAGTAAAATCTTCAGGAATACCTAAAGCTTCTGGCAACTCCAGAAAGCCTCGTTAAATATTTCCTCTTAAAATAATTTAAAATGGTCCTTTGGTTGTTTGTAAATGAAAACTATGACTTACAAGTCTAGCATCAGTTTCAAAGATCATACAATCATTATTTGCTTTCTGTTATTTAAAATAAGTGACAAAACATATATTGATGACTGCAGAGAATAGAAGCACTTCAAAACACTATTCCTGCTCACAGATATAGAGGATGAATCAATGCTGCCTTTATTATTGTACTGGAGAGAATACATTTTTTACATAATTCTTTACTTTATGACAGCCTCATTTTATATTCTGAAATGTGATATGATTCTAGTATGCAATGGAAAGAGTGACCTCAGTTAGAAATGCAGCTAATGTATAATCCCTGTTGCAGCACATTGTAAACAGATGTTACATTGCTTCCTATGGGTGTACATTTTTGATACATATCTGAGAACAGTGATGAGCTTCTTTAAATGCTTTTGTTGCACATTCTCTTTTTAATACTTCTATTAGAATTTGTTTGAGTGTCTGTGAGTACACGTTTGTTTGTGAGATCTTGTCCACTCTTACTAAAAGTTTTTTGTAAACTTTCTAATGGATTATGAGATTTAGTTTATATGGCTACTTTCTCTGCAAAGGTCATGAAATAGTCCACTTTCATTAGGAACACCATGAAAAAAAAATCCGAGGGTAATGCCTCAAAAATTTAGCAATCTTTACATTGAAATATTTTTTATATCAATCAGAGGTTAAGTACTTTGCATCCCCGGCATAGCCCCCTCCCTCTTTCCCTCCCACTCTCCCCATCCCTCCCTCATCTCCTCCACATTGAAATATTTTAAAATAGTATAAAGAAAGTGTGATCAGCTATAAAATATAAGTCTTTACATGTAAATGCATAAACATGTATGCCAACTGTATAGGTATAAAAAGTATAAAATAGATGTGTATACATGTGTGATGCTATTTTTACTTGGTTTTGCCAACCTAATGAAAATTAATGGCTTTCTAAGGAAAAGATATCTTTGGTGTATTTTTATGCTATTTATGTCTCTTTTGTAATAACATATGTAAATTAGGATTCTGGCACTTAAATACATACTCTCTACAGGCTGCAAAAGATGTGTAGAAATAACTAGTTTTTGAGTTTTGACCTAACACTGATTTAAGAATTCTTAAAAATCAAGTGTCCTGATACAAAGAATTCTGCTTCACATGGAGTCATTGTGATTTCTTTATGACTGTAGGTCATAATGTTCCTTAACTATTAATATTAAATGTTGAAACCCTAACTCATATCTGAGAATATAACTATAATTGAAAATAAAGTTTCTAAATGAATTATTTAGTTAAAATGTGTGGGGTGATTAAGCTATAACTTATATTTGCATACATAATAATGCAATCTGACTATTTATTGTTCTTTGACAAAACAATATGTAGGCACATAGAAAATCATGAGTGTGGGTACATGTGAAAACATATGTGAATCCACATCAGAGACAGGCCCTGCTCCCCTTACTAGGGAACCCACATGGAAACTGAACTACTTATTGGTTCTAGAGCAGGGGCTCTAGAACCTGTTCATGCATAGTCCTTGGTTGATTCATCAGTCTCTGCAGAATGTCCTGAGACCAGATATTTTTGGCTCTGTTGACCTCTTTGTGGAGCTCTTGTCCCCTCCAGGTGACCAGCTCTTTGATAACCTACTGCAGGTGAGCTGGCCTTACTAGGCCACAGAGAAAGAGTGTTCAGACATTCCTGATGAGACCTGATAAGCCAGGGTCAAATAGAAGGGGAGGAGGACCTCCCCAATCAGTGGACTAGGAGATGGACTTGGGGGAAGAAGAGGGAGGGAGAATGGGGCAGGGAGGAGATGAGGGAGGGGGCTACTGCCAGGGTATGAAGTGAAAAAAAATTGTAATAAATAATGACAATAAAGAAAAAAGAACAAAAAGAACATGTGAAGACACACAAAAGTGAGCCATTTATTGATGAGAAAAGAGAGGACTCATAAGAAACCAACATGCAAATGCTTTGATATTGGACTGACAACCACCTGAATTTGATATATGAATGTTTTTCTTTATTATAGTGCTATTTAGTGGCATTTTCTTATGGTATTTCCAGAAAAGAAACATGCCATTTGGTACATATTGATGAAGGCCCTTATTGATCTTTGTATCATAAATCATAGTCAAGAACATGACTTATTAAGGTTAACTGTTGTTTATTTTTGTAATGACATAGTAATGCTTTTGTTGATATATTATGTACTTATTATATTATCCTTTATTCATCAAATCAGGAACTTATATTAACAGAAGGAGCTAAAATATTAATATCATTAGTTGATTTCTCTATGAAATGGTTTGTAGTATTTAGTTTCCAAAGTATATACATATATTTAGCATTTATATGATTTACATATACAAGGTTTTCAATGGCTGCAAATCTTTAACTTGAACTTTACATTTTGACATAGTGCATTGGAAAACACAAATATTAAAACAAAATTCAATTTGATGAATATTTATATTTCTTTCTATTAATTCTGTTAATTGTATTAATTCTTTGATTTACTCATGCCTCCTTTCTAAAAATAATGTGTAGAAACAATTTCTAGATTAGAATGTTATGAATGGGGAAATTCATTTGCTTACTTTATCAGAAAGAAAAAGATGTGCATACTTAGAAAGAGTATTCAGAGGCAGGCACAGTTGTACACACCTGAAACCCTGCCCTCTGGGAGGCCTAGGCAGGTGGATCTCTGTGAGTATAAGCCCAGGATACTCAAGACTTCATATAGAAACTCTGTCTTGAAATACCAGGAATAACAAAGAAAACAGAAAAGAAAGATCATTCATGATACAAAATGATGTCATCTTGGAAAAAAATGTCTTAGTGAGAATAAGATGGCGGCCCATGCTCTTAGTTATCTCTGTGCACAAAAGTTCTACATATATTCCTTCTATTATAAAATTTCCAGACATTTTGAGTCCTCAACAGTATACACCTTGTAAGAATTAAATTGGCATTTTCTTACATCAAAGCTTGACACATATCTGTTACTAATATATATATATATATATATATATATATATGTATATATATATATATATGCTATATAAATAATATAGATGCTTTGAAAATTAATGAAGTGTTTTCTTAATTATACTTTAATATTAGTACGGCCTGGACAATTCAGTCAGAATTTTGTTCAGGTCGAGGTAAAGAGACAGAACAGGATAGGAGAGTGAGTACTGAGGAAAACAAGGTTGGGCAGCAGATTTGGGGAGAATGGGGACTGGAGGACAGAGAACTTTCAGAGAAGAGGGTTATTTCTCAGTCAAGCTGGAGATCTACAGCAGGGTAAGCTCCAGGAAGGATATGGGGGTGACTATAGCTTAGATCCCTAAAATAGCAGGGATCACGAAGACTGAACAGGTCACCCTCTAACTAGACAATACTCCTAGTAGAGGGAGATGAAACACTCCAATCCACCACAAAAACTTATACCCAAAACTTACCCTGCTTTTAAGATGTGCAGGGATAAAGATAAAGCAGACATGGAGGGAATATCCAACTAATCTCTGGCCCAACTTTAGATGCTCCTCATGGGAGAGAGCCAACCCTCCACTAACAAAGATAGAACTCTGTTATGCATGCAGACAAGAGCCTAGCATAGCTGTGTTCTGAAAAGCCCCACCCAGTAAAATATTGAAATGGACTCTGAGATTCACAGCCAAAGATTTTGCAGATCACATAAAGTCTTGTGGAAGAGTTGGGGAGGGATAGAAGAACCCAGAGTGGGCAGGAACTTCACGAGAAGACCAACAGGGCCAACTAACCTGGGCCCACAGGGGACTGTAGACAGAAGCACCAACCAAAGACCATCCATGGAATGGATCTAGGCCCCCTACACATATATACCCGCTTAGAAACTTGGTGTTCTGTGGGTCCCCTAGTAAAGGGAGTGAGAACTGTTTCTGACATGGACTCTTTGCATGCTTTTTGATCACTTCCTCCTGGTACAACTGTCTTGCACTGTGGAAGAGGATGTGCTCAGTCCTGAGGTGACTTGAAGTGCTGGGGTAGGTTACTTAGGGGAAGGGAGCCATCCTGAGGAGGAAGGGAGGGAGGAGGAAAGAAATGGGAGAGAGGGTAAGAATGGGACCAGGAGGCAATAAGGATGGGGACAAAGATTGGGATGTAAAATCAGCAACTAGATAAAGTTAATAGATAGATAGATAGATGATAGATGATAGATAGATAGATAAAGGCACTTACAAAATATTTTATTGTGAAATTAATTGTACGGTAAAATTAAATTATAAAACCTAATTCTCATTTGGTTATATTATGTAAATTTATTACTGACAAATTGCTTCCTATAATTTAATTAATTGACAGCAATATACAATTTTATTTCCACATAAATTTCGAGATAAAAATATTGAAACTGTAACTCTAATTGCTTTACCCAGCACCTTTCTAAATTGTCTACTTAGGCATTTTAACGGTAGAAGTTAATTCACAAGCTTTTGTGTACAATTTAAACAGTGCGCTATCACTTTGAGAATGTTTACTTCATTGACAGGAAATCTCAATACTGCTAGTGAGGTAATTTTTACTGTTAGTCTAAAATGAGGGTGGTAGAGAAAGAGTATTTACCAAGCCAGTAGTAAGCACAGTTTGGAATACAGTTACTTTGTGAGCATCCTTTTAAGTGTATGGTCACCTTTGAAAATACTTTTTAAGTTCATGTGAACTGTTATAGTAAATTACTGCAAGTTGAATACTGAAATTTAAAAAAAAAGAAAACGAAATAGAAATTTGCTCTTCTCATTTTTTTTTCCAGGATTTTTATTGTAAGCCCAGTTTTGATACCTGAATGATTCCTGAGGATCCATGTCCTAGTGACTTTTATTTTCACATGGTGGAAAAAGAACCTGATGCATTTGGGCTTTTCTAAAAGAAACACTGACTTTATTCACAAGTGTTTGATTTCTTAATCTAATCACTGTTTCAAAGGCCTCATCTTCCAAACCATCACATGGCTGTCAATAATGTTCATGTTATATTTTGAAGGATAGAGAAGAAGCATTGAGACCAGGGCAATATTCTCATTATTAATAATTTTTAGGAAACCAGAGCATGATCACACTTTTCAACTTTATTTGAATATATGATACCTTCTTGAAAAATGCAGGAAAAATATGTAAGAGCTTTCTGTGAGTTTCCTATGTGTGTGTGTGTACGTGCGTGCACATGAAAGCCAATATGTGTTATTTTTTCTTTTAAATTAATTAGTTAATAGTACCTGGTTTTTATCATTTGTATTATGGTTTAAATCCCAAAGCTCTCTGTCAGGAGATCTGAGGAGTTTGCACACTGTATATTGAATCCTCCTAAAGGACTTTCTGTTTTCTAAGCTGATGCCTTTCCGTGGACGACACCACTCTCAGTTATTCTGTCTAAACAGTCCATCGAGGTAACAAAACTGTAGTGTCCTTGGACTTTCAGCTAATAAAAAAAATCAAGAATGAAAAGAAGAAGCAGCAGAAACTAAAACAGAGGTGGGAAAGGAAAGAATGTGAGGCTGGGGTAAAGAGAAAGACAGACAGATATAAGGAGAGAAGAAATACATTTAGATCTGCAGAGATGGTCTCTTTGACAGAATTGTTCTTTAGAATCTTATGGTTGTTTTTGGCTCAACAACTTGAATTTATATCATCATCCAGTTTCTTAGCTGGTCATAAAAATTACCCAGCTGCCTGTTGTGCTTTACATCTTTAGTGAACTATAGTGTCAAACCGCACTGACTTTATAGATGACAGTTTTAAATATCCGAGTCCCATTCAAAAAATATAATCTATGCTTTACTTATAAGATACTTTTTTTTTAACTGACAAGTTAATATTTATTTTCGTCTTTGTCATTTTACCTCTATTTCTGTGGATAGCTGAGATCTCCTCTTCTGCCAGACCGGCATGGACATTACATTCACTCACAGGCTATCAGTGACAGTGTGATTTAAAGTTCCTCTGCCCATTTAGATAGATTTAAAATTCTATCATAGCCCATTTCATGTACGTTATACCTAATTACTTGGTTTTAACCCATACTAGTTTTTATTTGCTAACTCTCCTTCATTAGACATGAGCAATATTTATAATTTTAATCATTGAATGGATAATGTGATTGTGTGTCTTTTAAATAGTAAGTGCTCAGGAAATATGTCTCAAATGAATAGGAAATCTGATATATCAACGATATAAACTTATGTATGAAATAGGAATATCTTCAGAAGTTCTTATTGGGTGACATATATTTATCCAAGTTACATGTATCTTCAGAAGGAAATTATAATTTTTTGTTTGCTTCAGTGTTTAATATAGTTTTATCAATTTAGCTGTACAGATTAATTTCTGTGTATGGGCTGTTTGGGTTTGCAGGACGGAGGTAGGCTTATGAGTAATACTTGTGTTCCCAGTGCTGGGATTAGAAACATGTGCTGTCATATCAGGTTTCATTTTTCATGCTTCATGCAGTATATTCATGCAGAATATACTTCAATTGTTTCTTATATTTTCTTGGAGATCACAGGTTGTTGGTTTAAAAACAAAATAGATGGAGGCAAAAGCTTATGAAAGAATTTGGAGCTATTAGTTAGAAATCACAACTCCCACTAATAATTTACAACTTTCAATAATTTACAGATTCCACAACACCCACGTAGTAACTACTGTCATTCATCAGTAACCATTTTAAATCCTTCACCTCAAAGTTTTCAGACTATGTTAGACTGTTAAAATAAGCGCTTTTGCACGTTATCTACATCTCTAAGACTGGAAATCATATATAAATTTTATGCAGCATCCTTCTACAAATATAATATGATTGCTTGATTTATTCAGAGAGAGTCAACTATACACAAACTTTCCCTAAATTTAATTTTAAATAAAACAATCCAACAGTACTACTAACTATTCAAATTCACTATGTTATGATATGAACATAGTTATGAGAATCAAGAGCATTCTTAACTTTTTTGTGTGGATGTTATACCATCATTTGTGCTATATTTTTCTGCAAAAATATATTTTGAGGTTTTCATTTACTCATTTGTCTAAATCCCCATTTTTCTTTTCACTGAAAGATCTATCAGTCTTTACTTAGTCATTTCTCTCTGTTGCAGGAGATGCTTAAATTCTTTTTTGATAAAAGTTTAATCTTGCCATGTGTTTTTCATTATAACTTACCATGACCTTTGGACAATCTAAAATCGCAATTCAAGTAATTGGGAGCCAAATTATACACTAATGATGAAATTGATCAAAACATTTTAAATGTAAAAGTGGTTGCTGACAAACCTGTTTTTTTAAAGAGTAAAAGCTTAATATTCCAAAATATTGAAGAATGTTTCAGCCATTTCTGAGACAAGAGTTTTGTAGTTCTCTATAATGTTGATAAGTCAATTTGATTCGATTCCATTGATCCACCATTGTGTTTCTATGCCACTACCATGTAATTTTTATTACTGTTACTCTATAGTACAGCTTGAGATCAGGGATGGAGATACCTCCAGAAGATTTTTTATTGTAGAGGATTGTTTTAGCAATTTTGGGTTTCTTGCTATTCCATATGAAGTTGAGAAATTTTCTTTCAAGGGCCAGATGGTTTCAGTGCAGAATTCTACCAGACCTTCAAAGAAGAGCTAACTCCAGTTCTCTTCTAACTATTCCACAAAATAAAAACAGAAGGAACACTACCAAACTCATTCTGTGAAGCCACAGTCACCTTGGTACCTATACCTCAAAAAGACCCAACAAAGAAAGAGAATCTCGCTTATGAACATGGATGCAAAAACACTCAACAAAATACTTGCAAACCGAATACAAGAACACATCAAAGATATCATCCACTGTGACCGAGTAGGCTTTATCCCAGGTATGCAGGGGTGTTTTTCAATATACAGAAATCCATTAATGTGATCCACCATATTAAGAAACTGAAAGAAAAAATAAAACACATGATAATCTCCTTAGATGCTGAAAAAGCATTTGACAAAATCCAACATCCATTCATGTTTAAAGTTTTAGAGATATCAGAGATTCAAGGCACATACCTAAACATAGTAAAGGCAATATACAGCAAGCCTCTAGTCAACATCAAGCTAAACGGAAAGAAACTTAAATCAATACCACTGAAATCAGGGACAAGGCAAAGCTGCCCACTCTCGCCATATTTCTTCAACATAGTTCTGGAAGCCCTTGCTAGAGCAATAAGACAATTAAAGTAGATCAAGGAGATACAAATTAGAAAGGAAATAGTCAAAATATCATTATTTGCAGATGACATGATAATATACACCTGAGTGACTTCAAAAATTCTACCAGAGAACTCCTACAGCTGATAAACACCTTCAGCAAAGTGACTGGATACAAAATTAACTAAAAAAATAAATCAGTAGCCCTCCTGTATACAAAAGAGAAAAGTGCTGAGAAAGAAATTAGAGGAACAACACCTTTCACAATTGCCACAAATACATACAGTACTTTGCTGTGACCCTAGCCAAGGAAGTCAAAGACTTGTATAAAAAAAAATCAATTCTCTGAAGAAAGAATTAGAAGAAGATATCAGAGGATGGAAAGATCTCCCATGCTCATGGCTTGGCAGGACTAACATAGTAAAAATGGTCATCATACCAAAAGCAATTTACAGATTCAATGGAATTCCCATCAAATTACCAACACAATTCTTTACTGACCTTGAAAGTGGCTAATTCTTTGATCACCTCTCCCTGATGGAGGAGCAGCCTTACAAGGCCACAGAAGAAGACAATACAGCCACTCCTGGTGAGACCTGATAGGCTAGGATCAGAGGGAGAGGGAGGAGGACCTCCATATCAGTGCACTTGGAGAGGGGCATGGGAGGAGATGCGGGAGGGTGGCATTGGGAGGTGATGAGGGAGAGGACTACAGCTGGGATACAGTGTGAATAAAGTGTAATTTATTAAAAAAATAAATTCAAAAAATGTTTTGCAGTCCACTAAAATTAAACCACTCCCAGTGCCCAAAGACAAGCAGAACATGTTGATGATACACATGAAGAGTTGGAAGCTACTCTTCTTTTCCATAACCTCCAGGCATACTGAAACCTGCTTCTGGCCTTTACACTTATCTTCTTTTTAATCACATTATCTTATCATAATAAGAAAGCAGATATGTTCCGGGTACTCTTGAGCACCCTTGAGATATTGCTGACTCAATTAAAGATACCACTTTCCCAATAATGACATTGCAGTTGGCCAGATACCTTTGAATGTTCACTCACTGGTGCCTTTCTCATTATAATTAACATCCAGGCTTATGTTACCTTCTACACTGTTTTGCCTTTGTTTAAGCATTTTCCTGTCAGAATTCATTAATCACTAGTCTTTTCTTTTTCCCACAAAATTTGAAGCACCCCTTAAATAAGGGTGTTTCATGAATACAGAAAAATCATTATTTTATAATTTGAGTTACTATTTTTAATATTTTAAGTGATTATATTTTGGTTTTATCCATGTGATTGCACATCACACCTCCCCTATCAGTGGACTGGGGAAAGCATGGGAGGAAAAGAGGGAGGGAGGGTACGATTGTGTGGAGACAATGGAAAGGCACTACAGATAAGATACAAAATTAATACATTGTAATCATAAAAAAATAAAAACAAAAAAAAATCCCATGAAAACACAAATAAGTAAGTAAGTATGTAAGTAAATAAATAAATAAATAAATAAATAAATAAGGCATGTCATATAATGTGGTAAAATTGCAAAGTGGTTATATTTTTTAATTATTTATTTTCTTGCACTTATACTATGATCATATTTTCCCACTTCATTTTCCTCCTCCAACGCATTCCTGGCAAAATGAACTCATCTTGCTTTCTCTCAAATCTATTCCAGTATTTTCTGTAATTGTTATTAGATATAAACACATACACATCAATATCTAAACCTGTATCTTTATCTATATATTCAGACATAAATTAATAAGTAAATAGAACTTTCTTGGCACATATAATGTTTCCTGTATGTGTGTGATCTAGGGGCTGACAACTTGTTCTTGAATGTGTTCACTGTCCCTAGCAACTTAGAAAATTCCAATCAGAGCAACTTTGCAATTTTATTTCAGCCCAGTCAGAAAGGCAAAGACTGGCAAACTAACTGGCAATAAAAGCTATTGATGTTGTAGGAAAAGTAAAACCCGTATTCATTACTCCATGGGAATGAAAACAGATCCGACCATTTTGAAAACCACTTTGGAGAACACTCAAAAACTAATAGTAAATCTACCACATGATCCAACTATAACACTCTTTGGCATACTTCCAAAGGACATAACATTCTAATCCATGCATATTTTCTTGGACATGCTAGGAAATGGAAAGACTAAAATATCCTTCAACTGAAAAAAATAATAGTGGAAATATTGTTCATAAACATTATGTAATACTATTCATCTCAAAGGAAAAAAAAGGTAATGAAAATTTAGGGAAATGGATGGAAATATGACAGATCATATTATGCAGTGTAACCCAGACCCAGAAAGTAAAACTTCATGTGATGTTTCTCACCTGAGGTTCCAAGTTCCAAATATTCGTATCTAGTGTAGAATATGGGGTAACTTCCAAAATAAAACAGTAGAAAGGAACATGGAGGGAGTTTCAATAGAAAGGTTAAAGTGATTTGAATGGAAAAATGGGAAACAGGGAGCAAAGAAAGGCCCTAATTAGAGAATGGGATGATGATAATACAGGGGACTGGAGGGCAAATTAACACTAAGCAAGTCAGAAGATGTCACGAGGCATCATATTATTATCTATAGTGACTATTTCTAGGGAATACAATGTTTTAAAATAGAGATATTTTTTTCTCTTACATTACAGACTTTTGCTGGAAATTTTGTGTTTTTAGCAAATGCTCACCGGCTTAAGTAATCCTAGAAAATCACTCAGAGCCTTGTTTTGATGCTTGTTTTGAATTAAGTTTTGATATAATCATAATTTTCATTTTCATTCACAAATCAGTGTTTTAATTTACCTAAAATCCACCTAAATTATTGAGCATGTTAATGCATAATAAATGTAGGCTCTTATAATAAATGTTCAACTGGCAGATGGTTTCTCACCACAGTCTGCACTGTAATCTGTGATTCATGGGTTACATGCATTGGGAAAGTAGTTTATAAACACTGGGTTAACACCGTAGTTACACTTAGTCTGGAGAAAAAAAGTGACATTGTTGAATTAAAAGCTAATCTGTCAGCAGTCGAAGTAGATATCCGGTGATTCAATTTCACACACAAAACCATTAACTGGTACAATAAAATCGACTAGGCATCAACAGCATATTTTGACCTCTTTTTCAAGGACATAAATTTAATGAATGACACTTGCTGATGATTTTTATGTCACTTTAGTGCCTAATTAAGCTATTGTGTACTATGACAAAATATTACATTTTTGTTGTTGTTGTTGAAGACCAGTTTCCAGTTAAGGGATCCAACAGTAAGTAAAGTAGAGGAGACACTTTAAAACACTACAAAAATATGTGAAGAGTGGAGAGATACAAATCTGCTGAACCAGATAAACTGTGGCATTCCTCAAACTGAGAAGGTGATGGATAAATTATTTCCAATAATACAGGAGAAGGGATGCTAACAAGACTTTCAGCTCCTGTTGTGCGAGGTTGAGGATTATAGGCGACTATCTTAGCTTTATCTTTCACCTTCAAATTCTCAGGTATTTATCACACCCAGGTAATATTAATTTTTGGTCCTCTTTAATTTCTTACACTGATCAATGCAATGGAGGCCTGCTTTTCTAACTAACCTCACCAAGCTTGCATTCCTCTAAGGGAGTGTATACTGTATTTAACTAAATAACATTTAAAGGAGAAAGCAAGAAAATCTTTGAGGAGAGAGGGTACTACAAATGAATATTCCAATAGGTATCATTTAAAAAATCCTGAAGGATAGTGAAAATTGAGTGTCAAGTGTTCATATGTAATTAAAAATTTCATAGTTTTCCTGGTGTCAAACACCCCTTACACAGAAGAATGTTAGTTTCTGAAACAATGTGTTTGCTTATGAAATTACAGATCTTTGACTGGGACTGACTATTACACAGAGAATGAGAGAAATAAAGGATCCTAGGTTCCTCTTTAAACAACTCCCATTATGAAGCTGTCACTATCAGAGCCTACATTTTATTTATTAAATAAAATGAAAGAAAAATATCACATAGTATTGGACATTAATCTATAGAAAATATGTATCCTGCATACACACAAAGAATACCTTATTCTTGTGCAGGAAAAATAGCTCAACCATGGTAATGGATGTTCATTTCATAATGTCAGAAATTGGAAACAATTTAGATACCCATTGATAGAAGAACATTTTTTGAATTTTTTATTAATCATTATTATTTATTATAATTTCTTCACTGTATCCTGGCTATGGCCCCCTCCCTCATCTCCTCCCAATCCCACCTTTCCTCCCTCTTCTCCCCATATGTCCCTCCACTAGTCCACTAATAAAGAAGGACCTCCTCTCCTACCAGAACCTAGCCTATCAGGTGTCATGAGGACTGGCTACATTGTTTTCCTCTGTTTACTGGCAAGGCTGAACTTCCCAGGTGAAGGTGATCAGAGTGCCTGATACTGAGTTCATCCCAGAAACAGCCCCTGCTTCCCCCAGTAGGGACCCCACTTGGTGAGTGAGTCTATGGGCTGCATATGAGCAGAGGTTTTAGGTCCTTTCCTTGTATGGTCCTTGGTTGGGGTATCAGTCTCTGTAGGGTTCCCAAGGCCTAGTTTTTTTTTGTGTGTTTTTTTTTGGTCACCTTTTGGAGAGTCTGTCCCTCCCCGTCCTTTCTATGTTCCCCTTATTTCATAAAATTCCATGCACTCTACCCAAAGTTTGGCTATGAGTCTCAGCCTCTGCTTACATAGCTCAATCAGTAGAGTCTTTCAGAACCCATCTGTGATACCACTCCTAGGCATATATCCAAAATATACTCAACTGTACAACAAGGACATTTGCTTAAATTTGTTCATAGCAGCTGGAAACGACTTAGATGTCCCTCACAGAAGGAATGGATACATAAATTGTAGTACATTTATACAATGGAATACTGCTCACCTATTAAAATTAAGGAAATCATTAAACTTTCAGGCAAATGTGTGAACTAGAAGAGATTATCTTGGATCTGGAGTGAGGTAATCCAGAAGCAGAAAGACACACATGGTATATAATCAATTCATAAGTAGATATTAGCCATATACTATCAAATAAGCATATTAAAACCTATACTCCTAACGAAGCTAAATAACAAGGAAGACACTAGGGAAGATGCTCAATCCTCATTCAGAAGGGCAAATGCAATAGACATTGGAAGCAGGAGAAGACAGGGACCAGGACAAGAACAGATTTTTTTTTTAATGTGGTATATTTACACAACGGAGTATTGATCACTTCTCCCTGGTAGGGCAACCTAGAGAGCCCACAGAGGCAGAGGATCCAGGCTCTCCTGATAGGACCCAATAGGCTATAGTCAGACAGTAGGGAAGGAGGATTTCACTAAACAATAGACTAGGATCGAGGGATAGGAGAAAAAGAGGGAGGAAGGGTGAGAAGGGAAACATGAGGGAAGGGCTACAACTGAGACACAAAGTGAATACATTGTAAATAATAATAATAATGAAAATACTAATGCTAAAAAATAAAGAAAATCTTTGTTATTTTGATTGTGTCAGAATATTGTGAAAGCATCTTTTTTTCTCTTTTATGCTTCTATAGCAAAGGTACTGGGTAACTTGTAATAAATTAATTAAATTTTAGTAATTAAATTTTATTTGTTCACAGTCCTTGAGTTTGTGAAGAGTAAGTTCTAAAGACAGTATATGGCTGCCACTTTTGTGTGTGCTGGTCATTTGAAAGATGGGTGAAGTAAGGCCAAGTGGCTAATCATGTACAGAACAAAGAGTCCTTTATACAATGAGATTGAAGAAAATCTTATACCCTAGACATTTGCAACTATACCCTTCCGTCCAATGCTGTCACATTTCAGATTAAGCTTATAATACCTGGTTTGTAGGAAACACATCTAACCGTTATGTTAAGTATCTTAGAACATCCGTGTCTTGCCAGACACATCATAACAAAATTTTAAATGTCAAGGAGAAAACAAAAAAAGCAGAGTGTGTGACAGATGGGTACATAAAAAGGATTCTCCTAGCATGCCTCACCTTATGGCATTTGAAAAATTGACTAATTGGGCTATAAATTAGATCATCAGTTAGATTATGTGAAATGAAAATTCCAAGGAGCAAGCGTTATGCAATTATTTTGTCACATCTGAGATCAGATTGAAATCATTGCAAATAAAATCTAATCCTCCACAAACCTTCATTATGGATTTTCTCATTAAATATCATTTAATCTCCATTTGCTATAATCATCAAGGTTTTCTCTAATTAAACGCCAAATCCTTTGAGAAATATAAATACCTTAAAATGTGGTAATTAAAGAAATGAAAATTTTTCTATCATAGTCATTATGTTCTAATTCTTTACATATTGAATCCAAAGGAAATGTTAACATGAAGTCTTATGGAGAATCAAAAACAAAGTTCTGTGTCATAAAAAAGTAATAATTACATTCATTTTAGAGTTAATCTTTTTCAAGTAACATTTCAAACCATTTCATCATTTGGTGATATTTGTTCCATTTATCCTACTTACACAATCTTCCCAAACAACCACTGCACATTCTGATTCAAATTTTTAAGAACCAAAAACAGAAATGTGATATAACTTTTAGTTTTTTGCTATTAGAAGTAATAATTATAACAAAGTAAAAGAGACCCATACATTCCTAGTCCCTCTCATGGTGAATTATACACATAATTATTTTATTTCATATTTTATTTTATTTAGTTACAACTTTGGTACATTCATGTATAAATTATTCAATGTTTATTATTAACACAGTCATAATTTTAAAGGGATCTCCTGTTACTCTGCCTTAAACTGGTGGTGTATTCTCAAGCCTGTATAGTTTATGTTAAGACATCTACATTTCTGTTAGCTCCTCTTAGTGTTTACCACTTTATGCTTATATTATAAAATCTGTGCTTCAGGCATCTGTACAAAAGGTATTGTATACTTAAGAACAAATGCTTTACAAAAGTAAAATTCAGAGCATCATTCTTGGTTTTGGTTATTATTGATAATTCAACTCCAATTATGAAAATCTATATTTTACTCTTAAAAAATTAAAGACATCTTCATTTCAAGCACCGTGATTATAATGGTTATTTATGAACATAACTGTGCAAAATATTCTACTTAACTTTTGTCGGTTTAATTCTTTCTGACCTTGGAAAACGCCCAAGTAGATTCTACAGTACAGCCTATAATGAAATAAAATCCGGGCATGCACTCCTCACATGGCTTAAAATGTGTGAGGTGACAACAGGGTCTGAAAAATGTACATCAGCATTATTGGGGATGTGACTCTACAGCTTTATTTAAATGATATTATCTTGTGTCTTCCTTTCTTTGCTTTTGCTGTTTTATTTTGTATTACTAGAATCTAACACAGGGTCTTGCAAAAGGTAAGGAATCCCTCCGCTACTGGCATACATTCCTAGATCACTTGCTTTTCCCAAAAGAAAAAGGGGAGTTGGCCAACAAAGCAGCTAAAAGAAATCACCTCTGATCAAGAACCTTTTCTTTTCTGTTGAGAAGGAGGCCATAATGTCTGGAGAAAGAGAAGGTTGTGAAATTGCAAAGTACATACTAATCTGACAGGAGTAATGAACTATGGAACAAGAAACAACATACTACTCACAGTTTTTAGAGCTATTTTTTTAAATTGTATACCAACACATACCTAACTTTGAAATTCAGCTTTTTAGTTTTTATACTTCAAATAAACACAATGAATAATTCTTACCGTCAATATGATGGTCTACCATGTTATTTCATGAAATGCCCAACATACCTATGGGGTGGTCTGGTTCCAGACTCAATATTTTAGTTGAAGGTTCAGAAGTTCAGTTGAAGTTCAGAAAAACAACTTCAAGGAACAGATTTTAGAGGATTAATCTCCAAATGCTGAAGTAAAACTGAAGAAACCTGAAATATTTGTTGTAGAAATCATAACTTTGTGGATGGATCTCAAGGTTTTTCCATTACACTATAGGAAGCATCTGTCCATAGACTATTTTAACCAGCTAGGCAGTTTGTGTGCACAGTCTTTAAAATAAAATCTTAGAAGAAAGAAGGTGCTGTTAGAACAGGAAGGTTGCCATTACTTTGCAGAAAATATTTTAAACACATCAGTTCAGCAATACTTAATCCTACCTCCTGATCCCAGGGATAACATACGTTTTCTGATTTGAATAGCTACTTTGCATCCTCACCATTTTCAGGAGTAGCCCTGTACTGCTTGAAGATCAGGATAGAACTAGAAGAGTACAGAGGAAACCAAATCCATGGTAGAGGAGCAATCAGCTTTACAGTAATAGTTTTCTTCTTTTTCGTAGACTGTTTCCTCTAAAACTGCCTAGTGTGATTCCCCAAACTACAACTGTGTAATGCCCTGTTGAATCTTATATACCAATAATATATCAATCTGAAAATCTTAGATAATCCTGGTTCTACACTCATAGAACAAAAGATACTGTTCTGTAATGAATTCAGAATGAAGTAGTTGGTAGTTTCTTGGTATTGATTGGCATTTTTTGTGATTATAGCATGCATAAATCCTTTGAGTCAATCATTAATTGATTTAGTCATAATAAAATCACTGTTTTATTGAATTATTTATAGGAAAAACACATTTAAATAAATTAAATTAAAGATGATAAAGCAATAGTTATTACATAGACATGAGCAGTTATCCCATTTTAACATTGACCTTTCAGTACCCCAAATTGATTTCTCTTTAAAAGTGATGCTTCCAATGGAAGTTTTATATGCTTCTTTTACTAAAAGAGCCAGGGGAATTTTTCTAAGTGACTGTTTCCCAAGTTGCATGGACAAGTAAAAAAGATATGTTTATGAATGATGACTATGTATTTCCATATTTGCTAGCTACTCAATCAATAAAAAAAATCTCTTGTATACAAACTGATTCCAGTATAAGCAACATACCTAGAAAAGTTGAATGACTTCTCCCTAAATTGGCAATTTCCTTGACAAGAATATTAAAAACAATCCATATATTACCTCAAAAATTAGTCACTATGTTCATCATTTGCTCTACTGAAAAAAAATTGTATTGTTTATAAGCTGTCATTAATCCTATTCATTATTTTTATTACCACTTGAAGAATTAAGTGATAATATTTTTGATCTTCGATAGTTCCAATTCATTTATTTTTCCAAATAATAACTAACATGCAGTGGACTATAGAAATGAAAGAAAATCGTATACCAGTTGACCCAAGAAATTGTTTTTTCATGAAGTTGCCTTAATTCTTTTCTAGTTTTTTTATTTTGTTTTCCTCTACATACTGACAAATTTTGTAATCTAAAACTTGTCTCCATAGTGACTACTATAGTGGCCAAGTCTTTATATATATAAATAATTTTATATATTATATATTATATAATATAAGTTGACCCTTCAGTAGAGCAACCTTCCAAATCAGTTGAAGCTTTGAGCCTACAATCACTAAACATAAAGATTACACGGGAACCAAATTGCACTCATGGCAATGAAATGCATAATTAGCTTCCAGGACTTCATGCCAAAAGTGCAAACCAGATGCTCTATTGCACCGGCACCTTTTCAGCTGCAGGCTCAATTAAACACACATATAGATTTGCCTGGATAATCCATGTGAGACCAAAAAGAGCCGACTGAACAGTTTTCTCACAGAAGACACTTGGATATTAAGAACCTCTGAACAGCTGTACTCTGGGCTACCTCCTTAAAACACTTACATCTTCACTGCCCTCAGACAGCAACTTCTAAATAGTTTTACCACATAATCCATCTCAATGTTTTGTTTTCTTCTGTGACTTGTTTAGTTTGGTGGACCACACAGGGCTTTTCAAATATTATGGTTGTATAACTATGAAAACTTTTTTCATATGTTTCTGTTTTTACAGAACCATACACGCAATCCTTCAACACAAACAAACCAACTAATCATCACCCCTGCTTGGTGGAGCAACAGTGGACAGCACTAAGCTCAACAAATTTTCATGAAATTTTATTTACTCTCCAGACACTACCTTTTACTTCAATGTGAAAATTAAAAGAAGATAGCATGAATGAATCATGGATCATGCTTTTTGTTTTTGTTTTGTTTTGTTTTGTTTTGTGTGTTTTTAGTATATTTGTGGGATGGACTCATTTCTCTTGTGTCTGGGATGAGATCCTTTTTAAAGATTTGTTTAATAAAGAGTAATTAGTCTTCAAAAATGAAGTCTAATGTAAAGATTCAATAGGCAGCACGTGGTCTGTATGCGATCAGTTTTTCTGTGTATTCACATTAAGAAAACTGGTATGGAAACAATGCTCAAATTTGAAAATGAGTTAAAAAGATAACTTCCCAGCTCTTATGTGAATCAGTTTAGTGTCCATTGGATTTGCCTTATATTTTAAACTGACTATGATTTTTCACAAATCTGTAAGAATACAATTAATGTGAAAACTAGTACATATGATAGTAATGTTGGTCTGATTTTGTTGATAAAGACACAAATAGATTATAACATTAACCTAAAACCTTAATTTTATGAATTTGAAGTGCATGTTCTGCCCTTCAACTAAGTTAGTAAATTGATTTCTTATTTCTCCCAGTTACTATGAACATTTCCATGTTTCTCTTTGACCAAAGCCTACGACATTCTTGGATTTCTCTTGAATTAACAAACCAAGTTTGACACAACTCTCATTTTTACTTTTTTAGAGAATCACTATTTAGAATATAAGCAGTGTACCCTCATTACTAGATATAGAGATACTAAGCTGCTACTGAAAGGGCAGATTCCTCTCTGCTGACTAGAAAATGGGAGAAGACATGCTTCAGCCTTCATGGGAAGTAAATACGTTGTTTGTCTGACCAATCAGCAAACTATACAAATTGTAAAGCCAACTTATTGGCAAGAGAGGCCCAGTTGTGGCAGCACTATTGTGGAAGGATTAAATTGCACTCCGATAGCAAATGAGTCCCATCTGCAGGAGAGAATTCATTATTGGTACTATGACCACCAGCCAAAACTTCATTTCTCAGGAAGTAACTCCTGAGATGCTAGGAAGGCTCCTAGGATGAACCTACTAATATTATAACTGATAGGTTATAAAACTTCACTCCAATTATTTACATTTACTCAAAGACAAATACCAGTTTTACCCTTAATTAGAGAAATGTTCTTTGAAAAACTCATGGATGAGGAGACACTTTACACTGCGAAGTATGCATAGTAAATAAGAGGGGGCACTAATCAATGAGTAGTACTCCTCTACAGGTTAGCGAACAACATAGAAAACTGTAACACCTGAAAATAAGGGCTACAGAATTTCATCTTCTAGACTCAGTATACACATTGCCTACGTGGAGCCTGAAAAAGAAAAAGAATGGATTCCTTTATAACTATCCATGGTTGGGGGAGGCGCAAGTGGCTGCTGATAGAGTCTTTGGATTGAGGAGTCTCTGCCACTAATTGGGTAACTAACAATGAACCCACCAGGCTACAACAGAGTGTTCCAAACCCACATTCACACAGATGGACCCTATTAAACTCATGACAAAAATGACACCACATTGGCATGGAAAGAGAGTATGCAGGGAGAGAGTTGTAAAGGCAGGAGGTATAAAAGGGAGCAGTGAGAGAATAATCGGGATGAAGTGTGAACATGAATGGAAATGGCATAGAACAAATATTGTGAAACATTATCTAAAACAGATTCTTGTTTATGAAAAGGCAAGAAGATAGAACCAAAAATCTACCAATCTTCTTTTGTAGAGTTTACAAAAATAAGCTGTATTTCTCGCAACTAACAAACCACTTCTCTTTTTCCATCTTTATTCACTTTACATCTAAATTGCAGGCCCCAACAGCCTCTCCTCCCAGTTCCACTGCCCTACACTTTCCCTCCATGCCTTAGAAAATGGGAGCCCCAACTCTGTACCTAACGGCTCCAATACATCAAGTTGCATCAGGACTAAGTGTATCCTCTTCCACTGAGGCCAAGCAAGGCAGTTCAGCTAGGGGAAAGTGATCTAAAAACAGGCAATCAGCCTATGTCTGAGACAGCACTCATTATAATTGCTAGGGAGCTCACATGAAGACCAAACTGCCCATGAACTACATATATGTAGGGGCCTAGGATCAGACCATGCATGTTCTTTGGAAGATGCTTCTGTGAGCCTCATGGACCTATGTTATTTGACTCTGTTACTCTTCTTGTGCGATTATTGTTCCCTTCAGGTCTTTCTATCCTTCCCCCGTGTCTTCCACAAAATTTCTGGAGCTCTGTCTAATATTTTTGGCCATGGCTCTCATCATCACTTTTTATTCACTGCTGGGAGGAGCATCTCAGGAGACAATTATGCCAGGCTCCTGTCTGCAAGCATAACAGAGTATCATTAATAGTATGAGATTTGGCTCTTTCCCATGGGGTGGGTTTCAATTTGGGCCAGTCATTGATTGGCCATCCCCTCAATCTCTGCTTCATCTTTATCTCTGTATATCTTGTAGGCAGGGTAAATATTTGGTCAAATGTTTTGTGGGTGGGTTGGTATTCCCCTCACTCCACAAAAAGTTCTGGCTGGATACTAGAGGTGGACACTTCAATATCCATATCCTCCTCTGTTAGAAGTCTCAGCTAGAGTCACCCCCATATCTTCCCAAGCACATACCCTGTCACAGTTTCCAACTTGTCTCACAGATGCCCCACCCCTTTTCTATCCCAGCCATCTCATCTTCATCCCCCCGATCTCCACTCTTGCTACCCTCCCTGAACCCTCTCCTGCCTAGTTCCCCCTCCATCAACTTTCCATATCTATTTTATTTCTCCTTCTTAGGGAGATTCAAGCATCCTCCTTTGGGCCCTTCTTGTTACTTAACTTCTTTAGGTCTGTGGATTGTGGCATATTATATGACTAATATCTGCTTAGAAGTGAATACCATGTATGTGTTTTTATGGGTCATTTATACAATGAAATATTACTCAGCTATTAAAAAAGCAAGGAAATCATAAAGTCTGCAAACGAATGGATAGAACTAGAATATTAACCATTTCCTAAAGTGTATTAACTAATATTTATCTTTTTGTTTAGATTTTCTTTCCTTCTCTATAAAATTCTTTTTTCAGGGCCTCATATACAATATCATATATTTAATATATACAGTATCACATACATTTAATTTTTGTATTATTCTGGGTTTTCTAGATTTTTAAAACAGTCTTTGTTTATATTATACTTCATAGTATCGAAGAGCATTAAGTCTTCACTGGCATTGTTTAGAATTTCTTCCTCTTTCCCATGCTTATATTAAGATCAGAATCCTCTGATTAATGGAACTATTGAGGTGAGTGATTTTCTGATAAAATCCTTATGTATATACAAAGAGTCCCATTTACTGACACATTTCTGAAGTCTTATGTTATATCATATCACTATATGGGTTTTTTTACACATTTTTATGACTGTCATATCATATTTTGGAACAATGAAGACCTTATGTATAAAAAGAAATGTGTTTTCCACTTTTTGCAAGAGAAATATCTACAAAATATATTTTTTATTTCTATTGTACATCTTTGTCTGTTTTCCTCATTTAATTATTCATTTGATCATGTGATTATATGAATACAGTCAGATATGTATTTCTTTTATATATTGAGGTAAAATACAATAATAATATTATGTGTCTAAAATTCTTCCAGTTAAAGATGTTCTCTTTTACACTCTGTGTGTGTGATTTTCCTTATTTGTAGCACAAAAATAGAGTGTGTTCACCTCACATATTATTTTTCTTTTTTAAATTTATTTACTTGTTTATTTGTTTGTTTGTTTGTTTATTTATTTGTTTGTTATACTTTATTCACTTTGTATTTTCTCCTTGGCCTTCTCCGTTATCTCCTTCTAGTCTTACCCACCCTTGCAATTCTCTTTCTATGCCCTTTTCCTAGTCTGCTGATAGGGGATGTCCTCCTCTCCTTCTATCTGACTCTGGCCTATCAGGTCTCATCAAGGCTGGCTGCTTCATCATCCTCTGTGGCCTGGCAAGGCTGCAATGCTTTGCCCCCCAGTGGGAGGTGAGCAAAGAGCCAGCCACTGGGTTCCTGTCAGACACAGCCCCTGCCCCCCCTTTCTAGGGAACCCACTTGGAAACTGAGCAGCCAATGAATTTCCTTTGAACAAGAAGTCTAGGTCTTCTCCTTGCATGGTGCTTGGTTGGAGTATCAGTCTCTGCAGGGCCCCTGAAACCAGGTTCCTTGACACTGTTGGTCTCCCCATGGAGCTCCTGTCCCCTCTAGGTCTTTCTGTCTCCCTCTTCTTCCACAAGGTTTCTTGTGCTCTGCCTGAAGCACAGTATTATTTTTCTACATCCAAACTAAGTATTACATTTTACCAGAAAATATTGCTAGAAAACAGATAGAGGTATTGGCTGAAGAGTTATACTTATTTTATGTTTTATAAATTATATAGTTCTAGACTAAAAAGAATTTGTTGAGACTACAGAATAATTTGGCATTCCAAATTATTTTTGTATTCCAAATTATTCTATTCCAAAGTATTTTAGTATTGCAAATAACTTGGAATTCCAAACCCAAGTATATTGTTGTTGAAAATTAATAATGATGCTTGGCTAAATAATATTATTTTTTATTTGCCCAATAATTGTTAAGGAAGTATTATTTAAACTGCTATCACAAATAATAAGTCACAAAGACATGTTAAGTTTTATAATTGCCATATTTGCCTTGATTTTGGCAGATATTTCAACTACACTGTCTCAATAACCTCACTGTCCACCTCCCAGGCCCATCCAATGTCGTTTGCCTTAACCATTGCTATCTGGGCTACCTTCTATCCATAATCTAATAAATACTTGCTTGTAGTCTTCATCTTGGCCTTTCCTCATCATTATTGGAGTCCTTTATCCCAGTCCACAGGGTTTATTCTCCATGCTAACCCATCCTTGCCTTCTCATGCCTCTTCTCTATCTGTCTGTTTCCCATGACTCTTTTGATTCCAAAGCCCAGTAATCTTAGTCATGCCTACCCAATTCTGCCAGGTTTTAGGCCTTTAATCAAACAATTAGGTATAATGTTTTAGGCAAGCTTATACAATAATGATAAGTTTATCCAGATTTTTAAAAAATATATATATTTATTTTTTAATAATTACAATTTATTTACTTTGTATTCCAGCTGTAATCCCCTACCTCATCCACAACCAAATCCACCCTCCCTTTTTCTTCTCCTACCTTGTCCCTCTCTAAGTCCACTGATAAGGGAGGTCCTCCTCTCTTTCCCTTTGATCCTAGCTTATCAAGTCTCATCAGGACTGGCTGCATTGTCTTCCTCTGTGGCCTGGTAAGGCTGCTCTCCCCAAAGGGTGGAGGGGGGGAGGTCAGTGATCAAAGAGCCAACCACTGAGTTCATGTCAGAGACAGCCCCTGTTCCCCTTGCTAAGGAACCCACTTGGATACTGAACTGCCATGGGCTACATCTGTGCAGGAATTCTAGGTTATCTCTATCTTGAAAGCCAGCAATCAGCATCAAAATACAAACACCATACCAACCCAGAAGAGATATTATTTTCAGTGGAAGAGAAAGTAGCTTAAGGTGGAGACGTGAATAAAATGTGTGTCAGGTTCAATGAGACCTAACTCATGTTACCTATAGTTTTTATGACAAAACAAAATATGCAACATATATGGCACAGAAAATAGTGATGCCTACGTACCTGATATTCATTGAATGATACTTGTATAATTTTGAAATATCACATAATTTAAAAGACAATAATGTCACATTGTTAATTCGAAGGAACAAAATAACTCAATCTTCATTGATTAAAGCTTTATATTTAACACATTTTCTTAGGTTTTGTATCTCAGTTCGTACACATTTGCTGATAAATCTTTCAATAGGAACCAAATGTAAGTCTTTACTGCAAAAATGTTCTTGTTATTGAGCATTGAAATGCATGTCTTTATCTACAAGTGATGAGTATGGTAACACTGAGTTATACTGTAGATCCCAGGATATTTCTACAAGTTATATTTGCTATTGGTATCATGTGAAAGAGGGATTCATTGAATTAGAATTGGGACTGACATTTTCTAATACTTACACTATATAGAAAAGACATTGCTTTTGCCTTGACAGGTATGAATTTTGTATTCAATTGAATTTATTTGCATATCACAGTGAACATGCACAGGAGTATCCAAGCAACTGTTTTTTCATATGTCAAGATTAAATATCAGTAATAAATAGACACGTAAGACAGTTTGAGTTTAGACTTTTAAAAAAATAAACACAACACATTTATACTTTGAGTTAGCAAAACATATTCCTATTCCAATCAAAAATGGTACTTAGAGAAAATATTTTCAATTTCATCATATCTAGTTTTAAAAACCAGAAAGCAAAATCCATTTAATTTATCTCTATATGTATTTCTTAATAGTATATACAAACCTGAATATTAAAAAACAATAAAAACTTCAGACAAGTTTCTGATTTTTAAGTCACAAAATAGAAGCACACAACTTCAGGATCATCTGATTAATTTCTCACTGTCTTATTTTTAGGAAAATTCAGTGTCAGATATTTGATGCAGAATACAGCAAATTGTGTCAGAATTATTTTTTAGTGTTTTTTAAACTGTAATAACCTAGCTCACTCTGTTATAATACAAATATAGCTAAGAGTTCACTGTAGCTTCCTTCAATTAAATGCATTGCCTTCAAACACTTGGATTAGACTCAATCCCCATCATGGGTTGTCATGACCCCTGAAAAGGCAAAATTGCAATGGAATTAATTCTCTTTATTCTAGACAGAAACTAGATAATAATCAGCGATATCTTCATCAGCTCACATAGAGCCTGGTCCATTTGTAATGGATACCTCTAGATGTACATTACCAGCCTACATGTGTCTCTTCACAGATCAGCTTTTGTCTAAGAGCCAAAGATGTTTTTAGGAGAGCTGTCAGTGCTGCATGTTAGAGCTACTCTCCTACAGAAGATGTTTAATTGGGTCAAAACCCATTTAAAGTCAAAAGAAAATTGAAGTTTTGTTTTTCAATTTTCTAATGTCTTTCAAGTATATTTGATACTTTAAGACTATCTGTCCCTTTTTTTAAACACCAAATTTCATTTTATTTCAAGAATAAAACATCCAAGATATAGACACAGAATAATGATCTCATCTGATAAGTACTTTGAGAACCCAGGGACACCCTGCCGATACCTGGAAAGATCATTCTGTACATAGTAGAAAGTAAACATCTCTTTCAAAGCTTTGACTTTTACTTCCTTTCTTGCTTGGCTCTTTCATTATCCCCAGATGCTTTTTGCAGTAAATAAACTAAGCTTATGTTTATTAATGTAGAAACTTCTTTCTTTTTATTTTTTTTATATATCGCCATGGGCTTTTCTAGTAAATTTTACAGAAATTGTAATACATAATTCTTCAAACATAGTTTATCTGGCCATATTAACAGACACTTAATATTTAAAGTTGTTATATACCAAGTGTGACTTTCTGCTTCTGGGTTGCCTCAATCAAGATGATTATTTCTAGGTCCATCCATCTGCCTGCAAATTTCATGATTTCCTTGTTTCTAATTGCTGAGTAGAATTCCATTGTGTAAATGTACCATATTTTCACTATCCGGTCTTTGGAACATTGATTCAAAGATTCTGGCTATTATGAATAAAGCTGCTATAAACATAGTTAAGCAAATGTCCTTGTTGTTTGGCTGAGCATCTTTCAGATATAGGCCCAGGAGTGGTATAGCAAGATCCTGAGTTAGCAATATTCCTAATTTTCTGACAAAGTGTCAGATTGATTTCCAAAGTGGTTGTACAAGTTTACATTTGCACCAGCAATGGAGGAGGGTTCCAATTTTCCTACAACCAATCCAGTGTGTGTTGTCCCTTGAGGTTTTTATCTTAGCCATTCTGATGTGTGTAAGATGGAATCTGGGAGTTATTATGGTTTGCATTTCCCTGATGACTAAGGACTTTGAGCTTTTCTTTAAGTGTTTCTCTGTCATTTGATATTCCTCTGTTGAGAATTCTGTTTTGCTCTGTACCCCGTTTTTAATTGGATTACTTGAGTTTTTGGTGTTTAACATCTTGAGTTCTTTATATTCTGGATATTAGCCATCTGTCAGACATAGGATTGGTGAAGAACTTTCCCAGTGTGTAGGTTGTTGTTTTATACTCTCGACAGTGTCCTTTGCTTTGAAAATTTTCCATTTCTTGAGATCCCATTACTTGATTGTTGATCTTTGAGCCTGTGGTGTTGGTGTTCTGTTCAGGAAGTTGTCTTCTGTGCCAATGAGTTCAAGGTATATACTCACTTATAATTGAATATTAGCCATATAATATAGGATAAACATACTAAAATCTACAGTACTAAAGCAGCTAAAAAGCAAGGAGGACCTAGAAATATTGTTTAATCCCCTTTCAATAGGGCAAACAGGATGACATCAAAAGTAGAAGAAGTCAGGAAACAGGACAGAAGCCTTTCAAAGAGGGCCTCTGAAAGTCTCTACCCAACCTGGTATCAATTCAGATGCTGAGACTCATAGTAAATCTTTGGGCAAAGTGCAGGGAATCTAATGGAAAGAGGGGAAGATAGACCTGGAGAAGATAGTAGATCTACAAGGAGATCAACATATCCAAATTCTCTGGGTCTTGGAGGTCCTGCTGAGACTGATGAATCAACAAAGTAACATGCATGGAGAGGACATACATCCCCTGCTCACATTTAGCCAATGGGCAGCAATGTCTCCATTTGTGTTCCTTAGTAAGGAGAGCAGGGGCTGTCTCTGACATGAACTCAGTGGCTGGCTCTTTGATCACCTCCCCCTGAGGGGCGTAGAAGCCTTACCAAGGCGGAGAGAAAGAGGATCCAGATAGTCCTGACAAGACCTGACAGGCTAGGGTCAAATAGAAAATGAGGAGGATCTTACTTATCTGTGGACTAAGGGAGGGACATAGTGAGAGAAGAGGGAGGAAGGGTGAGAAGGGGAGGAGATGAGGGGGGCAGCTAAAGCCAGGATACAGGGTGAATAAACTGCAATAATTATAATTAATAATAAATGACAATTATTATTAATAATTAATAATAAATAGTAATTATTGTTATGAAAAATTAAAAAAAAACAAAAATATTTAAAGTTGGTTCATATTGTATACTACCATGTTTACTCATATCTTATTTGCTACCAAGAAACAGTGTTTATTTTTATTTTTTATTGCAGGGTTTCTCTGTGTAGCCTTGGTTATCCAGGGCTCACTCGGTAAACCCTTCTGGCCCCAAACTAGCAGAGATCCCCCTGCCTCTGCGCCACAGAGAGCTGGGGTTTCAGGTTCGCTCCACCATGCCCCACCCACAAAAAACATAAAATAAACAAAACAAAAACAAACAACAAAAACATTTTAAAAGGAAAAACTGTCTAGAGACTTAAAAGTGACAAAATAGTATTGCGTACTTGAAATATTGTCATTACTTCAACTAGACAGCAGAGAGCAGTCCAAAGCTAGCCCTCAGGAACACATTATATCATCTTGGCTTTCTTTAATTACCAGCACACAACAAACTAAGGAAATGTCTAATATCAGCTTTTCTCTCTTGCATAATGATTTATTTTTTTTTAATTTATTTATTTTTATCTCAGTCACAGGTTAGGTACTTTGAATCCCAGGCGTAGCCCCCTCCCCCATTCCCTCCTACCCTCCCACTCCCTCCCTCATCTCCTTCTTCCCCGCCCCCTCCAAGTCCACCAACAGGGGAGGACCTCCTTCCCTTCCATCCAACCCCAGCTTATCCTGTCTCCTCAG
>CM053753.1:70588204-70622189 GCA_028658305.1 Pachyuromys duprasi | reverse complement strand
CAGAACAGGAGCATGCCAAAGAGGACCTCTTGGGGGGGGGGGTCAATGTAGCGATGTATCAGACCAGATATTAAACTCGAGATCAAGCCTCTGACAGAGGGCGAGAAGTAATGATAGATCTGGGGGAGGCTGTTGAATCTTGGGGAGAAAAAGAGCTCCACCAAGACCAAACTGAGCAGGGCACAGGGGTCTTGTATGAGACAGTTTCTACAATCAAGGACCATGTGTGGATGTGGACTGGAACCCCCGCACGGATGGGGCCCATGATAACTCGGTGTAGGGCTGAAGACCCTATTCAGGGAAACAGGGACTGTTTCAGTCAGGATCTTGATGACTGACTCTTTGACCCTCCCCCATACGTGCTGGGGAGTGACAGAATGGCTAGATCCCAGGGGAGGACATTGCAGCCAGTCCTGAAGAGACAGGATAAGCTGGGGTGGGATTGAAGGAAAGGAGGTCCTCCCCTGTTGGTGGACTTGGAGGGAGCGGGGATGAGGGAGATGAGGGAGGGAGTGGGAGGGTAGGAGGGAATGGGGGAGGTGGCTACCCCTGGGATTCAAAGTACCTAACCTGTGATTGAGATAAAAATAAATAAATTTTAAAAAATGTGAAAAAAAAGTCAATACCTTATATTATCCCATAACAAATCAGAAGACTAAAATAGTAATATAAATCATTGCAAGTGAAAAAGTCCAAGCCCACACAGATTTCTAGGTCCACAATTCTAGGTCCAGAATTCTAGGTATTCAGAAAAATATTAACAAAAAAATCACTCCTAAACTTCATCTATAAAATAAACATAATGGTAATACCAAGATCAAGTAAAGATATACCCCCTCTCAAAACAAAACAAACAAAAAAACATAGGTAAATGTCCCTAGTGAATGCCGTAATTCTAAGTAAAATATTTGTATACATAGTATGAACATAGATCAAAAATATAGCCTGCCACGACCAATTTTGATCAATAAACAAGTCAAAAAATATAATAAATCAAATAAATGGATTTACAGATATAAAAACATATGAACATCTTATTGGTTTCAGGAAAAAAGCCTCTATACTTGGCAAAATCCTACATGTCTTAATCATAAATCTTCTAGAAAGAATAGAACTAGAGGGAACATATATCAACATTAGGAAAGCTATATGTGAACAAACCCATAACCAACATCATCCTAAATGAAGAAAACCTTGAAGCAATGTCTGCTGTCAGGAACTAGAATGGATGTCCACGAGTTGTACAATTTTTAGTCTTGCAATTGAAACACTAGCTAGAATAATATCACATCAAGTAAAAGAAGTTAAAGGAATACTGATAGGAAATTAAAAAGTCAAACCATCCCTATTTGCAAATGATGTGATGCGATTTCAAATTTTCTACCAGAAAACTTCTAAAAGTGTAAACAAATACAACAACATGGCAGAAAACAGAATCAAGCTGAAAGAATCAAGAGGCATTGGGTTTTTGTAGGATATATTTAGTGGAAAAGGCACCATTACTGATGGATGCACTATTTATCTCACTGTACCATCACTGTTCTGTGAGAATTAAGGCCTATAATGCCTGGGACTCAATCTCCATTTCATAAGTGTCCTCAGAGTATTTTGATACTATGGCTTATCTTTTAATCATAAACAACATTCAGAAATTACAGTTGTTTAACTGATATGTTAAGGCTGTAAATATTCTGTCACTTGACAGACATACCAAATATATACATTTGTATTTAAAATGAATGGGCATCTATATTTAGGAAAAAATAGATTTTTGTTAAGAATTTAAGAAGAAAATATGTGTTCAAGTGTATGTGTGTGTCTGCCTTCTTATGTTCCCAAAGTGATGTATTTAGTTAAAAATCTTTGAAAACTTGACTAGAAAAACAATAGCCATAGCACTCAAGAAAACTTAAAAGAAAATGGAATGCTTTCTCTTGCCAGCACAAGCTCATTGCACCCCATTACTAAGAGTTTTTGATATTCTCATGCACATAGATTCCATGTAGTTTCCATTGCACTAGGTGTCTACTTCACCCCTGTAACGCCTCCTGATTCCAGTCATTTCTCCCAGGATTCTCTCCCTCCTCCCACCACACCGATCCCTCCTATTCCCATCCTCACTCACCCCCACTCCAACCTCAAAACCTATTCTAATTTTCCTTCCTAGAAAATCCTTGTGTCCCCCCTTAAACTTTCCTTGTTAGTTAGCTTCTCTAGGCCTGTTGCTTGTAGCATGATTAGCCTTTACTTTACAGTTAATATCCACATATAACTGAGTACATACCATGTTTATATTTCTGAATCTGGATTACCTCAGTCAGGATGACTTTGTTCTTTTTCTAGTAACATCCATTTGCCTGAAAACTCCAAGTTATTAGTTTTTTAACAGTTGAGTAATATGGTTGTATAAATGTACTTTTATAAAATCTGTTCTTAGATTTAGAGACATCTAGGTTGTTTCCTGGTTATTGTAAGTAAAGCTGCTATACACATACTGTCCTTGCAGTAGGCTGGAGTGTACTTTGGCTATCAGCCCAGAAGTGGTGTGGCTGGATCTTGAGATTTTTTCTGAGAAAAAACAAAACAAACAAACAACAACAACAACAACAACAACAACAACAAAACACATTGATTTTCAAAGTGACTGTAGAAGTTTGCACTCCAATCAGCAACGGAGTAGTGTTCTCTTTGCACCACATCCTGATCAGCATGAATTGTCACTTTTGCTTGACATCTTAGATTTTCTTACCAGTGTAAGATGTAATCTCAAAGTTGTTTTGATTTATGTTCCCCTGATAGCTAAGGATTTTGAAATTTTCTTTCAATGTTTCTTAGTCATCTGAGATTCCTCTGTTGAGAATTCTCTGCTTAGATTCTGTACTCTATTTTTAATTGCATTATTCAGTGTATTGATGTCTAGTTTTTTGAGTTATTTATATATTTTAGAAACTAGTCTTGTGCCAGATGTGGAATGGGTAAAAAAAAATCACATTATGTTACGTTGCCTTTTTATCCTATTGATGGTATGTTTTGCTTTAGAGAAGCAATTCAGTTTCATGAGGTCTCATTTATATAACTGTTTATTTTAGTGTCTCTATTATTGGTGTTCTGCTCAGTAAGTTTCTGTCAGATTCAGTATTTCTGGTGTTATGTTGTAGTGTTTGATACACTTGGACTTGAGTTTTCTGTAGGGCGATAGGTATGGATCTATTTGCTTTCATCTACATACTGACGTCCAATTAGACCAGAACAGTTTGCTGAAAATGTTTTCTTCCTTAACTGCTAAGCCATCTCATCAGCTCACCTAAGTGCTCAGATACACAGCTCTGTCTCCAAGTAGTTGTCCTAGTAAGGGGAACAGGGACTGTCTCTGACATGAACTCAGTGGCTAACTCTTTGATCACTTCCCCCTGGGGGATGCAGCCTTACCAGGCCACAGAGGAAGACAATGGAGCCAGTCCTGATGAGACCTGATAGCTAGTGTCAGATAGTAGGGGACTAGTACCTCCTCTACCAGTGGACTAGGGCAGGGGCATAGGGGGAAAAGAAGGACTGGGAGGAGACAAGAGAGGGGGCTACAGCTGGATTCTAAGTGAATAAATTGTAATAGATAAAGAATCTTAATATCTGCTTTGATACATTGCTATATTGATTCTTTCAGAGGCCCTCTTTGCTATGCTCCTGTCCTGTTGCTTGTTTTATCCTCCATTCAATGTCCATCCCATTTGTTCATCTAAATGAGCATTGATCATACCAACCTGGGTCCTCCTTTTTGTTTATCTTCCCTAGGTGTATAGATTTCAGCATGACCTTCCTATCCTATAGGTCTACATAAGTGAGTATATACCATATGTTTCTGTCTGCTTTTGGGATACCTCACTTAGGATGATCGTTTCTAGGTCCCACCATTTGCCTGCGAATTTCATGATTTCCTTGTTTTTAATTGCTGAGTAGTATTCCATTGTGTAAAGGTACCACAATTTCTGTATCCATTCCTCAACTGAGGGACATCTGGGTTGTTTCCAGGTTCTGGCTATTACGAATAAAGCTGCTACGAACATGGTTGAGCAAATGTCCTTGATGTGTACTTGAGCATCTTTTGGATATATGCCTAAGAGTGGTATAGCTGGGTCTTGAGGAATCACTATTCCTAATTGTCTAAGAAAGCACCAAATTGACTTCCAGAGTGGTTGTACAAGTTTGCATTCCCACCAGCAATGGAGGAGGGTTCAATCAATCAATCAATCAATCAATAGAAAATGTTTTCTTTTTTCTTTTTATGAGTATGACTGGTTCATTTTCAAAAATCAGGTATTTATACATGGATGGCTTTTGTCTAAGTCTTTGATTCAATTCCATTGATTAACCTGAATTTTTTTAATATGCCAATAACCTGACAGTTTTATTGCTATTGCTTTGTAGCACACCTTGAAATCACAAATGATGATACTTCTGCATGTTCTTTCATTATGTAGCATTGTTTTGACTGTTCTAGATTTCCTTTTTTTCCATATGATGTTGAGTATCTTTATTTCAAGGTCTGTACAGTACAGAGTTGAAATTTGGTAGGAATTCAGTTGAATTTATAGGTTGCTTTTGTGTTTTTTTAATTAATTTTTTATATTAATTAAATTTTATTTGCCTTGTTTCCCAGCTGTAACCCCCTCCCTCTTTTGTCCGTATCCCATCCTCCCTTCCTCATCTCCTCTCATGCCCCTCTCCAAGTAAACCAATAGGGGAGATCCACCTCCGCCTCCATCTGACCCTAGCTACACTGCTAGGTAGGGTCTTTCAGAGGCCCTCTGTGGTAGGCTCCTGTCATGTTTCTTGTTTTATCCTTTTTCCAATGTCCATCCCCTTTGTTATTTTAAGTGAGGATTCTTTTATCCAGAATCCTCCTTCTTGTTTAGATTTTTAGGTTTATAGATTTTAGTATGTTTATCCTATCTTATAGGTCTAGTACCCACTTATAAGTGACTACATACCGTGTGTGTCTTTCTGCTTCTGGGACACCTCACTCAGGATGATCTTTTCTAGATTCCACCATTTGCCTGCAAATTTCATGATTTCCTTGTTTTTAATTGCTGAGTAGTAACCCATTGTGTAAATGTACCACCATTTCTGTATCAATTCCTCTGTTGAAGGACATCTGGCTTATTCCCATGTTCTGGTAATTATAAATAAAGCTGCTATGAATATGGTTGAACAAATGTCCTCCTTGTGTTCTTGGGCATATTTTGGATATATGCCTAGTGGTATAGCTGGATCTCTAGGAAGCACTAATCCTAATTGTCTGAGAAAGCACCAGATTGATTTCCAAATAGGTTAGGAGAAAAAGCTGGAAAGAGCCTAGAACTCATTGGCACAGGCGACAACTTCCTGAACAGAACACCAACAGCACTGGTTCTAGATCAACAATTAATAAATCAGACATCTTGAAACTGAAATGTTTCTGTAAAGCAAAAGACACTGTTATCAGAACAAAACAACAGCCTACAGACTGTGAAGAGATTTTCACCAACCCTATATCTGACAGAGGGCTAATATCCAGAACGCATAAAGAACTAAAGAAGTTAAAAAACAACAAATCAAGTAATCTAATTAACAATGGGGTACAGAGCTAAACAGAGAATTCTCTGTAAAGGAATATAGAATGGCAGAGAAACACTTAAAGATATGCTCAAAGTCCTTAGCCATCAGGAAAATGCAAATGAAAACAACCCTGAGATTTCACCTTACACCTATCAGAGTGGCTAAGATCAAAAATTCACATGACAACACAAGTTAGAGAGGTTGTGGAGAAAGGGGAAACCTCCATTGCTGGTGGGAATGTAAACTTGGGCAACCACTTTGGTCGCTTTTGTTAAGATGGCCATTTTTTGTATGTTGATCCTACTGATACATAAGCATGGGATATCTTGCTATCTTTTAATATCTTGTTCAATTTTCCTCTTAAAGACTTGAAGTTTTTGTCATACATGTCTTTCACTTGTTTGATCAGAATTATCTCAAGATATTTCACATTATTTGTAGTTATTGTGAAGGATGTTTTTTTCCTGATTTCTTTTTCAACCCATTAGTATTTGTATGTAGGAGGGTTACTGATTTTTCAGAGGTGTACCATCAAACTCCATCAATGTGTTTATCAGCTTTAGGAATTCCCTGGTTGTGGAGAGCTGCTTGCTTGTCAGGCTGCTTTGTTATTGAATTTTTGGAGAGAAACAAGTTTTTACCCTGGCCTTTACCTGAAGACAGAGATAATCAGGATGTTTTGCCAAGTTACTTCCCTTTTGTTTGTGTGAGGATCACAAAAACAGATGGTCAAGGTAAACAAGTTTGACTTTTTGATGAACCCTTTAATTGTATTGAGGTGCTTTACTCTGACCAAAAAAAAAAAAAAAAGCTATTGTGCAATAAACCAGGTGCAACAGTTTCTACTAGCAGCCTTCTCAAACTGATCCCATGTATAGTGTGTTGTTATTATTTTTATATTCTTTCAATCCTCTCTCCCCACTCAGGAACTGTTTGACTCTGCTGACAGGCTCTAGCACCTGGCAGAATTTCTGGGCTCACCTATGTATATTATCATATTATCTGTAAATAGAGATACTTTGAAATCCCCCCTTCCAATTTGTTTTCCCTTGATCTCTTTTATTTGTCTTATAGCTCTAGCTAGACTTTAAGTACTATTATGAGTGTGTGTGTCTTCTTGATTTTAGTAGAATTTCTTCGAGTTTCTCCCCATTTAATTTAATCTTGGCTATAGTCTTAATTTAACTTAAATCTTAATTTAAAAGTCCTTTGTTTGTTTAGGTATATATATATTCTCTCCCTGATCTCTCCAAGACTTTCACAGTGAATGAGTGTTGGATATTGTCAGAGGCTTTTCAGCTTCTAATGAGATGATTGTGTATTATTTTTTCTTTCTTTCAGTTTGTTTATGTAGTAGAATACATTGACATATTTTTTATATATTGAAGCATAAGCATCCCTGAATATCTGGGATGAACCTCACTTTTTCATGGAGGAGTATCTCTTTAATGTGTTCTTATATTTAGTTTGCAAATATTTTATTTATTACTTTTCATCTACATGTATGAGGGAAATTGGTGTGTTATTCTTTGTTTTTGTTGAATCATTGTGTGGTTCTGGCATCAGGGTAGCTGTGTTCTCCTGAAATAAATTTGGCAAAGTTTCTTCCATTTATGTTTTGTAGATTAATTTGAAGAGTATTGGCATTGGCTCTTTGAATTCTGATAGAATTTTTCACTAATACCATCTGCTGCTCAGATTTTTTTTATTTTGGGTTGGGAGACTTTTAATGACTGCAATAATTTTCTTGTGGTTATAGGTTTACTTAAGTTGTTTATCTGATAAGGATTTAACTACGGTAAGTGTTATCTACTGAGAAAATTGTAAAATTCTCTTTGACTTTTGAATTTTGTGGCGAACGTATTTTTCAAATATGACCTAATCATTCCTTGGAATTCCTCAGTCTCTTCTTATGCTCCTCACTGCTTTCCTTTCTGATTTTGGTAATTTGGAAATTTTCTCTGCCTTTTTTGTTAGTTTGGGTAAGGGTTTTTCTATTTTGTTGATTTTCTCAAAGAATCAGCTCTTTGTTTCATTGATTCTTTGTGTTGTTCTTTGTTTCTATTTTATTGATTTCAAATCTCAGTTTGATCATTTCCTGCTGTCTACTCCTCTTTAGTGTATTTGTTTCATTCTTTTCGAGAGATTTCAGTTGTACTGTTAAGTTGTTAGTAAGAGATCTCTCCAGGTTTTCTCTTTTGTTTTGTTATTTTAATGAAGTAACTTAGTGCTATGAATTTTCTGCTTAGGATAGTTTTTATGTCCCTAAGTTTGGGTATTTTCTGCATTCATTTTCATTGAATTCTGGGAAGTGTTTAATTTTATTCTTCATTTCTACCTTGACCCAGTAATCATTCAGAAGAGTGTTGTTCAGTTTCTATGAATTTGTAGGGTTTCTGTTGTTTCTGTCATTTTCAAAATCCATCTTCAATACATGGTGTCAATAGGAAACAGAAGTTTATTTCAGTTTTCTTATATCTGCTGAAACTTGCTCTGTGACTGACAATGTGACCAGTTTTGGTGAATGTTCTGTGAAGTACTGAAAAGAACATATATTCTTTCGTATTGCGGTAAATGTTCCGTAGATATCTGTGATGTCTACTTTGTTCATTAAGATCTGTTCTCTCTATAATCTTCCTGTTTAGTTTATATCTGGGTAACTGTCCATTGTTGAGATTGGGGCACTGAAGTCTTTCACTTTCAATGTTTGAGGGTAAATGTGTCTACAGCACCTTTCTCTGTCCAGGTCCTTCAAGTTTTTAGACTTTCCATTGAGAAGTAGGGTGTAATAATTACAGGTCTACATTTATATGTTACTTGGCTTTTTGTTTTTTTATAATTTTTATTTTTTGTATTAATCACAGGTTATTTAATTTGTATTCCAGCTATAGCCCACTCCCTCATTCCCTCCCAATCCCATTCTCCTTCCCTCATCTCTTTCCTTCCCCTTTCCAAGTCCACTGATAGAGGAGGTCCTCCTCCCTTTCCATTTGACCCTAGCTTATCAGGTATCTTCAGGACTGGCTGCAACGTCCTCTCCTGTGGGCTGTTCATAAGCTTCTTGTACCTTTATAAGGATGTGTTTTAGGTAAGCAAAACTTCCTTCAATTATTTTGTTGAAAGTGTTTTGTGTCTCCTTGATGGCTAAGGACATTGAGCATTTCTTAAGTGTTTCTCTGCCATTCTATGTTCCTGTACAGAGAATTCTCTGTTTAGCTCCGTACCCCCTTTTTAATTGGATTACTTGATTTGTTGCTTTTCAACCTGATAGTCTAGGGTCACATGGAAGGGGAGGAGAACTTCCTGTCAGTGGACTTGAAGAGGGGCTTGGGAGATGATAAGGAAGTGAGGGTGCAATTGGGAGGAAATGGGGGAGGGAGCTACAGCTGGGATACAAAGTGAATAAACGGTAATTAATATAAAAAAGAAAGAAAAAAATGTTTTGTTGGCTTTTGTTCCACAAATCTTCTTCTATACCTATTATTCTTAGGTTTGGTCTTTTGATAGAATCCCAGATTTCCTGGATATCTTACATCAGGATTTTTTTTAGATTTAACATTTTCTTAGACCAATATATCTCTTTCTTTTATTGTATCTTCTATGCCTGAGATTCTCTCTTCCATCTCTTATATTCTGTTGGTGACAATTTTATCTATAGTTCCTGTTTGTCCTGTTGTTCTTCAATTGGCCTTTTCTAAAATTTCTTTAGTTTGTATTTCTTTATTGTTTCTATTTTCATTTTCATGTGTTGAACATTTTTATTAGTTTTCTTCAACTGTTTCTTTGTTTCTTTTTTCTTTCTTGATTTTCTTGATACTCTTAAGAGATTTATTGAAAAAAAGATTTATTGATTTCCTCCAATTTTTAAAATGCCCTTTTTGTGATTTCCTTATGGGGTTTATTAATTTCCTCTTTAAGGACCTCTCTTGTGTTCATAATATTCGATTTAGGGTTGTTTTCTTGTGTTTCTGTTAGCTGAAATATTCATGTCTTGCTGTAGCAGCATAAGTGGGATCTGATGGTAACATATATTCTTTGGCTATTGTTAATTGTGTTTCTTATACAGTTGTTAATCATATGGATTAGAAGTGATTACAAATCTAGGTTGATTTCTGAGTTTAGATTTGTTGAATGGTCATTTTCTTCCTTGGTTTCTGTTTCCTCTCTTGTCTTCTGGCTGGAAAGACCTATGGTTGAAGAGAGCAAGGGTGTCTGCCTGAGTTAGAATCTGGACTTCTGATTGCCTGACTGGCCTCTCATTCTGCAGACTGTTGATGCCCAAGTTAGGGGCTGATGTTTTAGTGATATGCATGGCCTCTGATATGACCATGAGTCCTCTGTGTTTCAGAATGTTGGTCTGGCTTCTGGTGAGGTAAGAGGCTTCTATTTTGTATTCAAGGAGATATTTTTGTCTCTGAATTTAAGGATGCTGTATTGTGTTTTGGTGAAGTAACAGGCTTTTGCTGGAGGTATGGACCAGGATATACTGAAAAAGGAGAGAAGGGGCTGTTGGGATTCTGCTGGGTGAGCACAGGCCAAATAGGCCAAATAGGGATATAACCGTACCTAGTGTTCAGGATGTTGTGCTGGCCTCTGGTGAATAAAGGCTTCCACTGGATGTGCAGACTAGAATTATGATATTTTATTTAGCTCTATTCTTATTACGATTTTCATGATTTTGAGTCTCGTTGAAATTATTCTAAATATTAAACACTTTGGATATTTTTTTATGTTTAATGGATGTATATATGTTGATGTGCATCTTTATTTTTGTGTGCAGGGCTGAAAGGAGAAACATTCGCAACTGCTGGGAATCACTTTTAACTTTTAACTTTGTTTACTTGTTTACTTTAAATCTCAATCACACTCACATTAACCCACCCCACCACTTCAAATAGCATCAGGACTGAACGCATCCTCGTTTGGTTTGGCATGGCAGTCCCAATGGGATTGGTGGGGGTGGGGGTTGAAAAACATGCACCAGGGTCCAAGTCTGAAACAGCCCCTACTTTTCTTACTAAGGAACTGATAAGAACTCAAAGTTGCCCATTGGGTACATATGTGTAGAGGTCCAGTCCATGCATGGGCCTTAATTGGTGCTTCAGTCACTGCAGGCCCCCTCAGCCCAGGTTAGTTGGTTCTATTGGTCTTCTTGGACCATAGTGAGTGGGGAAACCTATGCCCAGAAAAACAAATATAATATGTACTCACTTATGGCTAATATATGTTTATAAGTGTATATTAGCCCTATTGCACAGGATAGCCATATTACAATTCACATACCAAAGGAAGCTAAGTAACAAGGAAGAGCCAAGGGAAGATGCTTGAATTTCACTAAGAAGAGTAAATAGAATACACAGCAGAAATGGTTGAAGACACAGGGCAGGATAGGAAAGGGAATAATGAAGGAAACAAGGGTGGAGAAGCAAGGGTGGGGAACAAATATGAGGTGAATGGTGATATGAATAAAGAGAGCTGGCAGAGAGGAGAGAAACTGGGGGTAGGCATTTCTGAGACAAGCTGGAGACCTACAATACAGTAGGCTCCAGGGAGAATATGATGGTGACTCTAGCTGAAACCCCTACTAGCAGGTGGTAATGGAAACTGAAGAGGCCACAATCGAACTAGACAGAACTCTTAGTGAAGGGAGGTGGAACACCAATCCACCCACAAAACTTGGACCCAAAGCCTATTCTGCCTACAAGATGTAAATGGATAAAGATAGAGCAGAGATGGAGGGAATGTCTAACCAATCCCTGGCCCAACCTGAAAACCACTACATGGGATAAAGCCAACCTCTTACACAAACTACAATACCACTATGCTTGTAGAAGGGAATGTAGAATAACTGTCTTCTGAGAGGCTCTACCCAAATGCTGAGAATTTGAAAAAAGGTTTTATTCATGAGCCTAGAACTCAGCAATTTAACTAGACTGGCAAGCCACTAAAACCCAGGGATCCTTTTATTTCCACCTTCCCACTGCTGGAAACCTAGGCATATACCAGTATACATAGCTTTCCACTTATCTGCTTGGCCTCTGAAATAAGGGCCTCATATGTGTGTGGCAAGCACTTTATAACCTGAGGTATCTTTTCAATGCCTTGAGTTTTCCACTTTAAGAAGGTGTTCCAAAGACAGCATGTGTTATTTCTTTTCTTTTTGAAAAACTATTTTTGATTGAAATATGTTTTGTGGTATACATTTTGAAATAATCTAACCATACTTACAAAGGTTATGAAGCCATTAAGTTCTCAATTCTTCCTCCCTATCTCTTCGCATTATAAACAGATACTTTATTCAAATATATATAAGCACTCACCAAGGTTATCCCTACAGTGGCTTAAAAAGGTGTTTTCTAGAAAATTACAAATAGAACAAAAGTAGAATATACTGTAGCTCTCTCCTCTGAACAAACATGCTATTTTTAAATCCCTGATCATTGCCTTTGTTCTGTTCTGTTATACCTAAATCATTTCTTAGTGGCAGAATAGGAATGATAACTATCAATGCTTTCTTTTTTTCTTTCTTTATATTTTTTACTGTTTTATCTAATAAAGTCTTCAATTCTTCCTTATTTGGGGGGTTCTGAATAATAATGTGTTATTCAATTTTTGTTTCTGGCTTGTGTACTTTGGAGTGCAAATTCTGCTTGAGTTCTCATCTTTCTGCAAGTCCCTGTTCTCTTCTTGTTCCCCTTCACACTCGGCCCAATTATGTCCTGATGGTATTTTGTTGTCAATAACTATGACGTGTATTTATTTATTTGTTATGTCTTGTTTTAAATATTTATATATTACGCAATATTTTATATGCAGTTTCCTTTATGTCTTGCTCTTTTTGAAAATTGGTTAGCATTAGTAATTGTATCGATTTACTTTGCTTTATTATCCTTCTCTTTTTTTTTTTTTTTGAGTCCAACAGTAGCTTCCATAGCACTTGGATGGCTTCTGTTATTTTTCTTCGTCTTTATCTGTTTGTTTTTCATTTTAGGTTGTATAATTTATTTTTTTTAATTTTCACAATCAAATCAGGACTTTATTGCATTCCGAAGAGACTAGGAGATTAGTATGAGCAACAATGCAAGGGAATGCAGCAGGGACAGCAGGTTTACAAATATCCAGCTGAAATGGATTAAGGAGGTCCAGTCAGCTGAGTTCCCGACTGAGCCTTCTCTCCACTGAACTTCTCGACTCCCATTTCCATTACAGGTATTTTTTATGCCATGACGGTTGTGTAATTTCTATTGACTTACTTTCAGTTTGAATCTTTCTATGACTGTGTTAACTTCAGTGATGAATCAACCAAAGAATTCTTCAATTAAATTGCTGGGTTGATATCTATGAATTCTATGTTGTTCTTTCTATTGCTTCTGCTTTCTGTGTGTGTGTGTGATTTTTAACATTTCTTTCTTAATTATGTTTTCTAAAAATTTTGGATTATTTCACTTTTTTGCTTTATGTCAAAACATTTTCCAATAAAATGTACATAATTTATGGGATATTGTGTGTTATGGTATATTTATTCCCATAAAAGTACCTACAGTATGGGAAGTTCTTAATCTATCCATTATTGTATCTAGTTTTGAGTTTATTGTTGCCATAGAAACAAAGGTTTCTAGAAACATATTCTTTTGTTTCCCTACTTATATTAGGGTACATAATTGCTTCTCTTCATGCTCCCTACAAACCTGCTCTATGGTGTACTTGCTCAGTGCTATTAATAATTTACACTAGACTTTTTACCCAAGGGTGATTAGAAAAATGTTATCTTTTAGGAAGTTATTATTTAACCTTGGGAATAGTTAGACACTACATACTATGTTTCCTTGGGTGTGGGATTCTCTTGCATCTATGCCCTTCTCTCAGAAAAATGCTCCTGTATTTTACTCATTCTTGTAACCTAAGGTGTTTATTCATGTTTCTGTCACTCTGAGATGACATCACTTTCATATATACTCATATGTATTCTCTCTCTTCTCTATATACATACACACATTGGTATATTAATGCCATGACTGATAAAAAATAACACAGAAATCAGCAACTGTTATAAAACCTAAAATAACAAAGGAAATAATGGTAACGGAAATACAGTAAGAAACGGCAGCTGTGATGTTTAAATGGCAATGAACTTAAGCTATATGCAAGACCTTTGTGGTAAGAACTTTAAATTGTATACTACCAACAAACTTGATAGATTAAACAAAACAATGACTCTTCTGAAAGATCCAATCTACAACATTCATTCAAAAATTAATAGGTAGTTAACACAACACTATATTTATAAGATGGTTTATTTCATTTATTTTATTTTTGTTCAAAAAGAAAAATTAAAGCCAAGTGGGCCTCTCCTCTAAATTCTGTATTTTTTTTGAGAAAATAAATACAAAATCTCAGTAAAATTACATTTTAGAAAATATCTTCAGTTTCTTTTGAATTCAGTTCTACCCTTCTATCACATATAGGCTGTTTGAAAAGGTGTACACTGACTGAAGTAGCAAGAAAACTTTAGTCATAAGCAAAGTGATAGCAGCAATTTGATAATCTGCAAGTGAAGAGTAAACTCCTTTAGTATAATTTTTTGTGTTTCTTCACATTGTAGTCAATGTAATTTTGATTCTTCATTTTGGAAGTCTCTCAAGCTTGCTCACCAACTTTAATTCACTATTCAATCTTGATTAATTCAATACTCATTGACAAATGATATGTAAAAATCAAACCAAAGTTTCATTATTCCATCACAATTCTGTACCTGAACATGTTTCCCTTTCCCATTGGCACTTACATTATGGAGACACATGCAACACATTTAGCTTATGTGTTGTATTTCAATTATGAACTAACTGAATGAAAGATACTGTGTAAAAGACTAAGAAAGTTCAAAATGAACAAAGAACAAAATATATAATTACAATCAACTGAAAATTTATACGCTGGCTCTTTGTTGCTTCTAAAAATGGGAAAAAAAGAGATAGGTCAAGAAGTGAATTTCAACAAACCATGACTTTGGTTGAAGGAGCACTGAGAAATTAACCATCTATTCATGCACCTCTGTTAAATTCCGTAAATTACTCAATTGCTTGCTAATAAAAAAAAAACAATCATTCTAACAGTGTAAATAGCTTAAGCTTAAGCAATCTTCTTAACATGTGTGTCTTCAATATAAATTTTAAAGAAATTCCTTCTGATCCTAGTCTATTTGGTCTCATCAGGAGTGGTTGCATTGTCTTCCTCTGTGGCCTGGTAAGGGTGCTCCACCCTCAGGGGGAGGTGATCAAAAAACAGGCCAATCAGTTCATGTCAGAGACAGTCCCCCTGTTTCCATTACTATGGAACCCACTTGGACACTGAACAGCCATGGGCTACATCTGTGCAGGGCTTCTAGGTTATCACCATGAATGGTACTTAGTTGGAATATCAGTCTCAGGAAAGACCCCTTTGCTCAGATTTTTTGGTTCTGTTGCTCTCCTTGTGGAGCTCCTGTCCTCTCCAGATCTTGCCATTTCCCAATTCTTTCATAAGATTCCCTGCACTCTGCCCAAAGGTTGGCCATAAGTCTCAGCATCTAAGGAAGAAAAAGAAGACCTCCCTGATCAGTGGACTTGGGGAGGGGTATGTGTGCAGAAGGGGAAAGAAGGGAGGAATTGGGAGGGGAGTGAAGGAGGGAACTACAGGGAGGATACAAAGTGAATAAAGTGTAATTAATTAAAACATTAAAATTAAAAAATAAATAAAAATTTAAAAATTGTAACAATTTCATTAGGTTTCTTTTTTGTGTACTAAGATATATTAGGCTATAAATTTTTAATGGAATTTCAAGCTTTCATATGATGAAAGGTCAATAGCTCACTCAGGATGATCCTTTCCAGTTCCTACCATTTACCTGCAAATTTCATATCCTTGTTTATTATTGCTGAATAATATTCCATTGTGTAGATGTACCACATTTGGTTATTAAAATTTATGAGTTTAAGCAACATATTAGTTGAATTTAAATATGCTGATAATCAAAATAAAATATTATATGTAAGTAAAAGTAATGTATTTAAAATAGATATTGGAAATGAGAAAAGAACCTTGATACTTTAAAATATTTAAAGGATACAGCAATATGGCAAAGGTGGTATTTTTTACTTACTAACCTTTCTGTCTACCAAATAAAAAAACAGTATATAGAACAAGAAGAAGAGAATGAGTAAGTTAATGAAAAACACATTCTAACAATGATTTATTTAAAATATAATGAAAAAATTCAAATGTGAAAAGTTTAATGTACCAGGGATGAATCAGTATATTTATATCACCATGCCTATCTTCATGCCCAAATATCTGCTAGCTATTTGGGTCAATTAAGAAAGTACACTTTTACAAAGTAAAATGATCAGCCCTGGAAATCAAAAATACCACAATAGTTAACCATATTACAAAATAAATCAGAGACGTATTCTAAACAACACTGGAAACATACAAATGCAGAGTTGGATAAGGATCTGTAGAGACAGGGTATTTAATCATGAACTTCGGATTTCCCTTAGTAGAAAATATTGCTGTAGTTGGAATACCAAAATATATGTTCCTGTTGAATATAGGAAAATTGTATGTGCATTTATTCATGAATGCATGTATGTATAATTATGAGTCTACAAATATATGTGTACATGAGTGTTTGTTTTTTTATATGGGTGTGCTTGTGTGTGTGTTTTCTGATATTATAAAAGGGCGAAGAATAAAAGGATAAAATGGAAAAGGGTGAAAAAGAAAATGCTCTCATATCCATATAGTTTTTTGAGACACAGCCACAAACTTATTCTCCATTCTTAGAATGAATCATAAGGTTGTGTTTTCTGATATTATAAAAGGGCGAAGAATAAAAGGATAAAATGGAAAAGGGTGAAAAAGAAAATGCTCTCATATCCATATAGTTTTTTGAGACACAGCCACAAACTTATTCTCCATTCTTAGAATGAATCATAAGGTTGTGGCATCATGCCAAAATTTATTCCAATATCAAAAACTCTGACAGAGATCAGGAAAAATATTTTTACTACAAAACAGAAATGTGAATGTTTTGAGAAAGCTACCAAAAACGTCTTACAACATATAAACAGTATTTACGTACCACACATCTAAAGTTTAGAAGTGTACTGTGAAATGTTAATTTATACTAATGAATAAATTATATATAGTCAAAATAATGGAAAAATTTTACTTGCATTAACTAAGCTTTTTTATAGCAGGTCAAAGTACCTTCACTGGGGGCTATGCATGCAAAATTTTCTAGGTGTGACTGTTTCTATTTGTGCAGAGTTACTGTAAACTTGTTCTTCCCACTCAGGACACCAACTTTGGAAGAAGTCGGTCCCTATTGTTGTGGATAATGTTTGATGGTTAACCTCGGCCACATGAACTGTAATCACCTGCTACCCTGAATGGACAGTGGCCATCCAAGCTGATGGATTATGTTCCAGGAGTTAAGTCACCATGACTCAATTCTACATACAAGGGAAAAGACCCATAAAAGTTAGTTTAGTGTTGGATATCTGCAGAGAGGTACCTCAGATTTTAAAGTAGAAGCTTCATTTCTATGATCAGATTCTTAGTTTAGTTCTACTTTACTATATTGCTTGCTTAATTTGAAAAGATTTCAACCTTCTATAATTAACAAAGGAATTTTGGAAATTCTGTCATTTTGTTCACTCACGTCATTAATTTATTTCCATTGAGTCTGTATTCCTAAGTACACTAAAGAGAGACAAAATATTATTTTAAAATAGCTTATTTTAAAACTTATTTTAAAATTTTAGCCCTTTATTCTGAACGGAATGGCAAGATGGGATAGAGAAGAAAAAGTATTTTCTATCATTATCTTTCTGTCATAATCCTTCTATGTAACACCAAATGCTCTTATTACTAGTTGATATTTTTCTCTTGATGGTAACATTTGTAACATAAGAATTAAAATTATTCCTTTTAAATTATTACTTTAATATTTGGTATTATAACTGTATAATTTCCCCTTTTCTGCTGCCACATACTCCCACACACTTCCATCTTATTGTATTTCAAATTAAAGGTCTCTTTTTTTTGTCATTGGTGTTACACACACAGTTACATATTCTTAAACATATAAATACATGCTACTGATTTCAAATAATGTTACCTGCATATAATTGTTTTCAGGACTATTCAATTGGTATTGATTGATAAATGGTGTGCTCTCCCAAGGAAAGACTATTTCTCTCACTCTCAGAATTTATTTATTTTTTTCTTCACAATTTATTCAATATATATCTTGATTGAAGCCCCCTCCCTTAACTCCTCCTAGTCCCATCCTTCCTCCCTTTTCCTTTCATGCCCTTCCCCTAGTCCACTGAAATAGGGAAGTCTCCTCCTCTGCCATCTGTCCACAGCTTATCCAGTCTCATCAAGACAGCCTAGATCCCCTTCCCATGTGACCCCTGGCCACATCATCAGGGGCAAGCGATCAAAGAGCAGTCAATGGGATTCATGGAAGAGAATGCAGCTTCTCCCCTTACTTGGAAACCCACATGGAGGCTGAGCTGTCCATGAGCTACATCTGAGCAGGCGCTCTAGGTTCTTTTCATGTATAGTCTTTGGTTGGTGGATCAGTCTCTGCTTTGTTTAGTATTGAGGCCTCATGAAATTTCTCCCTGCCATGTTTGCATATACATGGTGTTGTCCTTGTTCAGGTAATGTCTAGGGACCCATCTTGATAACACTTCACTGACATTTCTAGGAAACATAATCTCACAACAAACCTTCTGTTCTTATGGTTGATAAAAATATTTCTGCACCATATATCATAATGATCCCTGATTTAAGGACAGAAATTGTGTTATAGAGTTACCAGTTGAGATTAGGATACATAACTGTACATTTTGATTGTACTGGTCTCTGTAACGTCTCTGTCTATTGGAAATATTTTTTTCCTTATTGAGTGCTGAAAACTATACATATCTGAGGGTATAAGAGTAAATATTTAGAATGCAAAGTACAAAAAGGTGCTATTCAACCTTCTAAAAGACCATAAATTGCAGTTTATGCAACTAGAATGTTCATGAGCAATTGCATTTAAAACCATGGAAGGATCAAATGAAGGGTGCAATAGTCTAGGGTAGCAACAAGAAAATCATACCTGCTGACTGGAAACACAGTCAATTATCCAGTGTTAGTGAAGGGAACCTACAACAACCACTTTATTAAACCAGCATAATAATTAACTACCGCTTTAAGTATTCATAAGAATTAAGCAAAATTTTATTAGCTAAGAGACGTATTCATATGACAATGGTAGGGTAAGGTGCTACAATCAGTTACGTAATGAAAACCTGTGGCATCGTCTTATAAGATACAGCTGATATACGATGCTGCTGATTAGAAATGAGAAACAAAATCCCAAAGCACTGAGGACTCAGTTGCCAAGTATATGTTGCTTGATTTGTGTTATTTTAAAGTATTTATATTACTAGGAAGGTTGATTTGACTGTTAAACATTCTTATAGTAGTAATGCCAAGCAGCAATTGACATTTGTGTGGATCTCATTTTTCTGCAATACCAGATTAGCTGAGGATGCTACCTCCAGCTCCAGGCGGCAAAAGGATGTGGTACACAGTGCAGAAATGAGACAGTACCCACAGGAAGGTCTGTGGTGTTCGGACAGGCTGCAGCCATGTAATTGGGTCTGAGGGCTGACAGCACTAATAGGCACAATGACAGGAGGCAATGGAGGCCATCTGCGCTGGCCTGCTGAGCCGATCAGATCAACGGAACTGCTGCTCAGTTTTTTTCTAAAAGTGACTCAGAGCCAAAATTAGATTGCTGGAAGTTTCCAGTTATCTGATGGGAAGACAGAGAGAAATTTGTTGCTGCATGAAGATGAACAGATATATTAATCAGATAAGGAGGTTCTCCTAATTTTCATATTATTATAACTCACTTTGTGAAAAAACAAGCAAAAAGTCATCTTTCTAAAATGTTGAATTCACATATTGACTACAAGTCAATCTTTCATAGTCTTGCTTCTTTGTTTTGTTTAATCTTTTCAATAAGCAGAACAGCAAAGTCAGACTGCAAAGCAATAAACAGATTAAGAGCCATATCACATATATCAGCTCCAGTTTCCTTGTGGCACGTAGTTCACTATCTTTCCTTTACAATGCCTTTCACAGAATTTTCATATTACTTAGTTCTCATTAATGCACACATCATTAATTTTGTAGTTTAGAAATAAATATTTCCCAATGGATATTTTTCCATCTAGTTCTATGTGGTGTTTTATGGTTGTAGGTAGAGAAGTAGTGAATGAATTGAAGCCCATTGTCAGCCCTGAGCTGCAGGGTTTGTCTTGAGTTGCCGTCTCTGTCTAACAAATGGTTCTTAGTCTACTCTTGAAGTGATTTCTTTTTGCCCTGTTCTTGGTTTTCTTTCTACCTTTGAAAAAGTATCCAAGGAATTTAAATCATCCCAAATTATACATCAGTGATGGTCTCATTGAGCTACAGTATTGCTGGCCTTTAAAAATGCATAGGCATCAAGGTGAAAAGACGAAACTGAGAGGATCTAGTCAGGTGAGAGTTGGGGGAATTGACAGGTCTCTCCCTTATGCCTTTGCAAGTCTGGTCTGCAGCTGTTACTGAACCCACTAATTAAATACCTTTGTGTAAGCAGGATCAAAACTCACCCATTGTTTAGGTGCGGATAGTTGGCCAACTTGAAGGAAAAATGAAAGACAAGATTTAAGAAGTACTGTACTTGCTTTTCTAGCACATGCCTTGAGGTTTCCCTCAGAAATCTATCCAGTATTTTTAATTTAAAACCCTTTCTATTAATCTTTATTCACTATTATCTTTTTGTACACTGACTATGCAAAAAGTTGGGCTTCATTTTTTTCTCTCTGCTCTAATGAATCTCCACTCTCAGCCATCCCTCAGAAGCATCTGGCAGCATTTCAACTTCAGAACTCTTGTTTTACCATCTACCAATGAATATACATTTTTTCAATAAATGTGCAAGGTTGCTTGTGACTCACAGATCCATCAATGCTTTCTTTGAAAATCTTGAACTAATGTCTGATGTCACTGTAAGTATCCCAGCATGCTCAGAGGTTCGGTGAAACTGTGTTTAAGTCTTTCTTGAAACCATTACACTCTGTGATTAGGGGAACTGAATGTTTCTCAGTATTGCAGAACTCCAGAAATCCCATGTGTGAATTAATGCTGCTATTTTTTGGACTACTTAACTGTCATTAAATACAGACAGGTGTCTCACATGTAGCTTTTAAAATAAAAAACAATTAGGTGAAATTTCAGTCAATGGGATTATTTATCAGTCATTTCGTCAGAGGTAAAGTAACCAAAGCTAGGATATGTAAAAATAAAAGTAGGATTTTTCTTCTACTTACATTGAGACAAACCAGAAAAGTTTTTTTTTTAATGGGTAAAACTGTAAAATAATAAATGGCATCACTATATTATTTATAGTATATTATTATATTATTTTAAAAAATTAATCCCATTTTGATTATTCCATTTTAGTCGGTGCATTCCTCTTCTTCAGAGGAGTTGTGTTAGGAAAAGGAAATCACTGACTGATTTCACTTGTACTAGGAAGATAATTCTCTTCTTATATTACTCAGATGACTCTTTTCCAGACATTCGATATCAAGTTAGTCAGATGAATAATAATTGGAGCTAAGTAACTTTTCTGAGAACTGTTAATTCCTTCACCTGGACCCAAGTGGAATGTCTATTCAGTACCAGCATGGGAAGAAGGGGTAAGTTTCGCCATGTGTTTGCACATTTGCCATGCAATGTGGAAACACTCAGTTATATGGGAACTTGTCACCCAAGTTTGACTCTCCAACACTCATAGTGCAAGTGAACACGGCAGTTTTGAATCATATTTTCCTTTTACAGAAAATTCATCAAAACCAAAATTTTAATGTTTTGACATCAACAATCATTTTATGAGTTTCTGGTAGGCATTTGCAGTGTAAATTGTGGCCTGGCATGTAAGTGAAATAAATAGACTATAGTGCCCATGAGGCAGGTTTCTTGTGAAAATGAATGTCCAAAAAATGAATCTAGGAATTGGATGCTAACAAAATTCCTGTTATTACTCTGCTGGCAGAAGACACTTTCGCATTTGGATTTAAAAGTATATAGAGAACATGGAACTGTTAGATATTCAGTGTCTCAACTGATTGACATAAAAGAAAAGCTTTCAATAAACCATAATTTATTGAGTTCATTTTTTTCCCTCAGAACTCTTTTTCTTAAATTTGACTCAATTTCTGGAAGAATCAGCTGCAAAATCAAAAAGCAGAAGTGTGATAACCTAAGTCACTAAAACATTTTTTCCCACCTGAGAATGTTCAATGATGACATATGCTGTAATAGAAGTACCATTCAGTTGCTCTGGTTGTATTTATTAGTGGCAGGAAATACATCTATTTGAAATAGAGGCTCAATGAATATAAATAATTACAAAACAAATTATTGATCTCCACATTTATCCTCAGTTCAAATAAAATCTGGCAGTTTTTCCGTACATACACTTCAGGGACAGAATTCAACATTGTTTCAAATATAGGGCAAAAATTGTCACTTTTAATATGCATGCTTCAACTTAAGATTCTATACTTAATTACCTATGTGAGCCTGATACTGTGAGGATGTCAGAAATCAGTGATAGCCATATTTTAGTAGCACTCAGTGATACAACTGTACATGTGTCACTCAGGCTTGTAATTTCAGTTAGTTCTGGCATCGTTTGGATTTTTTTTGAGAACCTGGATTAAAGAAGGTTCATTGGTTAAGCATTTTAAAGATAGTCTAAGAGGCACTTAAATGTGTCAGAGTCACACCATAAGAAGAAAGCTCATAACTTTCCCAGGTATTAATTTGACCGAAAGTGAGTCCAAGTTTGAACTCTGCTTCTCTCTTTGACTTCCGTTTGTAATGTGTAATTTCTCATTTACCTGGAGTCTTTCTATTGTGTGTCATATCTGTCTCTATTGCCTGTGTCTTGTATGTAATAGATAGCTTTGTTCTGTATTTCTGAACAAAACATAGAGTATCACACGGGTAAGGGATGAATGATAGTTCAGAGAAATATTCTTCAGAATTTTACAAGAAATTAAGTTATCTACTCAAACTGACACTAACTGATCTCAAAGAACTCAGTAATGCAAATATGTGATATGAAGCAATATCTGTGTACTGCTTCCAATATGTACAAGAAATTTTATGAAGAATGAAGAGCATTGTTTTGACCAGTTGAGTATTTTCAGCAAATGATCACTATAACACACACACACACACAATGCTCTGTGTTAGGGGTAAAAAAAGTACATAATTTAAGATTAAACTACATGTTAGGTTACGGCGTGAAAGCTGATTACTTGGTAAACCCAAAGGACATAAATTTGGTTATTAAAAATCTCTCTTAAAAATATGTTAAACAAACATGCTGAGTACAGTGCAGGGATATCACGTGAACTCATAAATGTTCTCTAAGTATATTAGTAACTCCACTTTGAGGTCCATAAAAAGCTCCAATCACTTAGAATGTGATATTTAGTTTCCTAAAAATGCATCACTACTGAAATATACATGGAATAAGTCCTTTTCAAATTGTAGTGTAGAATCCTAAAAGACAAAGGTAAACCCAGTATTCTTGGTTAGAGCTGAGCACACTATTGAATAAAACAAGCACTATGTTCCAAGACAAAGTCCTTAAAAAACAGTTTCTTTTTCTGTATTTTTTTATTAATTTGTTTATTCACTTTGTATCCCAGCATTAGTCCCCTCCCCCATCCCTTCCCAATCACACCCTCCCTCCCTCTTCTTCTCCTATGCCCCTCCCCTAGTCCAATGATAGGGGAGGTCCTCATACTCTTCCATCAGACCCTAGTCTACCAGATATCATCAGTACTGACTTCTTTGTTGTCCTCTGTGGACTGTTAAGGCTGCTCCCTCCTCAGGTGGAGGTGATCAAAGAGTCAGTCTATGAGTTCATGTCAGAGATGGTCCCTGTTCTTATTATTGGGGAACTCTAAAAAGAGTTTCTTATTTTGAATGAATGTTCCCCCTAAAATGTGTTGAAGTGAATTTCCATTGGATTTTTTTAATGGAATTTATTAGAGGTGATTAGGCCTAGTTGAACTGATCTCATAAGATTTTGACTTTTACCTTAGTTTATCTTTCTTACTCTCTGGCTTTCTGCAACACAGGGAAGTAGCATGGTCACTTTTACCACAGCTCTGTCTGCATACATGTGAACTAATAGATTTCGGTGTATTTTAATTCATTTAAGCTCCAGTTGTATTGTCACAGCTACAGAAAGTAAACCAAGGTAGGCAGGGAGGCAATTCTCAAATAACTCAATGTCAGGGTGAGAAGAAATATCAAGGCACCAAATAAAACACCGCTCTAAATGAAAAGTGAAGTAAATACAATAAAATTCACTGTGTTCACCAGGCAGCACTCACAGAATGACAAGTGTCCCAAAGGTATGTAACACTGAGCTGAAAAGACAATTAATTCTGATAAATTGACTCTGAGTTAGGAAGCTTTCCTTCATCAAAGTATAATGAAACATCACTCACACAGGTAGGATCAGTGAAGTCTTGATGGTTTACTTGTTAGTCTTCAGATGAATGTGGTTCAGTCACTCACGTGCCAGGATATTACATACTTGCTTTTAGAAGTATCGTAAGCCATTGTCACCTACTATAAGAATGTGTTGATTGAGAAGTAGCACAGTTGTAAAATATTGCTTTTAGTTAACTTCTGTGTACTGTGATAAAATACCATAAACAAGGAAATTTTTATAAACAGGAGTTTAGCTTGGCATAGGGTCCAGAGAGGTAAGTGTGCATCATGGCACAAACAAAACAAAAACAAACAAACAAACAAAAGCAACAGCAAATGCCAGGAGTGATGGCAGAAACAGGAAGTTAAGTGCCCACATCTTCAAATGTAAGCCTGAAGCAGAAACAGAAAACTGGGTGTAAGACAATTCTGTTGTCTCTTAAAACCCTCCTCCAATGAGGCTCTTCCTCCAGCAAAGTTACATCTCCAAACCTCCTCAGTCAGTACCAACAGGTGTTCAGAACAAGTGTTCAAAATATCAGCCTTTGTTGGAGTATCAGAAAGGACACTTGTGGCCAGATTTGTTGGGTCTGTTGTTCTCCTTGTGGAACTCCTGTCCTGTCAAGCTAGAACCCCTGCACAGTTGTAGAATTGGAGGAAACAGGAGCTACACAAGGAGAGTAACAGAAAACAAAAACAAAAACAAAACTGGACCCAGAGTTTTTTCCTGAGACTGATACTCCAACCAAGGGCCATGCTTGGAGATAACCTAGAACCCCTGCTCAGATGTAGCCCATAACAGTTCAGTGTCCGAGTGGGTTAAACAGGGACTGTCTCTGACATGAACTCAGTGTCTGACTCTTTGATCACTTTCCCCTGATGGGGGAGCAGCCTTACCAGGCCACAGAGGAAGACAATGCAGCCAGCCCTGATGAGACTTGATAGGCTAGAGTCATATGGAAGGGGAGGAAGACCTCCCCTATCAGTGGACTTAATAATGGTCATGGGAGGAGATGAGGGAGGAATTTGGAGGGGATGAGGTAGGGGGCCACTGCTGGGATTCAAAGTGAATAAACCATGGTTAATAAAAAATAAATTAATTAAATTTTAAAAATCAGCCTTTTGGGGTCACCCTTATTCAAATGACTACTAGGATTTCCCTAGTATTGAAATAAAAGAACATATTCATAAACTACTCTCCATTTTCATCACAATGATACTTGGTGGGATGTGTTTGTGATTCCAATGATAATTCCTGAACATTTTGTGTGGTTTTCTAATAAAATATTCTAAAATTGCTTTTCTCCTCTTACCTTCCTATTCAGAAACTGCTAAAACATTCAAGGCTGAATTATTTTATGGCTCTAAAATATGTATTTCATTTCATTGCATACTTTCTTATTTTTTGCTCATAATAATTTTATATTGTAATATAACACTATTTTAAGTACTTGTTATTTATTATTGATTTAACTCATAAGACCAATTATTTTTGCCTAAATGCCTAGTTTATGAAGTTATTCATGGAAGCATGAGAAACCTACTACTGTTCACCCACATAAAAAGGAGAGAGAGAGAGAGAGAGAGAGAGAGAGAGAGAGAGAGAGAGAGAGAGAGAGAGAAAAGAAAAAGAGAAGTCTGCCCCTCCTAGATTTCATTAACTGTCAATAGTCTCCTCAGTTAGGGTTAGTTACTTGGAGGTCTCTCTTGACTCCATGTTGTATCTGAAAAGGGTACAAAGACTGAAATGACTGGAGAATAGTGAGCAATATTGTGAAATGTCTAAGGTCATAAAATGGCCATAATATTCATGAACTTACAGCAGGCATGGTTACCTACATAAAACCTGCAAGACATCAAACCAGTTTAAAATTAATTAAAATACAATAAAATTAAGATCCACATAGAACATGAGTAATACAGAAAAACACGTACCTTTGCATAACATAATTGGTTTCACTGGGAGATAGCTTTAATTTTTTTGTTTGTGGTAGAACAGACAACATTGGTTTATCTAACTCATTGGAGTTTAATCTGTTTTTAGTCTAAAGAAAATCTCATGGCTTAAACTAAACTATTGAGATGTAAGGGTTACTCAGTGCATATTTTGGGTGGCACTTTGGAGCTAGCAAAAATATCAAATGTGTTACAATTCTTTCTCTATAGTGCTAGGAACAATTCTAGCTGATTTAATTTTCAGCCACTGTTCTTCATCCTGGGTGATACAGATATTCATCATTAAAAATTCAGAACCATTCAAACCCTCACTGGAGAAACCTTATGGGTTTCAGGCTTTCGGCATGAATCACAAGGTTAAAGTGTCCCTCTCTAAAGAGGATTAAAAGCTAAGTTTCATATTTCTTAAGACTTGATTCTGTTTCTTTAACTATTAGATATTCTTTTCCATTTATACAGAAGTATTCTGCTTGGCAGGAGCACTTAAAATGTTATGATAGTGCTCAGAATATTTTACTTATTCCAATAAAAGTAGACAGGCTGCTTCTTAAGCTAAATCTAAAGGGACATGACCGTTGGGATGTTGTCTTTTTTTTTTTTTTTACATCTGAGTGTCCATCTCTCAAAAAGATTAACATTTGTTCCCTTATATTTCAATATTGGTTACATCTTATGTTTGAATAGAAGGTAGAAGCCCTTTATTTTCAACACACCTGTCATTTTACATTATCATTTCAATTAAAATTGTGTCCTCTACTCATATTTTGCTTTTGATGAAGTAAAAGTTAAATGTTGCAATCCACTGAAAGAATTGCCTAAAATTTTGGTAGCAAGTGTGTAAACTGTGCCTTTGCATGGTGACCCTTACCTTTTCAGAAGTCTGCAGTTCTAGTACTAGTTCAAGCCATGCTCCAGGTAATAATGCAGAATGACCTGATAGTAAATCAGGATAGGTCGGGAGAACAGAAAAATGTTAGGTGCCATGGGAACTTTTAAAATTAAAGACATAGACAGATAAAATGTCTTTTGCATCTAGATTGTGGTGTTTAGGAAAACAAGTATTATGTATTGTTTCAAAGTGTACTTGAGATATTCTAACATACTCACCTGGTTTTAAAATGTACTTGTTATATAAAGACTATGAATCTTGAATGGTAGAGATTGCTGGGCAGTTTATAGAATGCACTGTCTTTACAGAGACTGGGATTAGTTCCCAGGACTCTACAGTAGGCAGCTAACAACCACCTGCTTCAGTAAATTGGACAGCCTTTCCTGGATTCAATGGGCACTGCACACATGCTTGATCATGTACATATGCACACACACACACAGACACATACATATATACACAACATAAAAAACACAGCTTAGTAAAATTAAAGGATATTAACATAATTAATAATTCTTAACAATTAAAGTAGTTTTCATCAATAAATGTACAAAGGAATTTGGGGAATATCACTTTGTATAAATAATTACTTTTATTATAATGAAATGTTGGGAATTCAGACATAGATTTGTCATTTATTCATTATGGGATATAGAGAGATTATATAACTTCATTTTCAACTTTCCCTTTGTTAAGTGGCATAGATATTCATAATGATAATACTGTGTTTGTGTGGAAGTTAATTTACACATTTTACTAATAACAAACCAGAAAAATAAAAAAAATAATTTTAATCTTTTGTGTAAAATTTTTAGCTAAAGAAATATAAAATTTGATAACTACTCTAAATATGTTTAGAGTAAGGTTTAAATGAGGAATATAGTCAGAATTTGACAATGATAAAATCTGAAAGGATAGCATGTCTCATTGGGGTATGCACATAATTTCACTATGTATGTATAGATCAAGTATTCTTTTGGATAGTTAAAGGTGTAGATTTTTACATACAACTGAATGATTATAAAAATACAGATAATGTTGTGTTCAGATTTTCTCCTTTTCCCATGTTTCTTTGTCATTTATTGAGCTCTCCATTACTGAAATATCAACTCCAGGAAACATATTTATTTCATCCCTAAAAAATTAGTTTCTGATTATATATATTAAATATATGTAACCAAATATTTATGGTGATGAGCTTTTTGTTCATACTCAGATATTTGACATTTTTTTTAAATTAAAAAAGGAAACTTTACATATTTAAAATTATTTTTTTCTTGAAGATGGACTTTCAGGTTTAATTATCATCCTGATATTCTTCTTTGTGAATAAGACATTTATGTTTTTACTGAATGCATTCACAAACATGTTTCCAAAATATCACTTCCTCTGACCTAATTTCACCAGTGCCATAAACATATATAAGATCTTTAGAAACATCATCTCTGAAAATTAAAAAAGTAACTAAAATAATGGTTAGCCCAACATATTTTTTAATAACAATATTATTGTTTTAAATGCCGAACAATTATTTAGAAGGAGCAACTCCATATGATTCTGACCTAGAAAAAATGTGGAAGACTCAGATTAGGACTCACTTTAAGTTTATGGAAAACAGATTAACACAACAACAGTTAATATTAACAGTAACCCCACAGCAAGAATATTAATTGTGCTAAAATAAAGAAAAGTATTGCCTTCTAATCATTTCATACCAGTTTATTTGAAGGCACCCCTTTTTCTAGAGCAATGTGCAAGGACCCTATAATAAGTTCCTTATGTTGTGCTGATCCCAACAATAAAGTTATTTTCATTGCTACATCAAAACTTTAATTTCACTCCTGATATAAATTATAACATAAATATCTGATATGAGATCCCTCTAAAAGAATCTTCGACTCCCAACGGGTGGCCACATTCAGGTCGCCTATAACAGCTTGCTCCAGAAACAAACATAAAACAAGTCAAAGAACATGGAACAACACAGCCTGGACATGATGTAAATGTGGAATATAGACGCAAGCATTTTCTTTAAACCCTTTAGAAAAATCTCTTTTTTATTACATTCTGTGTTTCTGTGTGTATGCTCACACATTGAATACCGTTTGCAAATTAATGTGAGATATTGACTGTGAGGTCATTTGTTTAGCAAAGTCTTCATACATTTAACTGCTGTTGGTCTTTGATTAAGCAAGCAAACAAACAAACAAAACATGTTTATTTGCTCTTTGTCACTTTTCAAATATATGAATGCCAACAGAAAAAAAGTAGGAATAAAATGAAATGTAAAAGTTCTGGCAAACCAATAACATAAAGTACATTGGGATAACTCTAACCGAATAGCTGAAAGACCTGTATGGAAAAAAAATTCAAGTCTCTGAAGAAAGAAATTGAAGAAGATATCAAAAGATAGAAAGATCTCCCGTGTTCATGGATTGGTAGGAATAACATAGTGAAAATGGCCACCCTGCCAAAAGCAATCTACAGATTCAATACAATTTCCATCAAAACACCAATACAATTCTTGAAAGAACAATTCTCAACTTCACATGGAGACAAAAAAATCCCAGAATTTCCAAAACTATTCTGTACAACAACAGATCATCTGGAGGTATCTCCATCCCTGATCTCAAGCTGTACTGTAGAGCAATAGTAATAAAAACGGCATGGTATTGGCATAGAATCAGGAAAGTAAATCATTGGAACCAAATAGAAGACCCAGAAATAAACCTAAACACCTATGAATACTTGATTTTTGAGAAAGAAGCCAAAACCATTCAATGGACAAAAGACAGCATCTTCAACAAATGGTGCTGGTCCAACTGGATGTCTACATGCAGAAAAATGGAAATAGACTCATATTTATCACCCTGAACAAAACTGAAGTCCAAATGGATCAAAGACCTCAAAATAAAACCAGATACACCAAATAGGTAAGAAGAAAAAGTGGAGAAGACCCAAGAACTCATTGGCACAGGAGACAACCTCCTGAACAGAACACCAACAAAAAAATAGGCTCTAAGAGAAACAATCAATAAATGAGACCTCATGAAACTGAAAAGCTTCTGTAAAACAAATGACACTGTCATCAAAAACAAACAAACAAACAAACAAAAAAACTATAGCCTACAGACTGAGAAAGGATCTTCACCAACCCTATATCTGACAGAGGGCTGATATCCAGAATCTATAAAGAACTAAAGAAGTTAAAAAAACAATAAATCAAGAAATTCAATTAAAAAATGGGGCACAGAGCTAAACAGAGAATTCTCTGTAGAGGAATACAGAATGACAGAGAAACACCTGAATATATACTCAAGGTCCTTAGCCATCAGAGAGGTGTAAATCAAAACGTCTGAGATTTCACCGTACATCCATCAGAATGACAAAGGTTAAAAACTCAAGTGGCAACACATGCTGAAGAGATTGTGGAGAAAGGAGAATCCTCCTCCCTTGCTGGTAGGAATGTAAACTTGTACAATCACTTTGGAAATCAATCTGGCAACTTTCTTAGACAATTAGGAATGTGCTTCCTCAAGATTCAGCTATACCACTCCTCGGCATATATACAAAAGTTGCTCAAGTACAAAGCAAGAACATTTACTCAACCATGTTTGTAGCATCTTTATTCATAACAGCTAGAACCTGGAAACAACCCAGATGTCCTTCAGTTAAGGAATGGATACAGAAATTATGGTACTTTTATACAATGGAATACTACTCAGCTACTAAAAACAAGGAAACCATGAAACTTGCAGGCAAATGATGGGATCTAGAAAAGATCATCCTGAGTGAGGTATCCCAGGAACAGAAAAACACACATGGTATATACTCACTTATGTAGTCCTATAAGATAGGATAAACATACTAAAATATGTGCACCTAAAGAAGATAAACAAAAAAGAGGTCCCTAGGTAAGATGATCAATCCTCACTTAGAAAGACAAAATAGATGGACCTGGGAAGTAGAAGAAAACAAGAAATAGGACAGGAGCCTACCACAGAGGGCCTCTGAAAGACTCTATCTAGCAGCTTATCAAAGCAGATGCTGAGACTTATAACCAAACCTTCCTTAGAATGCAGTGAATCATATGATAAAAGGGGGAGTTAGTATAACCAGGAAGGTACAGGAGCTCCACAAGGGCAAAATATATCAGGGCACTGGGGTCCTCTATGAGACTGTTTCTCTAACCAAGGACCATGTATGGATATAACCTAAAACCGTGCTTGGATGTAGCCCATTATACCTCAGTATCCAAGCCAGTACCCTAGTAAGGGGAACAGGGACTATTTCGGACATGAACTCAATGACTGGCTACTTTATGTCCCCCTGCTCCCTGAGGGAGGAACAGCTTTGCTAGGCCACAGAAGAAATTACAGCCATTCCTGAAGATACCTGATTAGCTAGGGTGAGATGGAAGGGGAGGAGGTCCTCCCCTAACAGTGGACTTGGAAAGGGACAGCGAGGAGATGAGGGAGATAAGGTGAGATTGTGAGGGAATGAGGGAGGGGGCTATGGCTGGGATACAAAGTAAATTACCTGTGATTAATATTAAAAAAATAAATATTAATATAAAAAATTACAAATCTGTAGATACTAAAACAAGAGCTGAGTTAACTGTATAGCCTTCACCTAAATCACTGGGTGACACCCAAATTTCCCTTATCTTTATATGAGAACGTAACACATGTATGCTTCATAATAAAACTTTTTGAACGTTACTTTAAATATACATTTTTAAAAAGTTCTGACAAATACATGGAAAGATTATTAAATTGCACATAGACATTCCAAGAAAAGTGTTGTGCTGTAGTAATGAATGGAATCTACATGGTTATCACATGTCTTTGGCCTTAGAGGAAGGAGGCTATAAGGGATGCAAAGTGAATAAATTGTAAATAATATTAATAATAATAATAATAGGAAAAACATAATATGTATACATTCTGAGCTAATAAAAATCTCAATTCAGAATTCAGTTAAAAAAAAAAGAATCAAATTAGTTGTTTGGGTCTCTGGCCTGGCCATGGGTTCACCTTTCAAAGTATATTCACTTTAGAAAGTTTTGGCACAGCTAAAGTGATGTCAAAGAGATGGGCAAAAATAGTCCTTTAAAGAGATAGCATATATTTCCTTTCCAGAATTCTCATATGCCAGGGCAGTCCTTGAGAATGACAACACACATTTGCATAAAGCTGTATACTTTTCTGATTTCCCGAAAAAAAAAAAAAAGTGACCTCTCCATTTCTTCTTTCTAGTTCTTTTCTAAGTATACTTTCTCCAGCACTGTGGCCTCACTATTCTTCCATTAGAAATCCCAGCTTCATCACATCTGCTACTAAGTGGCTGGCTTCCATACTTGTTTTACTCACAGAACATTGATTTTTATTTCCTTCTCTTTTTCATTCTTCTCTTTTGGGCAGCTGTCATCACGACTGGCTGCATCTTCTTCCTCTGTGGCCTGGCAAGTCTGCAGAACAATAGTATTTGCATTTCCTCTAGATCTACGGCCTATCTAGCCTCAGGTTCTTGGCCACCCAGACGTATTTGGCGTAAGTTCTATCTCATGTAGTGAATCACAATTTCAATCATCTAGCGGCTAGTTATTCCCACAACTTGTATGCCACTATTACGTCAGCTATGTTACAGTTCTCCGTTACAGATTTGGAGTTTGTAGTAGGATTAGCGCTTACATTTCTGTTCTGGTAGTGTGAAAAGTATCTTCCAGAACCCTGATGATTATCAATAATTATGAGATAACTCTAAATAGACACCAACTCAATTGTTTGGTGAATTATGTAGGTGTTGCCTTCTGCAATAGGGCCATACCATCATTTTGTGGAGAGAAATATATAACTCTATCATTACCTTTTTCTGGGGATCAATGCAGTCCTTTTGACCAAAACTTGATTAAATGTAGTTCTTCCTTACTGGAGATTTGATGTCAAAAATATCTATTTGGGACTTTGTCTTTCCTGTTATTTGAAGATTCCAATTTAGATTTCCTTCATATTGTACATATATTTTTTACATTTTTATTTTATATTAATCACAGGTAATTTGCATCCCAGCCATATCCCCATCCCGCATTCCCTCCCTATCCCCCCTATTCCTCCCTCATCTCCTCCCTCCCCTTTTCCAAGTCCACTGATAGGGGAGGACTTCCTCCCCTTCCATCTGACCCTAGCATATCAGGTCTCTTCAGGAATGGCTGCAATGTCCTCTTCTGTGGCCTAGCAAGGCTGCTCTTCCCTCAGGGGCAGGGGGTCAAAGAGACAGCCATTGAGTTCATGTCTGAAATAGTCCCTGTTCCCCTTACTAGGGTACCCACTTGGATACTGAGCTACCATTTGCTACATTCAAGCAGGGGTTCTAGGTTATATTCATACATTGTCCTCAGTTGGAGAAACAGTCTCATAAAAGACCCCTGTGCCCTGATATATTTGGTCCTTGCAGAGCTCCTGTCCTCTCTAGGTCATATTAACTCCCCCCTGAGTTTGATTATTTCCAGCCATCTGCTCCTCTTCTGTATATCTCCTTCTTTTTTTCTAGGACTTTCAGTTGGGCCATTAAGTTGCTTGTATGAGATGTTTCAAATTTCTTCTTGAAGGCACTTAGTGCTATGAACTTTCCTCTTAACAATGCCTTCAATGTGTTCCATAGTTTTGAGTACGTTGTGCTTTTATTTTCATTGAATTCTAGGAAGTCTTTAATTTCTTTCTTTATTTCTTCCCTAACCAAGCTGTCCTTGAGTAGCAAATTGTTCAGTTTCCATGTATGTGCAGGTTTTTTGCTGTTTCTGTTGTTGTTGAGGTCCAGCTTTAGACCGTGATGGTCAGATAGGATACAAGGGATTATTTCAATCTTCTTGTATCTGCTGAGGTTTGTTTTGTGACCAACTATATGGTCTATTTTGGAGAAGGTTCCATGTGG
>CM053753.1:70576636-70588104 GCA_028658305.1 Pachyuromys duprasi | reverse complement strand
TCTGTGAGTGCCCTTGTTTCCCTGTTTTGCTTCTGACTGGATGATCTGTCCCTTGGTGAGAATGGAGTGTTGAAGTCTCCCATATTAAGGTGTTGGGGTCTATGTCAGATTTCAGCTTTAATAATATTTCATTTAAAAATGTAGGTGGTCTTGTAATTTGGGCATAGCTGTTCAAAATTGTGCTATCCTCTTGTTGGAATTTTCCTTTGATGAGAAGGAAGTGCTCCTCTTCATCTTTTTTGGTTAGTCTTGGTCAAATGTCTATTTTATTAGACACTAGGATTGCTACCCCAGCCTGTTTTCTGTGTCCGTTTGCTTGAAACACATTTTTCCAGCCCTTTAATCTGAGGTAGTGTTTATCTTTGTTGCATAGATGTGTTTCTTAGATACTGCAGAATGTTGTATCCTGTTTTTAGAACCATTCTGTTAGTCTAAGTATTTTTATTGGAGTGTTGAGTCCACTGATGTTGATAGATAATAGTGACCAATGACTGTTAGATACTATTATTGTGCAGTTGATGGTCTTACTATGATGCATTGCTTTTTTTTCCTCTTTTAATTTTTGCTGGGAGATTGTCAGTATCCTATATTTTCTTTGGTGTAGTTGTTTTCGTTGGATTGGAGTTTTCCTTCTAGTATCTTCTGTGGGGCTGAGTTGCTGTGTACATATTGCTTAAATTTTGTTTTCTCATGTAATATTTTCTTTTCTCCATCTATGTTGATTGACAGCTTTGCTGGTTATAATAGTATAATAGTCTTGGTTGGTATCTGTGCTCCCTTAAAGACTGTATGACCTCTGCCTAGGCCCTTCTGGCTTTCATAGTTTCTGATGAGAAGTCTGGTGTTATTCTGATAGACCTCCCTTCATATGTTACTTGACATTTTTCCCATGCCACCTTTAATATTTTTTGTTTGTTTTGTAGGTTTAGTGTTTTGACTATGATGTGATGTTAGGTATTTCTTTTCTGGTCTACTCTATTTGGTGTTCTGTAGGCTTCCTGTATGTTTATGGACATCTCTTTCTTTAAGTTAGAGAAATTTTCTTCTATGATTTTCTTAAAAATATTTTCCGTTTCTTGGAGCCTGGAGTCTTCTTTTTTATCTATTCTTATTATTTTTAGGTTTCGTCTTTTCATGGCATCCTTGATTTCTTGAATGTTTTGTGTTTGGGACTTTTCCGATTTTATTTTTTCCTTGAGTGAAGAATCAATTTCAGCAAGTGTGTCTTCAGCTCCTGAGATTCTCTCTTCCATCTCTTATATCCTATAGGTGATGCTTACCTTTGTAGTTACTGATCTTTTCTCTAAGTTCTCCAGTTGCGGGTTTTTCTCTGTTTGTGTTTTCCTTATAGATTCTAATTCTGTTTTCATGCTTTGCACCATTTCCATCATCTGATTGAAGGTGGCTCCTATTTTTGTATTTGTTTCCTCTCTATATGTTTCCAATTGTTCCTCTATGTAGGTCATTATATTCGTTTGAATTTCTTTGAGAGCTCTGTTCGTTTCCTCTTTTTGTTCCTGAATTAACTGGATAATCATAGCTTTAAATTCATTTTTCTGAGTTTCTGATGAATTAAAATATCCATTAGTTTTCAGTGTTTCTGGTGGTGCCATGCTGTCCTGATTTTTGTTGGGTGAGTTCTTATGTCGACCTTTGGCCATTGCTTATATATAATCTTTGCTGTTTCTCCCTAGAGGCTGACCTTTGGACTGGAACCCTCTTAACTCTGGTTTTTGTAGAATTCTTCAGGAAGATCAGTGTGGACCAGTGGTTTGAGAGTGTGTGTTGTTGCTTCATTTGTTCCTGTGGGAGAAGAAGCCACTGGCACAGAATTGTAAGAGTGTATGTGTGTTTGTGCAAGTGTGAGTGCGCGTGCTAACTGTGCTAGCATCCACAGACACAGATCTGTCTGTCATGGGTAGTTGGTGCTCAGCAGATCTCTGGGCTGACAGGGCAAGCACCTGCCCATCTAGGGAGACCTTTTCCAGGGAGATCCTGGGTACCTAACTCAGGTGGGTGCAGGGATGTTTGTCTTAAAAGGGAGTGCTAGGGTGTGTAGCTGCTTGGGATTTATGGGTTGGGAGCAAGCGCAGGAGGGGATGTGGATGCTAGCACAGTTAGCAAGCACAGATTGCAGGCATAACATGCCTGCACAGGTTTCCTCACTACCCAGTGGTTTACAGTCTGTGGAGGGGTCAGCAGGCTGGACTCTGAGGTCTGCAGCTGGCTCTGTGGGCTGTACAAGTATTCTGTTTTGGACTCTCTGTGCCCAGCCCTTAGTTCTGCACTGGAAGCTGGAAGCCCAGCAGGCTGCACTCTGCTCCCTGGGTCGGGAAGTGCTATCTGCTTTCTCAGTCAACACCCCCTCAGACAAGGCTGTGGGGGAATGCCAGAGTCTGTGCTTGGAGTGTGCAGCACTGTTCTCCTCTCAAGTTGCTGTGTGCATTGTGGGCTGCCTCCTCTACTTCAACGCTGGTTGAGGTACCTCTGCTGCTGCCTTCCTGCTGGCTGCGGTTTCACCCCTCCTTCCTCTGCTACAGGCTTGGCTACCTCCATTGCTGCTTCTGCCCATTAGGGGGTAGTGGCTGGGAATCAATTCCTCAGGAGAAGTCCATGGAGATGACCTCGGTTGACCTGTGTCCTATTGGACTCCGATCAGGTTTTGTCCCCCTTCTCCATGGGCTCCTCAAATGGTTGTTTTGGGTTCCACAGCCCCTCGATTGACCAATTTGGAGACAGGGAAACCCAGGGTCTGGTGCTCTGGGTCACACATATCTGTCTGTCATAGGTAGTTGGTGCTCAGCAGGTCTCTGGGCTGGCAGCATAAGCACCTGCCCATCTAAGGAGGCCTTTTCCAGGGAGATCCTAGGTACCCTAACTCAGTCCCTGTTTGCTTCCTTCCCTGTGGGGGTTTCTCCCGACAGAGAAAGCCAGGCTCTGGTGTCCTGATGTGCACCATTCTTCTGTGGCAGAGAGAGTTGGGTGCACAGCAAATCTCTGTGCTCTGGGGTTCAGCTTAGTTCAGAGATGGCGTGAACATGCCCGCCACTGTGGGATCTTTTCCCTGGGAAGGCTGGGTAACCTAGGTAAGTCCCGTTTCCTTCCTTCCCTGTGGGTTTCTCTTGCAACTGGGACTCCCAGTCTCTGTTGTTTTTTGTGCCCGCCGTTTAGCCTGGGAAGGAGTTCAGGACACGCAGGTGTGTGGTTCTGGTCTGGCGACCAAGTGCCTGCAAGACCAGGGATCTCCTCAGGCTGCATATCCTAGGAGTGGACTGAGCTGGTTCCATGCCTTGGGGCCTCTTCTCACCTGGAAAACAGGATTACTGTTGTTTTAGGGCCCACAGTTCAGTCCCTTGGTCACTGTACCGAAAATGTTGTTCTGCAGCTCAGCAGCAGTATCCTCCTGACACTGCCATTTTGTCCTGCCCCTATTGTACATATTTTTACAGTCTTCTACTAAATAAGATTCCATGTGACCCATCAGATAGCCCATATTTTTAAATATTCCTCCCTATGTTCCTTCCCTTACTCTCCAATTGCCCTCTCCTCATTTGATCTTCTTATTCCATGTTCTGACAGTCTGAATAGAATATTTTTATGTTTCCACTAAATCACTGATTCCAAGCTTAAAATAGCACAGCTCATTAACAACAACAACAACCAAACATTAGTAGTCAATCTTTATTGTAAACAATTTTCTTTGCATGTTCAAACTAACTTAGTTTGAACATTTTTTATTTCATGGCTCCATAAGAAAAATACCATAGAAAAGTAGGTGCCTTAGAAAGCATCAATTTCTGTCTGTCAACTGTTACTTGAATTTCATTTTCCTTCCTTCCATCTTTCCTGTAGAATGTCACAAATAGGTTCATTTACTCAGCAGTTTGGAGATGCTACCACTGTTTCACAGACAATGCTTACCTCAGGATAGGTATTTGGCACAACAGGTGAGCCTTTATCCAAGCATATGGAATCTTGGCAAGCAAGCACATACTTGGACTTTATTGAGTGCACCTGTGTATGGAAGACATATTTGTACTTCAGTTCTGGGAGGAGCTAATAAAATATTTGAAAATGTTCAGTATTCCCTTAATTTATTGATCAGTTCTAAAACATAACAAAAGATTTAGATTAGGATCCAACTCTTGATTTGTGGGGAAAGTGGGGGTTGGAGCTGAGAGGGCTAGGAGAAAGAAGGGGAACAGATGAGGGTGCATCTCTGAGACAAGCTGGAGACCTACAACAGGACATACTCCTGGGAGAATAAGATTGTGACTCTGCCTGACACTCCTAGCAGAAGGGTGACATAGAGATGGAAGTGGGCACCTCCTGCCCTGTCAGGATTTCTTGAAGATGTAGGGACCACCAAATCACCCACAAAACCTTTGACCTAAATTTATCCTGGCTACAGGAAGTACAGAAAAGATGGATCAGAGATTGAGGAAATGGCCAGTCAATGCCTGATCCAACTTGAGACCCACTCCATGGAAGAGAGTCGACTGCTGACAGTACTAATGATACACTGCTGTGTTTGCAGACAGGAGCAGAGCATAACTGTCCTCTGTGAGGCTCCACCAGCAGTAGGTTGAAATGAAAACCACAGGCAAAGATTAAGAGGAGTTCAAGGAGTCTTGTAGAACAATGGAATTGGAGGGGACAAGGACTCCACAGGAAGACTACCAGAGTCATCTAACTTAGGCCAGTGGCGGGCTTACAGAGACATCAGCATCAACCAATGAACATCTATCAAGTGGACCTAAGCCGCCTACATATTTATAGCTGATGAGTAGCTTGGTCTTCATGTGAGTTCCCCAGCAAGTGGACCAGGGACTGTCTCTGAAGTGGACTCTGTTGGCTGCTGGTGGATCAGTTTCTCCTAGGTGGATTGCCTTGTCTGGCCTCAGTGGAAGAGGATGATCTTAGTCTTTATACTATTTAATGTTCTGGGGTGGGTTGGTACAGGGGCAGTGTGAGGGCTCTTCTTTTCTTCAAGAAAGAGGAGGGGAGAAAGAGTGAAAATGCAAGAGGGTATGTCCAGGAGGAAGGGAGGGAGGGCACTATGATCCATATCTAAAGTGAATCAATAAATAAATTAAAAATAGGTTTATAGCTTTAGATTCCAGAAAAGGGGGGACATTAGTTTAAAATTCCCATTAAAGTCTAATTTTAAAGTTTTTTATGGCCCTACATTTTGTAGTATAGAATGCTTTATGGTAGCAAGCTCTTCCTGTTAATCATTCTTAAATGCATATATCTCTCACACTTTAAAGCTATAAGAGATATAATTGCTATTAACAATAATTTAGCATCATTATAATCTATATCATAATTGATGACTTTTAGCAGCCATTAGGTAGCTATACACCACATGGAGTATAGTTTTTTTTTAGAATATTTAAAATAAATTTCATTGCATAGCAGTTTATTTCTAAAAGACACAGAAGTTTCATTTTTTGGCTATTAATGTTAGTCTATTTATTTATTATAATTTGTTCAGTTTGAAAATGGGCTGTAGCCCCTCCCCTTCATCTCCTTCCAGTCCTACCCGACATCCCTCTTTTCTCCCTATACCTCTCTACTAGTCTACTGGTATGGGAGAACCTCCTGCCTTTCTATATGACCCTAACTTTTCAGGTCTTATCAGGGTTGGCTGCATCATCTTCTTCCAAGACCTGGCATGGGTACATATGCCAGGGAAAGGTGATCAATAAGCCAGCCACTGAGTTTATGTCAGAGACAAAGGGCTTCATCTGAGCAGGGTGAAAAGAAGTCTAGGTCAATTCTATGTATTGTCCCTAGTAAGAGTATCATTCTCTGTAGGTCCCCCTGAGTCCAGTTTTTTTTTTTTTTTTGATTTGTTGGTCTCCTTGTGGCGCTCCTGTCCCCTCCAGGTCTTTCTATCTCCCCCTTCTTCCATAAGATTCCCTGCACTCTGCCAAAGTTTGGCTATGAGTCTCAGTGTCTCCTTTGGTACCCTGAATGGTAGAATCATTTAGAAGCCCCTATGGAAGGCTCCTGTCCTATTCCTCGTCCTTCTCCTACTTCCGATGTCTATACTGTTTGCCCTTCTGAATGAGGTTTCAGCCTCTTCCCCAAGGTCCTCCTTGTAGTTTAACTTCTTTAGAACTATGTATTTTAGTATGTTTATCCTATTTTATATGGCTAATTTCCACTTATAAGTGTGTATATACCATATGTGTCTTTCTGGCTCTGGGTTACCTCACTCGGGATGGTCTCTTCTATTTCCCACCATTTGCCTGCGAATTTCATGATTTCCAATTGTTTCTAATTGCTGAGTAGTATTCCACTGTGTAAATGTCCTACAATTTCTGCATTAATTCTTTGGTTGAGGGACATGTACATTGTTTCCAGATTCTGGCTATTATGAACAAAGCTGCTACTGACACAGTTGAGCAAATGTCCTTGTTGTATGGTTGAGCATCTTTCTGATATTTGCCCAGGAGTGGTATAGCTGGATCCTGAGGTAGCACTATTTCTAGTTTTCAAAGAAAATGCCAGATTGATTTCCAAAGCAGTTGTGCAATGTTACATTCCTACCAGCAATGGAGGACAGTTCCCCTTTCTCCACATCCTCTCCAGAATATATTATCCCTTGAGGGGTTTTTTTTAGCATTTATCATTATTATTATTATTACAATTTATTCACTTTGACTCCCATGTGTGGCCTCCTCCCTTGTCTCCTACTGATGTTACCCTCCATCCCTCTTCTCCCCCTAAGACCCTCCCCTAGTCCACTTATTGGAAGGTCCTCCCCTTTTATCTGACCCTAGCCTATCAGGTTACATCAGGACTGGATGCATTGTCCATTCCATGGGTATGAGGTGGAATCTCAGGGTCATTTTGATTTGTATTTCCTGCATGACTAAGCACATCTAGTTTTTCCTTATGTGTTTCTCTACCATTCCATATCACTGTTAAGAATTCTCTGTTTAGCTCTATACCTCATTTTTAATTGATTTGTTGGTGTTTAACTACTTGAGGTGTTAGAGAAATACAAAAATCTTAGAATTAGGTAAAACAATCCCTTACAATCCCTTACAACAATCCTCTGGATGTTTCTCAATCCTTGTTCTTAAGCTGTACTACAGAGCAACAGTAATAAAAACTGCATGGTACTAGAATAAAAACAGACTACAGAATCAATGAAATAAAATAGAAGATCCAGAAACAAACCTACATACCTACTTGATTTTTGACAAAGAAACCAAAAATATACAATGGGAAAAAGATAGCATCTTCAGGAAATGGTGCTGATCTAACTGGATGTCTACATGTAGAAAAATGCAAATGGACCCATATTTATCACCTTGCACTAAAGTAAAGTTAAAGTGGTCAAAGACCTCAACATAAAACCAGACACACTAAATCTGTTAGAAAAAAAACTGGGGAAAAACCTAGACCTCACTAGCACAAGAGACATTTTCCTGAACAGAACATCAACAGCACAGGCACTAAGATCAACAATTAATAAATGGGACTTCATAAACTGAAAAACTTCTTTAAAGCAAAGGACAATGTCAACAGAAAAAAAAATAATAACAGCCCCGAGACTGGGAAAAGTTCTTTACCAACCCTTCATCTGACAGAGGGATAATATCCAGAATATATATATATAGGATTCTTAAACTTTGAGATTCTTAGGTATTCTGTGATGTCTGGAATAGCAATTTTTAATAAGTAATTATTCAGATTTCAGTATGTTTGTCCTATATTGCATGTTTAATATCCACTTCTAAATGAGTATATACCATCTGTGTCTTTGAGTACAAGAAATCTTATGAAAGAAGGGGGAGATGAAAGACCTGGAGGGGACAGGAGTTCCACAAGGAGAACAACAGAACTAAATAAAAAACGAAAGCAATAACAACAAAACAAACAAACAAAAAATGGAAACAGGGTCCTTTCCTGAGACTGATATTCCAAAGAAGTACCATTCATAAAGATAACCTAGAACCCCTGCTCAGATGTAGCCCATGGCAGCTCAATGTCCAATTGGTTTCCTTTGTAAGGGGAAGTGGGGCTGTCTCTGACATGAACTCAGTGGCTGGCTCTTTGATCACCTGCCCATGAGTGAAGAGCAGCATTACCGGGCCACAGAGGAAGATTGTAAAATCTGGATGAGACCTGATAAGCTAGGGTCAGATGTAAGGGGAGGAGGACCTCCCCTATCAATAGACTAGGGGAGAGGCATGGGAGGAGAAGAGAGAGGGAGGGATTAGGACATTATGGAGTAGGGGACTACAGCTGTGAAACAAAGTGAATAAATTTTAATAATTAAAATAAGAACTCTCTGTAGAGGATTGTAGAGTTGCAGAAAAACACTTAAAGAAATGTTCAAAGTCCTTAGCGATCAGAAAGATGCAAATCAAAACAACCCTGAGATTTTACCTTACACCCACCAGAATGGCTGAGATGAAAAACTCAAGTGACAACACATGCTGGAGAGGTTGTGGAGAAAGGGGAACCCCCTTCCATTGCTGGTGGGAGTGCAAACTTGTACAAACACTCTGGAAATCAATTTGGCACTTTCTTAGACAATTAGGAATAGTGATCCCTCAAGACCCAGCTATACCACTCTTAGGCATATATCCAAAAGATGCTCAAGTACACAACAAGGACATTTACTCAACCATGTTCGTAGCTGCTTTATTTGTAATAACCAGAACCTGGAAACAACCCAGATGTCCCTCAGTCGAAGAATGGGTACAGAAATTATGGTAATTTTACACAATGGAATACTACTCTGCAATTAAAAACAAGGAAATCGTGAAATTCACAGGTAAACGCTGGGACCTGGAGAAGATCATCCTGAGTGAGGTATCCCAAAAGCAGAAAGAAAAACTTGGTATATACTCACTTATATAGACCTATAGGATAGGATGGACATGCTGAAATTTATACACATAGGCAACATAAGCAAGAAGGAGGACCCAGGTTGGGATCATCAATCCCCACTTAGATGGACAAATGGGATGGACATTGAATGTAGGAGAAAACAAGCAACAGGACAGGAGCCTACCACAGAGCGCCTCTGAAAGACTCTAACTAGCAATGTATCAAAGCAGATATAAAGACTCACAACCAACCCTTTGGCAGGGTGCAGGGAATCATATGAAAAAAGAGGGAATTAGTAAGCGTTGGCAAGGACAAGAGCTCCACAAAGACCAAATAGATCAGGGCACAGGGACCTTTTATGACACTGTTCCTCAAACCAAGGACCGTGTATGGATATAAACTAGAACCTCTACTCAGATGTGGCCCATGGTAGCTCAGTACCCAACTGGGTACCCTAGTAAGGGGAACAGGGAATATTTTTGTCATGAACTCAATGGCTGGGTCTTTGACCCTCCCTGCTCCCTGAGGGAGGAGCTGCCTAGCTAGATCCCAGAAAAGGACATTACAGCCAGCCCTGAAGAGACATGATAAGCTAGGGTCAGATGGAAGGAGGGGGAGGTCCTCCCCTCTCAGTGGACTTGGAGGGGAGCAGGGAGAAGATGAGGGAGGGATGGGGAGAGTGGGAGGGAATGAGGGAGGGGGCTATGGCTGGGATACAAAGTACATAACCTGTGATTAATATAAAAATAAATAAATTACTTAAAAATTAAAAAAAAAATAATCATTCAGAAACATTATCTTTCTAGACTATCAGAATCCTTTTCTTACAATACTTTCTACAAAGAAAATTGTTGTGGGACATCGAGCACGGAACAATCCTAAGACATATATTTAAGCCAATAAAAAGTTTTTAGTAGCGAACTGGTAATTACATTGGATGTTTGGCATCCCAGTGTAGCCCAGGCCCCTTTGCAATGCAAGATTTTAAACAAAAAAAAACCATACTCTGTTATACTTCAGTTAACAAGTTGTTATGTTTTCTCCGGAGCAGTCGGAGGGAGCCGGAGCACTTCTCCCGAGAGAAAGAAGTCTTTAACGCATTGAGCTGTGTGTAAGACCCACGGAGGGCATGGATGTGTGTTTAACTGGAGGAAGTGTGGTCAGCTGTTTCAAAGAGGCTAGAAAAACTCCGGCCAGGATCTAAAGGGTCAAGCGAAGAATCCACAGGCATCCTTCAACTTGCCTCTCTGACCTATCACTTGGCTGTGGTCCAGCATGCAGAAGTGAGCTTGTGGTGAAAAGCAGCAGAACCGATGGGTTGTGGGGATGTAAGAGCATTTGAAGGCTTCCACACCCTCTCCTCCAGGATTGTATGATTCTAAGAAAAGATGGAATGACCCGTGTACCCCTGAGAGTACTTGGCTGGGAGCTAAGTACTGTTAAATACCATTAAGAATATTAATGTGTGATCCAAGATGGCTGCCACGAGAGAACACTGTGTCTGAGGAGTAGGAGAGCAGAAACAACACAGCGACCAGGAGACTGAACTCTGGGACCTAAAACGCCAGCATTGTGGGTGCCAGGTGAGCGGGACTCCTACCGTGAGAAAATCAAGTGGGAAAACCCTAGGGACACCCAGTTATTACCTGGAGAAATTTCCCAGTGACCAGCGGCGCACAGCTATGATCTGGACAAGCTGCCACACTGGGTGCCTGCACCCGCCATTGTAGACTGGATCTCAGTCTCTCCTGCAGTCTCAGGAGGAACCAGGAGCCGTTTTCACTCAACTGCACCCTGTGAGCTCACACTGCACCTGGGTTCTGCTTCGACCCTCCGGTGTGCTGCAGGCTTGGACCAATCATCGGAACCACACCAGACTGAGTGGATTGCTGGACCTTTTGGACCACTCCACACACTGCGGGGGCGCTCACCTAAGGCTTCCGCCAGCAAAAACTCAGTCAGTGTGTGAGTGAGTCCGCCTGCGGATCTGAGAGGAACCCGAGTTCTGTCTCAACCCACGGCTGAGAGGATCCTGGGACCATCTTGACCAGACCACACACTGAGGGCGAAAACAGCATGCATCCACCAGCAAAAACCCCAGTTCAGGTGTCTGTCCACGGGCCAGACAGAGAAGGCCTCTGGCACCATTTCAGACAGCCCTGCATACAGCAGATGCACACAAACCCAAAACCACTGTGTGTGCCCCAAATATCAGCTCAGACCCTGGTGCACAGCCCCTGGCACAGAAGGAGGTGCCAAATCTCCATTCCAGGGGAGAGCCCTTAGCAGCAAGTCCAGAGCAGAGTCCATAGTCCCCAGCTGACATCTCAAAGCTGGACACTCAGACTCTAGCACAGAGTGAGGAGTAAAGACTCCAGACCAGAGGGGTGACCAGCCTGCAGTGCTCACAGCTTCTAGCACAGAACACGAAGCTGGGCACACAGAGCCCACAACAGAGATCAACTGAGACAAAACACACACCGCAAACCACCAGAAATCCCCGATCTTCTTGAAGAATACTCCTGACACAAGAGATTGACAGATTCAGACTGAAGTACAGCCTTAAAGCACAAACAACTCCCTGATTATATATAAACAAATGCCCAGAAATC
>CM053753.1:70555798-70576136 GCA_028658305.1 Pachyuromys duprasi | reverse complement strand
AGGGCACAGGGGTCTTGTGTGAGACGGTTTCTACAATCAAGGACCATATGTGGATGTGGACTGGAACCCCGGCACGGATGGGGCCCATTATAACTCGGTGAGGACTGAAGACCCTATTCAGGGAAACAGGGACTGTTTCAGTCATGATCTTGATGGCTGACTCTTTGACCCTCCCCCATACAAGCTGGGGAGTGACAGATTGGCTAGATCCCAGGGGAGGACTTTGCATCTAGCCCTGAGGAGACAGGATAAGCTGGGGTAGGATGGAAGGGATGGAGGTTCTCCCCTTTTGGTGGACTTGGAGGGGGCGGGGAAGAGCGAGATGAGGGAGGGATTGGAAGGGTAGTAGGGAATGGGGGGGGGGGGCTACGCCTGGGATTCAAAGTACCTAACCTGTGATTGAGATAAAAATAAATAAATTAAAAAAAAAACAGGTTGTTATAATTCTGTTAACAAGAACAGTTACATAGAAGCTGCATTCCAAACTAAAGATTAAGAAGTATGTTTAGAGAATTTTTCTTTTGGAAATATGAACTTTCATGGATCAGGTGTTTTTGTTTTCATTTGGCAGGTGGTCCTATCTACTTAAGGTATAGCCTGAATAGTACTTCCATCATGAAATCAGTTGTGCTGAGATATGTGGGCCTACAGTGGTCAGAGATTTTGTTACAGTAATTCTGTCTGCAGAATTTTTCATCACTTTTTATCAGAGAATCATAGAAAAAGTTTCAATGTTCTGGTTTCATCCTTTGTGTATGAAGGCTTTTGATTTACATGATTATTTTTAAAGTTTTCTTATTTCTCAGTAAATATTCTGTAAATAAATTTAGAATAATCTTTGTCTCTCTTCTTGTATAATAAGTAAAATTTCAATATTAAATAGTCAGTGAGTTTTAGGCGATGGTGTTCTGATAATATACAAGAGATTATTTCAATCTTCTTGTTCTGTAAAGTTTGCCTTGTGTCTGACTACATGATCAATTTTTGAGAAGGTTCTCCGGGGTACTGAGAAGAAGATACACTCTTTTGAGTCTGGGTGAAAAGTTTTATAAACATCTGTTAGGTCTGTTTGATTTAGGACCTCTGAAAATGTCATTATTTCCCTATTTAGCTTCTCTCTGGATGATCTGTCTCTTGTTGATAATGGAGTTTTGATCTCTCCTACTAAGTAAAAGTGGGGAAGAGCCTTGAACTCATTGGCACAGGAGACAACTTCCTGAACAGAACACCAACAGCACAGGCTCTAAGATAAAAAAAATTCAATAAATGGGAGCTCATGAAACTAAAAAGCTTCTATACAGCAAAGGACACTATAGTCAGAACAAAACGTCATCCTACAGATTGCAAAAGGATCTTCACCAATCTTATATCTGAGAGAGGGCTAATATCCACACTATTTAAAGAACTAAAGAGTTTAAACACCAACAAACCAAGTAATCCAATTAAAAAAGTGTATATGGAGCTAAACAGAGAATTCTTAATAGAGGAATATTGAATGGCGGAGAAACATTTAAAGAAATGTTCAATGACCTTAGCCATCAGGGAAATTCAAATCAAAACAACTCTGGTATTTTAATCTTACAACTATAAGAATAGCTAATATCATGAAACAACCCATATGTCCCTAGGTTGAGAAATGGATACAGAAATTGTGGTACTTTTACACAGTGGAATACTACTCAGCAATTAAAAACAAAGAAATCATAAAATTTGCAGGCAAATGATGGGATCTAGAAATGATCACCTGAGTGAGGTATCCCAGAAGCAGAAAGACCCACATGGTATACACTCAATTATAAGTGGATATTAGATATATAATATAAGAAATCATACTAAAACCTGTACACCTAAGGAAGCTAATAAAAAAGAAAGACCCTGGTAAGATGCTCAATCTTCATTCAGAGAGGCAAACGAGGTGAGGCAAACGAGGTGGACATCAGAAGAGGGAGAAAACAGGGAACAGGACAGGAGCCTATCAAAGAGGGCCTATGAGAGACTCTATCCAGCAGGGTATCAAAACATATCCTGAGATTCATAGCCAAACGTTTTGCAGAGTTCAGGGAAGCTTATGAAAGTAAGGGGTGATATAAAGACCTAAGGGAACAGGAGCTCCACAAGGAGAGCAATAAAACAAAAAATATCGGGGCACAGGGGTCTTTTGTGAGACGGATACTCAAAACAAGGACCATACATGGAGATAACTTAGAATCCCTGGACAGAGGTAGCCCATGGCAGCTCAGTGTCCAAGAGGGTTCTTCAATAATAGGAACAGGGGCGATCTCTGACATGAGCTCATAGGCTGGCTTTTTGATCACCTCCATCTGAAGGGGGAGCAGCCTTACCAGTCCACAGAGGAAGACAAAGAAACCAGTCCTGATGAGACATGATTGACTAGGGTCAGATGGAAGGGGAGGAGGACTTCCCCTATCATTGGACTGGGGGAAGAAGAGGGTGGGTTTAGGAAGGGATGGAGGAGGGGCCTACAGCAGGGATTCAAAGTAAATAAACTGTAACTAATAAAATTTAAAAATGCATTAAAATGGCTAAACAATGTTGAGCAAGGGAAAGGAAGCAGGGAGAGGGGAAGAGGCAGAGGCCAGGAAAGAGGGGAGGAGCAAAAAGACAGGAAAAGACAGGGAGGCAAAAGGGCCAGGGCAGAGCTGGGAGTACAGAGCTGGAGGACAGACCTTGGAACGAGGTGGAGGGATGGACTGGACCTAATACATCACTAAAAGCAAGTACAATGTGGGAAATTGAAATGTTAGGAAACTATGAGGGCTTGGAGGTTTAGGCAGGAATAACTATTGCCGAGCATTGTGTTCTAGGTTAACTAAATTAAAAATAAATAAATAAAAATAGAATGGCTAAGATCAAAATCTCAAGTGACAACCCATGCTGGAAAAGATGTGGAGAAAGAGGAACCCTCCCCCCTTGCTTGTGGGAATATAAACTTGTACAACCACTTCAACAATCAATCTGATGCTTTCTCAGACAATTAGGAATAGTGCTATACCACTCCTAGGCATATATCCAAAAGATGCTCAAGTATACAACAAGGATATTTGCTAAACCATGTTCATGGCAGCTCTATTTCTAACAGCCAGAATCTGGAAACAACCCAGATGTCCCTCAGCTGAGGAATGGATACAGAAATTGTGGTACATTTACTCAGTGGAATACTACTCAGCTATTACAAACAAGGAAATCATGAAATTTGCAGGCAAATGGTAGAAACTAGAAAAGATCATCTTGAGTGAGGTCATCCAGAATCAGACAGAAACACATGGTATATACTCACTTATAAGTGGATATAAGCAATATAATATAGGATAAAGACACTAAAATCTATATTCCTAAAGAAGTTAAATAACAAGGAAGACCATAGGGAAAATACTCAATCATCATTCAGAATGACAAATACAATATACATTGGAAGCAGCAGAAGACATGGAACAGGAAAGGAGCCTACTACAGAGGGCCTCTGAGAGACTCTACTGATTGAGGTTTCTTAGTAGAGGCTGAGACTCATAGACAAATTTCAGGCAGTGGTAATCTTATGAAAGAATGGGGAGATACAGAGACCTGGAGGGGACAGGAGCTCCAAAAGGATACCAACAGAGCCAATTAAACAGAGCCCTGGGGGTCCTGCAGATATTTATACTCCAACCAAGGACAATGCATGGAGAGTACCTAAAACCCCTGCTCAGATGTAGCCCATACACTCAGTGTCCAATGGGGTCCCTACTAAGGGGAGCAGGGGCTTTCACTGCTATAAACTCAGTCACAGGCTCTCTGATCACCTATCCCTAGGGTGTGTAGCTTTGTCAGGCCACAGAGAAAGACAATGCAACCAGTCCTTAGGAAACCTGATAGGCTAGGGTCAAATAAAAGGGGAAGAGGACCTCCCCTATCAGTGGACGAGGGGGGCGGTATAGGTGGAGAAGTGGAAGGGAGGCTGGGATTGGGAAGAGACAAGAGGGTCACATAGCTGAGCTACAAATTGAGTAAATTTTAATAAATGATAATAAAAATTAAAATTGTAAATAAGTTTTTCCTTTATAACTTTTAAAAATATTTGATTTGTTTGACATTAGTTAGAAATTGCTTCTCATTCTCAGTATTCAAAATTTTTTATACATTTGGTCCATGTTAACCACTGTCAATTCCTTCCATGTTGAATAATATAAAGATGATAATCTTAATCATGTCTTGTTTCTACATTCAGTAATGATGCCTAGAAAAAAGATGTTTTATTTTCATTCATATTAGAATAAATATGCAATGAGATTAAAGAAAACTGATAACTAAATGAATATTTTATTAATAAGGCTTTCCTGAAAAATGAATCGCCATAGATAAACTATTAATAGCACAACTATTCAAGATCCATGGGATTACTTTTATCTATGTAATGTAGAGTTCAAACTAATTTTGTTTTAAAATAGCATTTACCTCTGCTGTTACATTTTTCTATGCACTATTCATATTCACTGAGTTGTATGACAGTATAAAAAACAAATACCCTGTTGTAATGATACGCTTAGCTGCTAAATTAGCCTCAAGAAAAATGCTTCTTCCTGTGCTCAACATTTTTAATCCAGTTGATTATTGAGCAGCATATGTAATCAAGACAAGTTTTAAATATAACTCTAAATATAAGAAGATATATATGAAATCTTTTTAATAGAGGTTTTAATATAAAAGTTAAAGTGTTGCAAACTAGTATTGTCATTATTTATTTGTGATACAAATGCAGAGAATATAGAAGATAGATAGATAGATAGGTAGATAGATAGATAATAAATTTGAAGGGGATACTGTCTTCTGTTGCTTATTTCAGGCTGCTTTCAGTCACTCCCCCTTATTGGGGCTGCCGTGTCTGGTGTCTGCGAAAGAGGGTGATGAGCTCAGCCAGTCTTGATGCAACATGATGTGCTGGAATGGGTTGGTGGTGACGGGGTCTTCTATTTTCTGAGGAGAATGGGAGGTGGAATATGGAAAAGATAGTGGGAGGGGAAGACAGGGAGGAAAAAAGGAGGGGATATGGTTGGGATGTAAAGTGAATACATAAATTAAAATAATTTTTTAAAATGCCATCATTTTAATGACAATAGACAGGACTACACAGAAGAGTATGTGAGAGCTGATATTGACCCCTTCACTAATCACATTATCATTTCTCAGCAGGTTAAAGAAAAAAATTTGAACCATCATCTTTATTTTCTAGCCATGAGTTCAATGTTCTTATCATGCCAATAAAATATAAAGCAGTTTAGCCATTGATTTGTAACTTATGTGACTTTTATTTTATTTTATTTTTTTACTGTATTTCCATATGCCACCAGATGGGCTGGCTGACAGTACACGATCCATCAAAAGGAAACCTCTTGATGTGAAGTACGGCTATGCACCCAGGCAAAGCTCTGTCCAGTTGTATACTCAAATCTGATTACAAATAGGAGCACTAGAGCTTGAGAAGAAACAGCAGGGCAATGCTTCACAAAGCAGCATTTCTTGATCCTTCTTAATTTACCAAAGAGGCCATCCATCACCTTCTCTGAGGGGAAAAAAAAAAAGTACATGGAATTTAACTTACATATCTTGCAGGCAATAAAAGTAATTGTTTTCTCTTAACCAGATGGAATCTTTCATAAGTGGCCATATACTGTTTTCAGAGGATATTCAATAAAGCAGTCAGGTAACTTTCTCTAGTATAAATAATATGCTAAGTACATGGATATGGGCACATAAGTGTGTACTCAGAGCACTTTGTCTTTCTTGCAGAATAGTTCAAGCATGAATTTTTTAAAATACTTATTGCAATCTAAAGATTTGAAGGCACAACGCATGCTGAGCAAATTAATGTGGTAAGATTTCTAGATACAATTTGACAAGATTCTGGCAAACATCCATAATTAGATAGCTTGTTATTTAGTCTCTCAGGGCTGTGATTAAACACCATGACGAAAAGCAACTTGGGGAGGAAAGGGTTTATTTCAGCTCCTGCTTATAAGGAAGCAAAGTCAAGGCAGGTGGATCTCACAGCAGGAAACTGGAGGCAAAAGCTGACTCAGGGCCCTGGAGTGCTTCTTACTGGCTTGCTCCTCATGGCTTGCTCAGCATATATGTGTGTGTGTAAATATATATATGTATGTATGTGTGCATATGCATGTATGTATGTATATATAATGTTCAGGGATGACACCATCCAGAGTAGGCTGGGTACTCCCAAATCCATCATTAATTAAGAACATGACACAAAGTCTTGCTTATTGGCCAGACTTACGAAAACAGTTTCTCAACTGTGGTTGCCTCTTCTCAGATATGTCTGTTTGTGCAAAGTTGACAAAACCCAAATTGCGAGCACAGCGATGTTCAGAGTCTGATTTGTAAGAGAAATATTTTAAACTCATTTGATGGAGGAAATTCTCAGAGATGGGCAGACTTACATTTTAAAATATATCAGACACATGCCACTGATTTCTCAGTAACGAGTATGTGTTGCTTTAAATATAAGAACTATTCTTTACTTTTTAATATGAAATCCACATTTTAATTATCAAGACAGAATTTAACATTGATCAGGTATTCTGAATCCTATATTTAGTCTTAGTAATTAACTCAATAATATCCACTTCAACTTAGGAGTATGATGGCCTGTTTTTAATGCTTCTGTATATTTTCTCAAGGTCTTTAAAGTGTTTTAATTCCAGCTAATTAATTATTTGTGTGTTGTGTGTGGTGTGTGTATGTGTGTGTGTATATGCATACATGCGCATGAACACGGGCACATACATGCACGCTTATGGAGATCTGAGGATAATTTGCAGAAGCCAGATATCTCTTTCTGGTGTGCAGATCTTGAGGGCACATTCAGCTCATCATCCTTGGTGGCAGGATCCTTTACCTGCTGAGCAATTCCTTAACAACAAATTTTCTCAAGGTTTGATTAAATTGTTCATTGTAGGAAGGTATGTCACAACATACCTTTTACACCCAGGAAAACTGAGAAATCTGATCACATTTAAGGGAGTGTTATCTAGGTCCTTCTCTATTGATTGATTATTTGCTTTTTGCAGTTATTACTCATTTTAATAATGAAATTCTTTCAGATTATGTAAATATTTGCTTTAAAAATCAAGGCTATTTTTTAACAATATATTCCTATCAATCATATTTATATATTTTTTGTATTTGTTACTTTTATCCTAAGCATTTGTTTTCTTTTCTACTGCATTGCTCTCTTTATTTTCTGGTTATCAAATCCAGTAACTTAGTATATGAAACTCATCAGTATCTTGACATATTGTTGATATATCCCTCAGTTTAAAAATATTTTAATACTCATTTATATGGATGTAATCTTTTTGAATGTGAGCTTAGTCTTTTTAAATTTTTTTTTAATTTTATTTTATTTATGTATTTATTTATTACAATTTATTTGCTTTGTATCCCCACTGTAGTCCCTGTCCTTCATTTCCTCCCATTCCCATTCACCCTCCCTCTTCTTCAGTCCCTTTCTCCATGTCCCTTCTCTTATGCCCTTTACCCAGTCCCATGATAGGGGAGGATCTCCTCTCCATCTATCTGACCCTAGCCAAATAGATCAGGGCACAGTGGTCTTCCATGAGACTGTTTCTCCAACCAAGGACCATGTATGGATACAAACTATAACCCCTGCTCAGATGTGGCCCAGGGTAGCTCAGTAACCAACTGGGTACCCTAGTAAGGGGAACAGGGATTATTTCTGTCATGAACTCAATGGCTGGTTTGTCGACTGCCCCCCCCTTGAGGGAGGAGCAGCCTAACTAGATCTCAGAAGAGGACATTGCAGCCAGCCCTGAAGAGACATGATAAGCTAGGATCAGATGGAAGGGGGTGAGGTCCTCCCCTATCAGTGGACTTTGAGGGGATCAGGCAGGAGATGAGGGAGGGATGGGTAGAGTGGAAGGGAATGAGGGAGGGGGCTACGGCTGGGATAGAAAGTACATAAGCTGTGATTAATATAAAAATAAATAAATTACTTATTTTTAAAAAAGGAATAGTTGCACCTACTTCCTCTGTAGCATGGTAAGGCCGTACCCAAAAGAAGGGGGGTGACTAAAAGCCTGCCACTGAGTTCATGTCAGAGGCAGCACCAGTACTCCTTACTAGGGCACCCACTTGTATACTGAACAGCCAACGGACTATTGAACGGGGGCATAAACTTTCCTCCATGTCCCCTCCAGGTCTTTCTGTCTCCTTCTTCTTCCAAAAGGACTCTGGCAGTCTGCCCAAAGTTTGGCAATGAGTCTCTGTATCTCCTTTGATACCCTGGATGGTGGACTCTTTCAGAGGTCTATTGGATAGTCTTGCCCAGCCTCAATATAAAGATTCTGCCTTGTCTTATTCTGTCTTTCATTGTCTTGTTTTTGGCTATCCACTTTTGGAGGCCTGCTCTTTTGTTAATGGAAATAGTAGAAGAGTGGATCTGGATAAGAGGGGAGATGGGAGGAAGATGGGAGGAAAATGGGGATGGGAAATTATAGCCAGGATGCACGGCATGAGAGAAGACTTTATTTTCCATAAAAATAAGAAAATAAAATAAAAGATCGATATGTGTAGGCTTAGATTTTTCACCAAACTCACTTTACTTAGGGTTCCTAAATGCTTCTTCCTCCTTTCCACCCACTGATGAGGGGTGGGGGAGAAAGAAGGTTATTAGGTACGAAGAGTTGCTGACAATTTTAGAAGTAGTTCTTAGGGATGAATCTACTCTCTGTTGTCCAGTTACCAGCAGTCCAGTCGAAAGGCCAATGCCAAACAGCAACATGAATCAGTTTGATTTCAAAGATTTGGACAAGTCAGAGAAAGATGCCGTGAGAAGTTCTCTGGAATGTTTCTCTCTGAGAAATCCAGGGTCAAAGCACTAAGATCAACACAGCGATGTCTATCCAAAAAGCAATGTCTCACTGTCTGTGTGCCTCTGTATATCTCCTCTCCTCAGAGATCACCCAGGCATGTTCTCAGCTGGTCAAAGACATGCTCCTTACATAGGAGAGCTTACAGCAAAATATCATGTGCTCTCTCACAAGCCAACTTCTAGCAAAATATCACATGACTCAATTGTGTCTTCAATAAAAACAGAAACTTCCAATTCTAATTTGATCTAGAATCATCTTCTTTCTTCTCTGTCACAGTGTAAGATATTACATTTTCATTGATGAGTACCGGTTCTTTGAAGTAGGTAGTTCAATTTCCATTTTACTTATAAATGCTGCTGGAAGCGCAGTTGTCTTGGGTCTATAGATTGGAGAAAAACAAAGAATAACAGAATTTTATATATGCTCATTTCCTGTATTCCTGAAGTTTTGCAATTTTCCCCTTGTGCTTTCAACTTCTCTCATTTTCTCTCTTTCTAAATATCTCTGACACTCTCTCCTCCCTTTATGTTTCTCTATTTTCCTGTCTTTCCTCTGTGTAAAAACATTCTGCAAAGTATTCCACAGGTTTCTTTCAAGTTTAATAACTCATATTCATAAACTTATTGACATGCCTGCAAAATCATAAAAAGATTTATTCATTTCTTTCTAAGTATAGTGTAATGATAGGAAAGTCAGAATTACTAACAAAGACTGGTGGAAGAAGTTAGGATGCCTAATTTCACTTGTTAAGTTGATGATATCTAGAATTATCTTGAAAACAGGCCTGTTGATATACTCCTCAGGATTGTCTTTATTACTTATTTGAGGTGAGAAACTTGTACACTGTGGGTGTAACCATCCCCGGCCTGAGATTCTCATTAATATTTTAGTATTATTTCTCCTTTTAAAGAGAAAGTAAGCTAAGCACAGTGTTCCTGCATTTCAGCCTGACTGTGGACACTGAACAGTTAGCCCCACACTATGCTGCTGTGATCTCCCCATCATGATGGGCTGGAGCCAAATAAACAATTTTCCATCACATTACTTATGTCAGATACTTTACATAGCCTGAGAAAATGAAAATAAGATGGAGTGAACATGTTCACTGATCTCAATATTTATCTGTAGTTTTGTTAACATAACATACATAAAATATGTGTGAAATGTTAAGTAGAACAGTTGGTGAGTATTCATAAGTGATCAAGATCTGTATTTCTTTCATGCCTAATATTGCTTCTGTTTCCTCATTTTATGTTCTATAACTCTGATGACTAAACAGCATTTTAAATCCTGTTAATTGCTTTTTCTAACAATGTCTATTCTTTCTTATTATTTTACATATCTAAAGTTATTATCTCTTCTAAACTTCATTGAATAAACTCTTTTAAAATCCATATAAATTCAAAAAGTAAAGTTAGAAATGACATTAGAATTCTAACCATTACTAAAATGAATGCAAAATTCATAAATCATAAATTCACTTCTTTATATAGACTAGACATAACTATTAGGATAAGCTTAAACAAGTGACATGGTATAATAACTTATAAACCATCTCTCTCTGTGCTAAATTCCATGATTCATAAGAAATCATAGTTTTAACTCGGTGTTTCTGTTATAAGAATAAAAGTTATTGAAGAATAGTATCCCATTGTGTTAATGCACCACCATTTCTGCATCCATTCCTCCTTTGAAGGACGTCTGGGTTATTTCCAGATTCTGGTTATTACAAATAAAGCTTCTCTGGATATGGTTGAGCAAATGTCCTTGTTGTATTCTTGAGCATATTTTGGATATATGCCTCAAAGTGGTATAGCTGATGGAACCTGACAGTCTAGGGTCAGATGGAAGAGGAGGAGGACCAGCTCTATCAGTGAAGTAGGAGAGGGGTATGGGAGAAGAAGAGAGAGGAAGGGTGGGGTTATAAGGGGATAAGGGAGAGGCTACAGCTGGACACAAAATGAATAAATTGTAATTAATAAAATAAATTAATTTAAAAAGAAAAAAATATTGAAAAGTCTCAAAAAAGATGGAATGAAATCATTTTCATAAATCATGAATTTTCATAAATATACTTGTTATATATGAAATCATAAAATTGTATTATATGAATTTGTTGTGACTGTTTAGTTTTTCCAAATAATATGGAAATATTTGTTATAAAATCTAATATATACTTTAATTTTCCCAATAAATACATAACTATATATTAGACATGTTTATAGAAATATTATATTTTTGCTGTTTAATATAAAATAGTTTAATCTTTCAGGTTGATCAATTTCAGAAGAAAGTAGTATTTTATACTAGTGTTTTCTCTGTTGAATTTTCTGAATGATTTACATGTATATTTAAAATGATGACAAGTTTATTTCCTTTAAAATTAACTCATATTTTCTTATCTTATTTCTTTATCTAGGTACCTCAGTACAATAATGGTTATAAGGGGTAATATTCTTGTTCTCTTGAACTAATTCAGAAAGATCTGAGTATTTCAGTAAAGCATATCACTTAAAATTATATCTGGAAATGTTCAACATATTTTTTAAAGCCTCTATAGTTTATGCTTTTCATGGGAACTGGCAACATACATTATTTTTAACTTGTTTTCTGAATGACCTATTATCATTACCCTTGCAACTCTAAGCAATGGTGTATCATTAATGCCTAACTCTACTGTATAAATATGTGATAGGGTATACTTAGCTTAGGTGAGATATTGTGATCAAATAGGAAGTTTTTCTGGACTGTGGCTGTTCCAGCACTAGCAGGAGATGATGAATTTTGTGATTTGCCCAACTATGAGAAACTTACTACATAGCTTTTTATAGTAGGGAACTGCATTTGCACTCTCCTTTGTAGTATATGTAATAATGTAATACATATAGTAAAAGTCTGACACAGAGAATATGGTTTATCTTCCCAGGATATTATGAGGCCTAGTTCAAAAATGTCAGCTTTTATGAAGTAAGCTGAGCAAATTTCCTTGTATAGTAGAGTATCTTTTGGGTATATGCCTAGTACTGGTATTGTTGGGTCTTGACATAGAGGTATTCCCAGTTTTCTGAGAGAGCATCAGATTTTCAAGGTGGTTGTACAAGCTTACACTTCCAGCAGCAATGGAGGAGTGTTCCCCCTTTTTTACATCCTCTCTTGCATGTGCTGTCACTGACATTTTGGATCTTAGTCATTCTGATCAGTGTTAGAAGGAATCTCAGAGTTGTTTGATTTGCATTTTTCTGATGACTAAGGATACTGAGCATTTCCTTAAGTGTTTCTAAGCCAGTAGAGCTTTTGTTGTTGTTCCGAATTCTCTGTTTAGCTCTGTACCCCAATTTTGATTATTTAGTTTGTTGGTGTTTAATTTATTGAGTTCTTTGTATATTTTGGATATTAGCTCTTTGTTTGATGTAGATTAGTGACAATCTTTTTCCAAAATGTAGGGTATTCTTTTGTTCTGTTGACAGTGTCATTTGTCTTCAGAAGCTTTTCAGCCTCATGAGGTCCTACTTATTGTTATTCTTAGAGCCTGAGCAGTTGGCCTTCTATTCAGGAAGTGCCAATAATTTCAAGCTTTTCTCCATTTTCTGTTCTACTAGAGTTACTGTTTCTGGGTTTATGTTGAGGTCTTTGATCCACCTGGACTTGATTTTTTATTCAAGGTGACAAATACAGAATTATTTGCATTTTTATACATGTAGATATCCAGTTAGACCAACACCTTTGTTGAAGATGCTGTCTTTTTTCCTGTGTATGATTTTGGCTTCTTTGTCAAAAGTCAAGTGTCAGTAGGTGTGTGGGTTTTTTTTTCTGGCTCTTTGATCTGATTCCATTGATCAACCAGTCTATTTCTATTCTAATACTACACAGTTTATATTACTATTGCTTTATATTACAGTTTGAAATCAGGGATAGAGAGATACCTTCAGAAGTTCTTTTGTTGTATAGGATTGTTCATTTTCTGTTTTGTTTTGTTTTTCCATATGAACTTTAGGATTGTTCCTTCAAGGTCTGTAAAGAATTGTGTTGGTATTTTGATGAGAATTGCATTGAATCCATTGATTGCTTTTTTTGTAATATGGAAATTTTTACTATATAAAACCTACCAATCAATGAGCAGAGGAAATCTATCTTCTGATGTCTTCTTCAATTTTCTTTCAATTTTTCTATAGAGGCTAGTGTGATTATAATTAGATAGAACTGCTAGTGGAGGGAAGGGAACACCAACTCAACCACAAAAGCTTCACCAAAAATTTACTGTATACAAGATATGCAGGAATAAAAATAGAGCCAAGATTGAGGGAATGTCCAACCAATACCTGGCCCAACATGAGACCCACCCCATGGGAGATAGCCAACCCCTGACACTATTAATGATACTGTGCTGTGCTTACAGACAGGAGCCTAGCATAGCTAGGCTCTCTGAGAGGCTCCAAAAACAGTGGATCAAAACGGATGCTGAGAATCACAACCAAACATTGGAAGGAGCACAGGGAGATTTGGGGAAGGGTAGAAGCAAGGATAAAGCTCCACAAGAGGACCAACAGAGTCAACTAACCAGGGAGACTTATGAAACTGAAGTAACAACCAAGTACCATGCATAGTCTGGCTCTCCACACAAATGTAGCCAATGGACAACTAGGTCTTCATGTATTTCTTCCCTAGTAAGGGGAGCGAGGGTTGTCTATAACATGGACTCTGTTGTCTGCTTTTAGATCAATTCACTCTGGTGGGTTTGTCTTGCCCATGCACAGGGGAAGAGGATGCTCTTAGTCTTATACCACTTGATGTGCCTACATGGGTTGGTGGCAACAAGGAAGTAGGGTGGAATGCAGTGAAAAGGAGGGAGGGGCCTACAACCTGGATGTAAAGTGAATTAAAAAAAAAAAAGTAAAAGTCAGCTTCACTGAGGTTTTGTGACCCTTCCTTTCTTCTGGGCATCCTTGCAGATATTTTTCCAAGAGAACAAAGAGAGCAGAAGTTATGAACTGGGGATTCAGTGGCCCATGAGCATGAACTGAAATGACAGACTTCACAGGAACAAGTTCAGGGAGTCAGTTTTTTCAGGGTTAACAAGGGTTATATAAAACTTTGGGTCACCATAGGAATATTCAGTGTGGGTATAGGATATGGAGTGAGGGCTGGAATATCTTATTAGCATGGAGAGTCATTCCAAAAATCCCAGGTGCTTGCTAAATGGGTTCTTTTCAGGAAAAAGGGAGTTGTACCTTAATTTCCCTAAGAACTATCTAACATGCCTCAGGTAGAGGCTGTGAGATCTGGACTCCCACAGCAGAGAAAGCCCTGATGACAAAGAGAGCCCTCCATTTTACACTGAGCTCAAGACTTTCCAGTCATGGTGGACTAAAAATATAGCAGCAAGCTTTCTTGACAAGGTTTTTCTGAAAACATTAGAAAATTTTTCTCTGTTTTCCAGTGCAATGCATCAGCAAAATTTGGCCATTTTCGAATATGAACTGATGTCTCCAATTTCACTCCTGTCTCTTATGTCAGCCTCAAGTTTTTCTAAAGTCCTAAAGACATATCTAGTCTTGTATCCCCTATCTTCTATCATCTAACCCTTCTGATTTCCATTATGGATTTTCGATATCTTTGATTTGCACACTGAAAAGTTTAATATTACTTGCTTAGACTGGACCTTATAACTCTCAAAAAATGAAGATAATTGTTTTCATAGTTTACTTGTTTCAAAGCCAATTTCAAACATTTACTTTAAGGTTTTATTGAATATGTACATCAGGGCCTGGGACACTTGTGGTCATATTATGAATTTGCTTACCTCAAAATATATTTTAATACTTCACTCTTCTCTTTATTGGAATGATCACATGATTTCATCTTCCTTATTTCTTTGATAAGTGCAGAATACTATAAGTATTAAAATGCTTGATTTTAACAAATTAAAGTACCATTAAATTCCAGTGACAAAGAAAACATAGTTTTCTTAGGTTGTCTTTTGTTTCTGTTCCTGCCCATTTATCAAGTTTTTGTGTGCAATTTCTCATCACAGAAAGTATGCTCTTCTCTTTTATACTTGATCTCCCCCAAAAGCTGAGAATTAATGTATATATAGCAGGAGTAGTAGGGAAACAGGAGTATATACTGAACAGTATTTCTCATTTGATGTGTTATAATTACCAGTGAAACTATATATATATATATTTGAAGAGTCATCTTTTTGGATAGATATCTTTTAAGAATAGATCATTTCTAAAATAGATTAAAATATGTAAATTTTCTTTTTATGACTATATATTTTTAATTTTTACAGTCTATTCATTATATATCTCAATTGAAGCCCCTTTCCTCAACAACTTCTAGTCTTATCCTATCTCTCCCTACCTCTTGCCCCCACCCCTATTCTCTTGTCCTCGTTCACTTAAAGGGGAAATTCCCCTCTATCATAGCATATCAAGTCTCGTTAAGACTGTGTGGATCCTCTTCCTCCATGGCCTGGCAAGGCCACATCACCAGGGGCAAATGATCTAAGAGCAGACAACCGAGTTCATGACAGGGGCAGCAACTGCTTCCCTCATTAGGAGATCCACATGGAGACTGAAATGCCAATTGGCCACATCTGGAGAGGACGGTTAGATACTCTCCATGCATGGTCATCCATTGATGCATCCGTCTCTGCAGGACCCCATGAGTTCAGATCCTTTAACTTTGTTGGTCTCCTTGTGGGGCTCCTGACCACTCATTTTCCCTCAATCGCCACCCCCTCTACTTCCATAAGACTCTGCCCAAAGTTTGGCTGTGAGTCTCATCATCTGTTTTGATGCCTTGTCGGGAGGATTCTTTCAGAGGACCCTCTATAGTAGACTCCCATCCTGTTTCCTCTCTTTCACTGCATCTGTTGTCTATCCTGTTTGCCATTCTGAATGAGATTTAAGCATCCTCCCTAGAATCCTCTATAGTGTTTAGCTTCTTTAGGTCTGTATACCGCTATCCTATATTATACGGCTAATATCCATCAATGTGATCCACCATATAAACAAACTGAAGGAGAAAAACCACATGATCATCTCCTTAGATCCTGAAAAAGCATTTGACAAAATCCAACATCCATTCATGTTTAAAATCTTGGAGAGATGAGGGGTACAAGGCACATACCTAAACATAGTATAGGCAATATACAGCAAGCCTACAGCTAATATCAAACTCAATGGAGAGAAATTTAAATCAATCCCACTGAAATCAGAGACAAGGCAAGGCTGCCCATTGTCTCCATATGTCTTCAACATAGTACTTGAAGTCCTAGCTAGAGCAATAAGACAAGTAAAGGAGTTCTTAGCCATTCTGATGGGTGTAAGATGGAATCTCAAAGTTCTTTTGATTTGCATTTCCCTGATGACTAAGGATGTTGAGCATTTCTTTAAGTGTTTCTCTGCTATTTGATATTCCTCTGTTGAGAATTCTCTGCATAGCTCTGTACAGGATTTTTTAAATTGGACTATTTGGTTTGTTGGTGTCTAATTTCTTTAGTTCTTTATATATTCTGGATATTATCCCTCTATCAGATGCAGGGGTGGTGAAGATCATTTTCATTCTGTAGGCTGTCGTTTTGTTCTGTTGACAGTGTCCTTTGCTTTACAGAACTTTTCAGTTTCACTAGGTAAATTTTATTTTCCTTTAAAATAATAGTTTTGGAAATGTTTTACTGAGGAAATTATTTTACAATAAAAATAACTACTAATATATTTTGGCTTGTGTATTATTTGAGGTTCATTAGCAAAACAAATCAACAAGATATCTAAATCTAGTATCAGTCTTCTATCTGCTGTGTGGTTTTCATTAAGTGACCCTTAAACCTGTGCTTACTAGGGACTGTAATTGACTAAATTGACTTCCTCGATATACATGTCTGAGTTGATATTGACTCTATGACCATCAGGTAGCACCAAGAGGCAGATTCTGAACAGTATTTATATTGCAGTTTTAAGGTCAAATTTGTTTGTTTTTCAAAAATGTTAATCTTTACCCGTATTTTGTCAACTCATTGGATGAAGATCATCAATATTATGAAGAGTAGTCACTTAACATGACATTTTAAATCAGTTGACTTTTTGATATGGAGAGTGACTGTGTATGTCTTAAGCAAATATTAGCTTTTATCCCACTATCCTTTTTTAAAAACAGTCATGAATCACAAGATAGCCTCAGTCTCACACGGCATTTAAAGTTGATTTTGAATTCCAGATGCATCATTTCCATCTCTACATGCTTCAGTTCCAGGTGCTCTGCTGGAAACATAATATACATTGTATACATATATATTTATTTTTTAATGTAATTTATTTATTTTTATATTAATCACAGTTTAGGTACTTTGCATCCCAGGCATAGCCCCCTCCCTCATTCACTCCCACTCTGCCGATCCCTCCCTCATCTCCTCCCTGCCCCCTCCAAGTCCACCAATGGGGGAAGACCTCCTTCCCTTCCATCCAACCCAGTTCATCTTGTCTCCTCAGGGCTGGCAGCAATGTCCTCACCTGGGATCTAGCCAGGCTGTTACTCCCTGGCGTATATGGGGGAGGGTCAAAAGCAAGCCATCGAGCTCATGACAGAAATAATCCCTGTTCCCCTTACTAGGTTCTTCAGTTGTACACCAAAGTACCATGGGCCACATCTGAGTGGGGTTCTAGGCCATATCCATACATGGTCCTTGGTTGGAGAAACTGTAAAAGACCCCTGGGCCCTGATCAATTTGGTCTTTGTGGAGCTCTTGTTATCCCCAAGTCTTATTAACTTCCCCTATTTTCATTATTATTCCCAGCCCTCTGCCAAAGGCTTGGTTGTGAGTCTTTATATCTGCTTTCATACATTGCTATATCGATTCTTTCTGAGGCACTCTTTGATATGCTCCTGTCCTGGGGCTTGTTTTCTCCTACATTCAATATCCATCCCATTTGTCCATCTAAACGAGCATTGATCATATCAACCTGGATCCTCCTACTTGTTTATCTTCCCTAGGTGTACAGATTTCAGCATGAACTACCTATCCTATAGGTCTATATAAGTGAGTATATACCACAAGTTTCTTTCTGCTTTTGGGATACCCCACTTAGGATGACCATTTCCAGGTTCCACCATTTGCCTGCGAATTTCATGATTTCTTCTTTTTAATTCCTGAGTAGTGTTCCATTGTGTAAAATTAACATAATTTCTGTATCCAATCCTCAACTGAGGGACATCTGTGCTGTTTGCAGGTTCTGGATATTACAAATAAAGCAGCTACAAACATAATTGAGCAAATGTCCTTGTTGTGTACTTGAGCATCTTTTGGATATATGCCTAAGAGTGGTATAGCTGGGTGTTGAGGGATCACTCTTCCTAAATGTCTAAGAAAGCACCAAATTGATTTCCACAGTGGTTGTACAAGTTTGCATTCCCACCAGCATTGAAGGAGGGTTCCTCTTTCTCCACAACCTTTCCAGCATGCCTTGTCACTTGAGATTTTGATCTTAGCCATTCTAGTGAGCTTAAGGTGAAATGTAAGGGTCGTTTTGATTTGCATCTCCCTCATCGCTAAGGATGTTGAGCATTTCTTTAAGTGTTTTTCTGCCATTCTATAATCCTCTACAGTCAATTCTCTTTTTAGCTCCATACCCCATTTTTTAATTGGATTACTTGATTTCTTGCTTTTTAACTTATTGAGTTCTTTATATGTACTGGATATTAGCCCTCTGTCAGAAATAGGATTGGTAATGATCCTTTCCCAGTTGGTAGGCTGTCGTTTTGTTTTGATGACAGTGTCTTTTGCTTTACAGAAGCTTTTCAGTTTCATGAGGTACCATTTATTCATTGCTGATCTTAGAGCCTGTGCTGTTGGTGTTCTATTCAGGAACAAGTCTCCTGTGCCAATGCGTTCTAGAGTCTTCCCCACTTTTTCTTCTAACCAGTTTAGTGTGTCTGGTTTTATGTTGAGATCTTTGAACCACTTGGACTTTAGCTTTGTGCAAGGTGATAAATATGGATCTATTTTCATTTTTCTGCATACAGATATCCAGTTGGACCAGCACCATTTGTTGAAGATGCTGTCTTTTTTTCCACTGAATGGTTTTGGCTTCTTTGTCAAAAATCAAGTTTCCATAGGTGTGTGGGTTCATTTCTGGGTCTTCTATTCGGTTCCATTGATCCACTATTCTGTTTCTATGCGAATACCATGTACTTTTCATAACTATTGCTCTGTAGTACAGCTTGAGGTCAGGGATGGAGATACCTCCAGATGATCTGTTGTTGTAGAGGATTGTTTTGGAGATTCTGAGTTTTTTTGTTTCTCCGTATGAAGTTGAGTATTTTTCTTTCAAGGTCTATGAAGAATTGTGTAGGTATTTTGATGGGAATTGAAATTGAATATGTACATTGCTTTTGGCAGTTTGGTCACTTTCACTATGTTAATCCTACCAATCCATGAGCACGGAAGGTCTTTCCACTTTCTAATATCTTCTTCTATTTCTTTCTTCAGTGATTTGAAGTTTTTTTTAGATAGGTCTTTCACTTGCTTGGTTAGAGTCACCCCAAGGTACTTTATGTTATTAGTGGCTATTGTGAAGGGTGTTGTTTCCCTAATTTCCTTTTCGGCCCTTTTGCTTTGGTGTACAGGAGGGCTTCTGATTTTTTTGAGTTGAGTTTGTATCCAGCCACTTTACTGAAGGTGTTGAAGGAGTTGAAAGAGTCTCTGGTTGAATTTTTGAGGTCACTCATGTATATTATCATATCGTCTGCAAAGAGTGATACATTGACTACTTCATTTCCAATTTGTATCCCCTTAATCTCCTTTAGTTTTCTTATTGCTCTTTTTAGGACTTCAAGTACTATGTTGAAGAGATATGGAAAGAATGGGCAGCCTTGCCTTGTCCCTGATTTCAGTGGGATTGATTTTAGTTTCTCTCCATTGAGTTTGATGTTAGCTATAGGCTTGCTGTATATTGCCTTTACTATGTTTAGGTATGTGCCTTGTATCCCTAATCTCTCCAATACTTTAAAAATGAATGGGTGTTGGATTTTGTAAAATGCTTTTTCAGCATCTAGGGAGATGATCATGTGGTTTTTCTCCTTCAGTTTGTTTATATGGTGGATCACATTGATGGATTTCTGTATATTGAACCACCCTTGCATGCCTGGGATGAAGCCTACTTGGTCATGGTGGATGATATCTTTTATGTGTTCTTGGATTCGGTTTCTAAGTATTTTATTGAATATTTTTGTGTCAATGTTCATAAGAGAGATAGGTCTGAAGTGCTCCTTTTTTGTTGGATCTTTGTGTGGTTTAGATATCAAGGTGACTGTGGCTTTATAGAAAGAGTTCAGTAATTTTCCTTCTATTTGTATTTTGTGAAATACTTTAGAGAGAATATTCGTTAGGACTTCTTTGAAGGTCTGGTAGAATTCTGCATTAAAACCATCTAGCC
>CM053753.1:70540397-70555698 GCA_028658305.1 Pachyuromys duprasi | reverse complement strand
TTTTTTTTTTTTTTTTGGTAGGGAGGCTGTTGATGTCTTCTTCTATATCCTTGGGGGATATAGGTATACTCAGTGTTTCTATCTGATCTTGGGTTAATTTAGTTAGGTGGAATCTCTCAAGATAACTGTCTATTTCATTTAGATTTTCAAATTTTGTGGCATATAGGTTTTGGTAGTAAGACCTAATAATTGTTTGGATTTCCTTAGTGTCCATAGTTATGTCCCCCTTTTCATTTTTGATTTTGCTGATTTGGACAGTTTCTCTTTGCCTTTTTGTTAGTTTGGCTAGGGGATTGTCTATCTTGTTGATTTTCTCAAAGAACCAGCTCTTCGTTTCATTGATTCCTTGAATAGTTGTATTTGTTTCTAATTGATTACTTCAGCCCTGAGTTTGATTATTTCCAGCAGTCTACTCCTCTTGGGTGTATCTGCTTCTTTTTTTCCCTAGGGCTTTCAGTTGGGCCATTAAGTTGCTTATATGAGATATTTCAATTTCTTCTTGAAGGCACTTAGTGCTATGAACTTTCCTCTTAGCACTGCCTTCATTGTGTCCCATAAGTTTGGGTATGTTGTACTTTCATTTTCATTGAATTCTAGGAAGTCTTTAATGTCTTTCTTTATTTCTTCCCTAACCAAGCTGTCCTTAAGTAGCATGTTGTTCAGTTTCCATGAATGTGCAGGCCTTTTGCTCTTTCTGTTGTTGTTGTGGTCCAGCTTTAGACTGTGATGGTCAGATAGGATTCAAGAGATTATTTCAATATTCCTGTATCTGCTGAGGCTTGCTTTGTGATCAACTATACGGTCTATTTTAAAGAAGGTTCCATGAGGCACTGAAAAGAAGGTATACTCTTTTGATCTTGGGTGAAAATTTCTGTAGACATCTATCAGGTCCATTTGATTTAGGGTCTCTGTGAGTGCCCTTGTTTCTCTGTTTTGCTTCTGACCAGATGTTCTGTCCCTTGGTGAGAATGGAGTGTTGAAGTCTCCCACTATTAGGGTGTTGGGATCAATGTGTGATTTCAGTTTTAATATTGTTTGATTTACATATGTAGGTGGTCTTGTATTTGGGGCATAAATGTTCAAAATTATGATGTCCTCTTGTTGGAATTTTCCTTTGATGAGAAGGAAGTGCCCCTCCTCATCTTTCTTGATTAACTTTGGTTGAAAGTCTATCTTATTAGATACTAGGATTGCTACCCCAGCTTGTCTTCCGGGTCCATTTACTTGGAAAATGGTTTTCCAGCCTTTTACTCTGAAGTAGTGTTTATCTTTGTTGCATAGGTGTGTTTCTTGGATGCAGCAGAATGTTGGATCCTGTTTCCGCAACCATTTTGTTCGTCTGTGTCTTTTTATTGGAGATTTGAGTCCATTGATGTTGATAGACAATAGTGACCAATGACTGTTAGTTCCTTTTACTGTGGAGTTGGTGGTCTTACTATGATTTATTGCTTTTTTGTTGTTGTTGGGAAATTATATGTATCCTATATTTTCTTTGGTATAGTTGTTTTCGTTGGACTGAAGTTTTCCTTCTAGTACCTTCTGTAGGGCTGGGTTGCTGTGTAGATATTGCTTAAATTTTGTTTTTTCATGGAAAATTTTGTTTTCTCCTTCTATGTTGATTGAAAGCTTGCTGTGTATAGTAGTCTTGGTTGGCATCTGTGTTCCCTTAAAGACTGCATGACTTCTGCCCAGGCCCTTCTGGCTTTCATAGTTTCTGATGAGAAATCTGGTGTGTTTCTGATCAGTCTATCTTCATATATTACTTCACCCTTTCCCTTGCTGCCTTTAATATTTTTTCTTTGTTTTGTAGGTTTAGTGTTTTGACTATGATGTGACAAGAGATATTTCTTTTCTGGTCTAGTCTATTTGGTGTTCTGTAGGCTTCTTGTGTGTTGATGAACATTTCTTTTTTTAAGTTGGGAAAATTTTCTTCTATGATTTTCTTAAAATTATTTTCCAGTCCTTGGAGTCTGTTGTCTTCTTTTTCATCTATTCCAATTATTCTTAGGTTCTGTCTTTTCATGGCACCCTTGATTTCTTGGATGTTTTGTGTTTGGGACTTTTCCGATTTTATTTTTTCCTTGATTGAGGAATCCATTTCAACCAACATATCTTCAGCTCCCGAGATTCTCTCTTCCATCTCTTGTATTCTATTGTTGATGCTTACCTTTGTTGTTCCTGATCTTTTCTCTAAGTTCTCCAGTTCCAGGTTATTCTCTGTTTGTGTCTTCTTTATAGATTCTAATTCTGTTTTCATGCTTTGTATAGTTTCCTTCATCTGATTGACTGTGGCTCCTATTTTTTTGTTTGTTTCCTCTCCGTATATCTTTAATTGTTCCTCTATGTGGACAGTTATATTCTTCTGAATTTCTTTTAGGGCCTTGTTCATTTCATCTTTTTCTCTTTCTTTGTGTTCCTCTAATGTCTGCATAATCATAGCTTTAACATAATTTTCATGTGTCTTCGCTGAATTAAAATCTCTATTGCTTTTGGGTGCTTCTGGTGGGGTCATGATGTCCTGATTTTTGTTGGTTGAGTTCTTAAGTCTACCTTTGGCTATGTCTTTATATATAATCAAGGAGCTGTTTGTGATTTAAGGCTGAACTTCAGACTAGAACTGTCAATCTCTTGTGTCAGGAGTATTCTTCAAGAAGATCAAGGAGTTCCAGTGGTTTGTTAATGTGTGTTGTGTCCTCAGTTGAATTCTCTTGTGGGCTTTGTGTGCCCGGCTTCGTGCTCTGTGCTAGAAGTCGTGACCACCACAGTCTGGTCACCCCTCTAGTCTAGAGGCTTGGCTCCTCACTCTGTGCCAGTGGCTGAGTGTCCTGGTTTGAGATAGCAGGTGGGGGCGCCGCTCTGGTCTGGAGGCTCCATGTTCTGACCTGTGCTTGCTGATAAGGGCTCTCCTCTGGACTGGAGACTTTGGCACCTCCTTCTGGGCCAGGGCCTCTGCACCACGGTCTGAGATGGTATTTGGGGGCACCTCAGTCTGGACCTGATACTGTGTGTCCCAATCTGGGGTGGTGTCTGGCACTGTCATGGGGAGTGTTCCTACCTGATGCAGCCTGGTCTGGGGAATGGAATCTGGGGCCTTCTCAGTCTGGCCCGTGGACACAGATGGACTGGAGTGGTTGTTGGCGGGGCTGAAAGATGTGAGCGCGCTGGATGCAAGCCGGTCTGAAATGGTACCTAGGGGCCTTCTCAGTTTGGCCAGGAGACTGTGTGACGCAGTCAGGTATGGCGGCTATTGATGCCCAGGGGGCTGCTCTTTCAGATCAGGGCTGTGTGCAGCAGGTCACCCGGAGTTTTTCCGGGGAATAATTGGATGTCCCTAGGATTTTCCCACTTGATTTCCTTACCGTAGGAATTCTGCTCACCTGGCAATCACAAATGCTGGTGTTTTAGGACCCAGAGTTCAGTCTCCTGGTCTCTGCGCTGTTACTGATGTCCTACTCCTCAGACACAGTGTCCTCTCGTGTCAACCATTTTGGATCCATATATATATTTTTCAACTGTATTTATTCTTTGTATTGTATAAATGTGATATGGCAACTTCTATCTCTGCCCTTCTCTCCCTCCCTTTACTCTCTCTTGGTTGTATGTGTAATGTTTTTCTGTGGAAGTCAGAAGACAACTTAAAATACTCTTTCACTTCAAAGTTTGAGTTTCAGAGTTTGGACTCAGGTTGATAAATTTTGCAGAAAATGTCTTTAAATGTTGAACTATCTCTCAGACTCCAGATATGCTTTTCCATGTGCATTTGTTCACCACATGCTTTCCTGTTGCCTGTGGAGATTAGAAGTGGATGTCAGATACTCCAGACTGGAGTTATGAATGGTTATGAGTCACCATGCTAGGAATCAAACCTGAGCCTTCTGTAAGAGCAATGAGTACTCTTAACTGCTGAGACATTTCACTAGCTCTTTCATATAAATTTCTAATCTGGATATCTAGTGATATTTTGATTCACAGTAGAAGGACTCTGATATTTATAGGAATTATTTAGCTTGTTTGCCTCTTTTGTGCCATTTCACATTTCTACAAATATTGTGAACCAAGGGAGTTGTTCACTAAACAGTTTAATCAGGTTTATAAACTACAATTCTTAGAAAGAAAATACTTTAATCAAAATACTTTAGAAAATACTTTCTAAGAAGAAAATGCTTTTATCTTTATTTACTAAAATCAAAAAGTTACTCATATGTCTGTTTGTACTGATGTTGACTTTTACTCTTCAGTTACATATTGCCTGTGCCTTCTCTGCCTCCTAGAATTGGCAAATGGCTTATAAGTGCCTTTCATTATTATTGCATTTATATTTTTCTCTTTATTGTTACTGAAAATTACTTTAAATTTAAAATCCTTAATATTGCTATGTGTACTATTCTTGTTTTAATTTTTGTTTAGTGTTTGGATGCATTGACTTTCAATGAATGAATATATACATATATATGCATGCACAAGTCGAATATTTTATGATGTGTATTTGAAAATAAATATATATTAATGATGTAGTTCATCATTATGTACTGTTCTGTAAATACTACCACCATCATTTAGTATATGTCTCTGACCTCAACAGAGAAGTGTCTTCATGTAATGGATGATGGTTAACAAAGAGAAACCCATTACTAGGTGAAGTTCTGTTACTGTGGAATTGTCAGCTACTAATAAAGCATCTATCTATAACACACCCCTTACCCAAATCAGAAGGATTTTATCGGAATAAGGAATGAACTATTGATGAGGCAAAGGTTAGGGAAGATGATAAGGAAACAGTGTCTTGTAGACATGTATAAACAACTGTACTCATGAACTCAGAAACTGTGGTTCCCTGAAAAATATGTGTGCATGATCAGATGAGCAAACATTTTATTATGTGCGAAGTAGGAAGTAACTCATGTGCACTCACAACTGTCTGTAACTCTACCTTCAGGGAACCTTTTGCCCACTTTTGGCCTTTTGCCCACTTTTGGCCACTTTTGGCCTGTGCTCACACGTCCATATTCTCTTACAAATACACACATACATACATACACACACACACACTCTGAGATTTAAAAATGAAATAAACATAAAATAAATATGTATTAAATCACACATTGAGTGAAACTTTGTTTCAGTTGGACAAAGGAAGAAAATTAGAATTTCAAGTCCGACCAAATTCATGAATTTTGTTGTTACACCCATTGAGCACATTCTGAGCTTTTTAAATTTATTTTTTAGCTGCAGAACGGATACATGTCAATCATGTTTTTATGTCTTCTACTTGAAGACTTCTGGCAGACTGATAATATTCTATTGCCAAGGGTTAAAGAAGCCTATCAAATAAGACATGTACCAATCATGCTACAAGTTTTCTTTGTTTAAAGCGCAGTACTAAGAGGAAAAATCTCTAGCTGCTTTAAAGGCCACTAAAAGAGCTTGCAGTTAATTCTTTTGAAGCATAAAGGTTATGAAAAATTGTATTTCCCAGCAAGTTATGGGCAAAAACAAGATTGAGACTCTGTAAGTGAGTTCTCATAATCACGTTCCTGCTGAAACTCATAAAGCTGAGTGTCTTTCAAACCATGCAATAGACTTTCTAAATCTTCTGCAGCACACATATTATAACACTCTTTTGCATTCTTCAGACCAGACGGGATCAATGTTTTCAGTTTAGTACATTCCCTTTTGCTGTTGTAAAAGCTCTACGTCATAAACGTTTCTGCAACCAATTTAAAGTGTGTTTATTATGCAAATTACATAACCCCTGCATAAAATGTGTAATGTTACAACTCAGTACTAAGTATCAAATTATGTCTACTACTTTTTTTTTTCAAGATAAATATATTCAACTTTTTATTGTTTCACTTTCTGGAATAACAACTTTATTACTATTATTATTATTATTTACAATTTATTCACTTTGTATCTAGTTGAATCCCTCTCCTTCATCTTCTCCTTATCCCATCTTGCCTCCAGCTGCCTCCCCATCCTTCTTCCATAGTCCACTGACAGGGCATCCTTCTTCCATAGTCCACTGACAGGGGACATTCTCCTCCCCTACTGTCTGACCCTAGCCTATCAGGTGCCATTCAGGACTCTGGATCCTATACCTCTGTAGGCTGGCTAGGTAGTCCCAACAGGAAGAAGTGATTAAGGAGCAGGTAACCAAGTTCTTCTCCTCTTACTAGAGGACCTACAAGGAGACTGAGCTGTCTGTAGGTTACATCTGAGCTCGGGGTCTAGGCCCTCTCTGTGCAGGGTCTTTCTACTACTTTTTAAGATGAACTTATTAAAAACAAGAAGAAATGACACATACTCTTCTTGTGTAACACATTTAACAAAGTTGTGTGGGCTTATATCTGGGTCTTCTATTCAGTTCCATTGATCCTCCTTTCTCTTTCTATGCCAAGACCATGCGGTTTTTATTACTATTGCTCTGTAGTACACCTTGAGGTGAGGGTCCTCCTTTCTCTTTCTATGCCAAGATCATGCGGTTTTTATTACTATTGCTCTGTAGTACACCTTGAGGTGAGGGATGGAGATACCTCCAGATGATCTGTTGTTGTACAGGATTGTTTTGGAGAATCTGGGTTTTTTGTTTCACCATATGAAGCTAAGAATATTTCTTTCAAGATCTGTAAAGAATTGTGTTGGTATTTTGATGGGAATCGCGTTGGAACTGTAGATTGCTATTAGCCACATTCACTATGTTAATCCTACCAAATCATGAGCATGGGAGATCTTTCCATCTTCTGATATTTTCAATTTCTTTCTTCAGAGACTTGAAGTTTTTTCAAACAGGTCTTTAACTTGCTTGGTTAGAGTCACCCCAAGGTATTTTATGTTATTAGTGACTATTATAAAGGCTGTTGTTTCCCTGATTTATTTCTTGGACCTTTGGTCTTTGGTATAAAGGAGGGCTTCTGGGTTGTTTTTTTTTGTTTTGTTTTGTTTTTTTTTGAGTAGATTTTGTATACAGCCACTTTGCTAAAGGTTTGTATCAGCTGAAGGAGATCTCTGGTCGAATTTTTGTGGCCGCTCATGTATATTATCATATCTGTGAATAGTGACACTTTGACCTCTTACTTTCTGATTTGTATCACCTTGATCTCTTCTATTTGTCTTATTGCTCTAGCTAGGACTTCAAGTACTATGTTGAAGAGATATGGAGACAATGGGCAGCCTTGCCTTGTCCCTGATTTCAGTGGGATTGATTTAAGTTTCTCTCCATTGAGTTTGATGTTGGCTATAGGCTTGCTGTATATTGCCTTTACTATGTCTAGGTATGTGCCTTGAATCCCTGATCTCTCCAAGACTTTAAACATGAATGGGTGTTGGATTTTGTCAAATGCTTTTTAAGGATCTAAGGAGATGATCATGTGGTTTTTCTCCTTCAGTTTGTTTATGTGGTGGATTACATTGATAGATTTCCATATGTTGAACTACCTTGCATGCCTGGGATGAAGCCTACTTCGTCATGGTGGATGATAATTTTGATGTGTTCTTGGATTTGGTTTGCAAGTATTTTATTGAGCATTTTTGTATCAATATTCCTAAGAGAGATAGGTCTGAAGTTCTCTTTTTTTTTTGTTGGTTCTTTGTATGGTTTAGGTAACAAGGTTACTGTGGCTTCATAGAATGAGTTTGGTAAAGTTCCTTCTGTTTCTATGTTGTGGAATATTTTGAAGAAAATTGGAATTAGCACTTCTTTAAATGTCTGGTAGAATTCTGCACTGAATCCATCTGGCCCAGGGATGTTTTTTTTTGAAAGGCTACTCCTTGGGGGATATAGGTCTAATCTTTCTACCTGATCTTGACTTAATTTTCTTAGATGGAATCTGTCAAGAAAATTGTCCATTTCTTTTAGATTTTCAAATTTTGTGGCATATAGGCTTTTGTAGTAGGACCTAATGACTATTTGGATTTCCTCAGTGTCTGTAGTTATGTCCCCCTTTTCATTTATGATTTTGCTCCTTTGGATAGTTTCTCTCTGCCGTTTCATTACTTAAGCTAAGGGTTTATGTAGTTAATTTTCTGAAAGAACCAGCTCTTGGTTTCATTGATTCTCTGAATAGTTTTATTTGTTTCTAATTGATTGATTTCTGCCCTGAGTTTGATTATTTCCTGCCCTCTGCTCCTCTTGGGTATATTTGCTTCTTGCCCACCCCCCCCCCCAGGGTTTTCAGTTTGGCCGTTAAGTTGCTTGTATGAGATGTCACAAATTTCTTCATGAAGGCACTTAGTGCTATGAATTTTTCTATGAGCATTGCTTTCATTGTGTCACATAAATTAGGGTATGTTGGACATTCATTTTCATTGAATTCTAGAAAGTCTTTAATTTCCTTCTTTATTTCTTCCTTAACTCAGCTGTCATTGAGCAGGAAGTTGTTCAGTTTCCATGCACATATAGGCGTTTTGCTAATTCCGTTGTTAAGGTTCAACATTAGTCCATGGTGGTGATGGAATGCAGAGGATTATTTCAATCTTCTTGTATCTGTGAGGTTTGCTTTGTAACCAGCTATATGCTCTATTTTGGAGAAGGTTCCATGAGGTTGTGAAAAGAAGGTATACTCTTTTGAGTTTGGGTGAAAAGTCCTGTAGACATCTATTTTAGGATGTCTGTAAGTGCCTTTATTTCCCTATTTGGCTTCTGTCCAGATGATCTGTCCCTTGGTGAAAGTTGGGTGTTGAAGTCTCCCATTATGAAACTGTTGGGATCGATGTGTAATTTCAGTTTTAAAAAGGTTTCATTTATGAATGTAGGCTCTCTTGTATTTGGGGCATAGATGTTCAGAATTGTTATGTCCTCTTGTTGGATTTTTCCTTTGATGAGAATGTAGTGTCTGTCCTCATCTTTTTATATTACTTTTTGTTGAAAGTCTATTTTATTAGGTATTAGGATAGCTACCCCAGCTTGTTTTCTGGGTTCATTTGCTTGAAAAACAGTTTTCCAGCCCTTTACTCTGAGGTAGTATTTATCTTTGTTGCAGAGGTGCATTTCTTGGACACATCAGAATATTGGATCCTGTTTCTGCACCCATTCTATCAGTCTATGCCTTTTGATTGCAGAGTTGTGTACATTGATGTTGATAGATAATAGTGACCAATGAGCATTACTTCCTTTTATTGTGGAGTTGGTGGTCTTACTGTTATTCATTGCTTGTTTTCTTTTAATTTTTGTTGGGATACTATCTGTATGCTATGTTTTCTTGGGTATAGTTGTTTTCGTTGAATTGGAGTTTTCCTTCTAGTATCTTCTGTAGGGCTGGTTTGCTGTGTAGAAATTGCTTAAATTTAGTTTTATCATGGAATATTTTGTTGTCTCCATCTATGTTGATTGAAAATTATGCTGGGTATAGTAGTCTGAGATGGCATCTGTGGTCCCTTAAAGCCTGCATGACCTCTGCCCAGGCCCTTCTGGCTTTCATAGTCTCTGATGAGAAATTCAGTGTGATTCTGATAGGTGTACCTTTATATGTTACTTGGCCTTTTTCCCTTGCTGCTTTTAATATTTTTTCTTTGTTCTGTAGATTTAGTGTTTTGACTATGATGTGATGTGATGTGTTTCTTTTCTGGTCTAGTCTATTTGGTATTCTGTAGGCCTCTTGTATATTCATAGACATCTCTTTCTTTAAGTTGGGAAATTTCTCTTCTATGATTTTCTTGAAAATATTTTCTCAACGTTGAAGCCTGGAGTCCTCTTTTTCATCAATTCCTATTATTCTTAGGTTTGTCTTTTCATGGCATCCTTGATTTCTTGGATATTAAGTGTTTGGTACTTTTCTGATTTTACTTTTTCTTTGAGAGATATATCAATTTCTACAAGTGTATCTTCAGCACCTGAGATTCTTCCATCTCTAATATCCTGTTGGTGATACTTACCTTTGTGGTTCCTGATTTTTTTTCTCTAAGTTCTCCAGTTCCAGGGTTTTCTCCGTTTGTGTTTTCTTTATAGATTCTAATTCTGTTTTCATGCTTGCACCATTTCCTTCACCTGTTTAACTGGATTCCTGTCTCTTTATGATGGTCTCTATTTTTTTGTTCATTTCCTCTCTATATGCCACTATATCTCTACTTGTGCCTCTATTTGATTGGCTATATTTGCCAGTGTTTCTTTGAGGATTTTGTTCATTTCCTCTTTCTTTGCCTTCACTTTATTGGCCAAATCTTTGATAGATTTGTTCATTTCCTCTTTAACTGTCTGTATTTGTATGGCAATTGCTCTGAGATATTTGGTTGTTTCCTCTTTATGTGCCTCAAGTAATTGGGTAAGCATACCTTTAAAGTCATTTTCCTGTGCTTCCTATGAATTGGAGTATTCATCAATTTCCGGGGTTGCTGGTTAAGCCATGATGTTCTGATTTATGATGGATATGTTCTTTTGCTGACCCCTGGTCATTGGCTTATCTGTAACCTTCCCTGTTTGTTCCTGGATTCTGAAGTTCAGATTGGTACTGTCTCTCTCCAGGATCTGGAGAATTTTTCAGGAAGCTGAGAGTGGCCCTGTGGCTTCAGCATTTGCATTGGTGCTTCAGCTGTACCTGTGGGAGGAAAGCCTGCCTGGTGCATAACAGCAGATGCAAGTGTACGTGTGTGTGTGGAAAAGTGCATGGAAAGGGGGAGAGAGTGATGGAGAAGGTTGAACCCTTGAGTGTGTTGGAGGGGCTCTTCCTTGCAGGCTTCTAGGGGGGTTACTTGTGCATGCACTGTGTATGTATCAGGCTCTGGTGATAGTTGCAGCACAATTTCCAGTGTTATCTGTCTTAATTCCACAGTTGGACCCACAGAGCAGGGGTTTCAATGTCCCAAAAGTCCCTCTGTTTCCCACAGTTGGTGTGTGTGGGTGGGAGGGGTCTAATGCCTGGCTGCTAGTTTAGAAGGATCCTGGATCTGGGGTTCTGCAGACACTCAAGGGTGCACTCACTCTCAAGCAGGTCACATCAGCATGGATCGGGGTATCCCGGCTCTCTACTCTCTGGTTTGGACCTGCTTAATCATCTGCAGGAGGACTGACATGCTCTACCACCTCAGTGCTGCTGCAGCCACCAGGTTAGGAAGTCAAGCTACAGCTAGAGACTGGGATGCCCAGATGCCTTCTGGGACATCCTGGGGGCCCTCCACTGTGCTCTCCAGACCTGTAAGTCCTGGCACTTGGTGTGCCTAGCTTGTTTGGGGGGTCTACTGGATTTTTGTGGCTATATAGCTTATTAACTGTCATCAAGGGTGTGGGCAGGCCATACATTTAGTGGCTGGTAGACTCTCCAAAGTCAGTATGGCAGCTTGCAGACCTGGGGCATGGGGAGGATGGCGCTGTGGATCACAGACTCCAAGGCAGGTGCAGCTGGTGGGTGCTGCTGAGGGTTCAGGATCCCCGCCTCTGCTGCCAGAGTCCCTAGGCAGTGACCTCTGAGCTGAGAGTCCTGGTGAGCCAGCTCTGCAGAGGAGGAGAGAGGCCCAAAAAAGGGTGTGCAGGGAGATCAAATGATCATTTCTCTCCTTCCCCAAATAAGTCCACAGGTGACCCAAGACCAAAGTTCTCACCTTGTGTGATGTTCCCTCTTGTTTTGAAAGCCTCACCATATATTCCCTGGCTTCGGTCATCCTTCCACTCACCAATTCTGGAGCAACAGCTCCTCCGCAATTCAGAAATTGTGTGTGCTCATCGCCATCTTGGATCTGCCCCCTGTGATGATTTTTACATAAAAAAATGAATATTTATGATTTACAGGAATAACTCCTAAAATATCTTGCTTGCATTAACTATCATCTAGCTATCTTTTTACCTACAAGTCATATACTTTTATAATATAAATGTATAATTATATAATCAAAACCATCTATATATCTATATCTGCGTATCGCCCCAAATAAAATGGGTCTGTACCTATTTACAGACACATGAAAACAGGTAAACAGAGATGCATATCCTGATAAATATTTCTAACTCTTACCTTCTGTTAATTAGTGCAGTGTTCTTCTGCTAGAGGATTCCAGAATAAATATGCTAAGATATGCTAGCTTTTTAATAGCAGGAAAATTTCCACTATCAGCCAAAGACAGTTCAAAGTGAAATGGAAACAATACATAAAATCATGGATTTAATTTTCCTGAGCAAGAATTTAAATAATAAATTGGGCAAGAGTTCCCTGCAAGAGTGTGTCCAACTATAACCGCAGGCTTCCAGTCATCTTTCCATCATGGTCCCTACAGCTGAAACCCAACATTGGCAAGACTTTATATATGCCTAAACACTAATAGATTCAAAAGAATCATATGCCTTGGTTCATTCTGTACAAATGATTGTGTCTTTTGTTTCTGTTTACAATCTGTAACTCATACTGAAGAAAAATCTAGGACACCAGGGCAATCTTTGTGTGAATATTTTGATATTCTCTTCACTCATGTTTATTTGTCCCAATTCTTTCCTGGTTCAATTTCCTCAGACTTTCAGTCTGCCTAACTGAATCATTAAATTTCCCAGATTTTTGTTCTCTTTTGAGAAAATTGCCATACATTCATCTCTAAGGAAAACTTAACTGTTAAATCCACCTAGGACAAGTGATGGCAGTTTACTATAGAGTTCACTAGACAAGAAGGTATGTGTTCCATTATTAAATTATCACTATCTTTCCAGCTTCATCTAACAAAAATTAAGTACTTCCCAATATTCCTAGTCACTGATTCTGTCCAATATCTCTGACTTCATTTGGCACAGTGATTTTTATATCCACTATTGTCTTCTTTGGCCAGACTCCTGGCTTGCTTTCTTCTAGTGTCTTCCATTACTCTCTCCCAGATTCTCCATTTCAGGATTGCTGAGTACTTTTGGATTTGGGAAGCAAGGCATGCTCACAAAATGGGAAACAATTTCTTTCTGAACGGTTCCTCACAGGTGCTCTGAAGGCTCCTAGCCATCTAAGTGAGTTTTTTTCAATCCAGTATGAAAATGCGAAGCAACTCATCCTCATATTCTTATCTTTCATACTTGGTTCATCTTTTTTTTTATTTTCAATAGAATACAGTCTACAATAGTGTTTTTACCCACTTCATTTATTGATGTTATTCATAAACTGTTACCCACTTTAAAAACATATATTCTCCAATGTAGTATGCTTTCTTTTATTGTTATATTGACAGTGTTAAGCAGAACACCTGAATTTTGGAAAGAATTACAGATATTTTATAGTAGATATAAATCCATACAAATTACTATTTAATAAAAATAATATTTGCTTAGTAAATTAACAAAGGTAACTATTTAATAAATACCTACTTTGATTTTTAAATAATACAGTCACCAAAACCACAGAGGAGGGCATTGCAGCCAGTCTTGCAGAAACCCGATAAGCTAGGGTCAGATGGAAGGGGAGGAGGACCTCCTGTATCAGTGGACTTGTAAAGGGGCAGGGAAGAGATGAGGGAGGGAAGATGTGATTGGGAGGGAATGAGGGAGCAGGCTACAGCTAGGATACAAAGTTAATAAGCTATAACTAATATTAAAAAAAGTAAAAATTGAAAAAATACAAATTTTGTAAAAATTTAAAAGTAATATCTTAAAGGATAATTTGAATCTTATGTGATATTAATGTAAAGTGATTAAGGTTTATTTTTTCAGTGTCCATATTTCAAAATTTTATTTATCTCAAAGTGTGAATAATGGAATAAAAACTTAAGTTAAAAATGTAGCTGTTATAAGGGTGGTATTAGTTCAAATATATACATGGATTTTCAGCAGCCTGATTCCAAAAACAGAGCCGAATCTTTTAAATGTACAGTATTTATTAAGATAAACATGACAATAAAATGTCTATAGTTTATAAGCTGAGAAATTGACAGTATTTTTCAAGGAAAGGGTTCTTGCTGGATTTTGATTCCGCAGCTTAAATTCACCACCATTACAAACAAGGTAAAGAAGAAATTTATTCGGATTTGTACATGTTAGTTTTAAAATTGTACAAAGGGAGAACATGAGAACAAGTGCTGGCAAGACCATTTTCTTCATCTTGTTTAAAAGGGCAAACATTTTAGATTTTACTAAATTTTTAACTTACAATTATAGGCAAAAAAAAGTCCATGCAGGTTTATATTGTTGGTAATTTATAGTAGCTTTTTTCAACCCACCTTTCCATTTTGTTCAGATAAAAGATATGAAATTACTGTGTTTAAAATATTTCTTATGGGCGGATCCAAGATGGCTGCCACTAGAGAACACTGTGTCTGAGGCTTAGGACAGCAGAAACAATGCAGCGACCAGGAGACTGAACTCTGGGACCTAAAACGCCAGCATTGTGAGTGCCAGGTGAGCAGAAATCCTATAGTGAGAAAATCAAGTGGGAAAACCCTAAGGACACCCAGTTATTACCTGGAAAAATTTCCCGGTGACCAGCAGCACACAGCTCTGATCTGAACTAGCAGCTGCACTGGGCGCCTGCACCCGCCATTGTAGACTGGATCTCACAGTCTCGCAGGCAGTCTGGGGAGGAGCCCAGTGCCGTTTTCACTGAACTGCACCCTACGAGCGCACATTGCACCCGGGTTCTGCTTCGACCCGCAGGTGTGGGGCGGGCATGAACCAATCATCTGAACCACTCCACACTGAGTGGATTGGGGGACCATTTTGACCAGTCCACACACTGCAGTGGTGCCCGCCAAATGCTCCCTCCAGCAAAAACTCAGTCAGTGTGTGAGTCCGCCAGCGTGTCTGGGAGGAACCCGAGTTGTGCCTGAACCCACGGGTGTGCGGCAAGCGCAAACTGATCACTGGAACCACCACAGACTGAGTGGATTGGGGGAATGTTTTGACCAGTCCGCACACTGCAGGGGCGCTCGCCAAACACTTCCACCAGAAAAAACTCAGTCAGTGTGTGAGTCCGCCTGCAAATCTGGGAGGAACCCGAGTTCTGTCTCAACCCACGGCTGAGAAGATCCTGGGACCATCTTGACCAGACCACACAGTGAGGGCGAAAACAGCATGCATCCGCCAGCAAAAACCCCAGTTCAGGTGTCTGTCCACGGGCCAGACAGAGAAGGCCTCTGGCACCATTTCAGACAGCCCTGCATACAGCAGATGCACACCGACCCAAACCCACTGTGTGTGCCCCAAATATCATCTCAGACCATGGTGCACAGCCCCTGGCACAGAAGGAGGTGCCAAATCTCCATTCCAGGGGAGAGCCCTAAGCAGCAAGCCCAGGGCAGAGTGCACAGCCCCCAGCTGACATCTCAAAACTGGACACTCAGACTCTAGCACAGAGTGAGGAGTAAAGACTCCAGACCAGAGGGGTGACCAGCCTGCAGTGCTCACAGCTTCTAG
>CM053753.1:70505304-70539897 GCA_028658305.1 Pachyuromys duprasi | reverse complement strand
CAACTATATGGTCTATTTTGGAGAAGGTTCCATGAGGTGCTGAAAAGAAGGTATACTCTTTTGATCTAGGATGAAAGGTCCTGTAGACATCTATTAGGTCCATTTGATATAGGGTGTCTGTGAGTGCCCTTGTTTCTCTGTTTTGCTTCTGACCGGATGATCTGTCCCTTGGTGAGAGTGGAGTGTTGAAGTCTCCCACCATTATGGTTTTGGAGATCAATGTGTGATTTCAGTTTTAATAATATTTGATTTACATATTTAGGTAGTGTTGTATTTGGGGCATAAATGTTCAAAATTATGATGTCCTCCTGTTGGAATTTTCCTTTGATGAGAAGGAAGTGCTCCTCCTCATCTTTCTTGATTAACTTTGGTTGAATGTCTATTTTTATTAGATATTAGGATTGCTACCCCAGCTTGTTTTCTGGGTCAATTTGCTTGGAAAATATTTTGCTGGCCCCTTACTTTGAGTTAGTGTTTATCTTTGTTGCATAGGTGTGTTTCTTGGATGCAGCAGAACGTTGGATCCTGTTTCTGCAACCATTCTGTTAGTCTGTGTCTTTTTATTGGAGAGTTGAGTCCATTGATGTTGATAGATAATAGTGACCAATGTCTGTTATTTCCTTTTATTGTGGATTTGGTGGTGTTACTGTGATTCATTGTTTTTTGTTGTTGTTGTCATTGGGAAATTATCTGTATTCTATATTTTCTTTATTGTAGTTGTTTTTGTTGGACTGAAGATTTCCTTCTAGTACCTTCTGTAGGGCTGGGTTGCTGTGTAGGTATTGTATGAATTTTGTTTTATCATGGAAAATTTTGTTTTCTCCATCTATGTTGATTATAAGCTTCGCTGGGTATAGTAGTCTTGGTTGGCATCTGTGTTCCCTTAAAGAGTGCATGACTTCTGCCCAGGCCCTTCTGGCTTTCATATTTTCTGATGAGAAGTCTGGTGTGATTCTGATTGGTCTAACTTCATATGTTATTTGAGCCTTTTCTCTTGCTGCCTTTAATATTTTTCTTTGTTTTGTAGGTTTAGTGTTTTTACTATGTTGAGAGGAGAGGTATTTCTTTTCTTGTCTAGTCTATTTGGTGTTCTCTAGGCTTCTTGTATGTTGATGGTCAATTCTTTTTTTAAGTTGGGAAAATTTTCTTCTATGATTTTCTTAAAAATATATTCCGGTCCTTGGAGCCTGGAGTCTTCTTTTTCATCTATTCCTATTATTCTTAGGTTTTGTCTTTTCATGGTATCCTTGATTTCTTGGATGTTTTGTGTTTGGAACTTTTCTGATTTTATTTTTTCCTTGCTAAGGAATCCATTTCACCCATCGTATCTTCAGCTCCTGAGATTCTCTCTTCCTTCTCTTGTATTCTATTGGTGATGCTTACCTTTGTGGTTCCTGATCTTTTCTCTAAGTTCTCCAGTTCCAGGTTATTCTCTGTTTGTGTCTTCTTTGTAGAATCTATTTCCTTCATTTGATTGACTGTGGCTCCTATTTTTTTGTCTGTTTCCTCTCTGTATATCTTTAATTATTCCTCTAGGTGGGCAATTATATTCTTCTGAATTTCTTTGAGGGCCTTGTTCATTTCCCCTTTTTGTCCCTCTTTTTGTTCCTCTAATATCTGCATAATCATAGCTTTAATATAATTTTCCTGTGTCTCCGCTGAATTAAAATCTACATTGCTTTTGGGTGTTTCTGGTTGGTCCAAGGTGTCCTGATTTTTGTTGATTGAGTTCTTACATCCACCTTTGGCCATTTGTTTGTATATGATCAAGGAGCTGTTTGTGCTTTGAGGCTGAACTTCAGACTGGAACTGTCAATCTCTTGTGTTGGGAGTGTTCTTCAAGAAGATCAGGGAGTTCCAATGGTTTGATAGTGTGTGTTGTTGCCTCAGTTGAACTCTGTTGTGGGTTCTATGTGCCCGGCTTCGTGCTCTGTGCTAGAAGCTGTGAGCACCGCTGCCAAAAACTAAGTTCAAAAGTCCTTCAGTGTGTGAATTTGTTGACAGAGAAGTTTCCTATGAATAAAGCTTTAGTCAGGTTATTCTTTGTCCTCGTTTTCTTTATTACCTGCAAGCTTGGACTCTGTCCAACATTAACCATTATTGAACTGTTTACTTAGACTAAACTTCCTTATTAAATCATATGTCATAGCTACCAAGAGTAGGTACTCAAAATTGTTCTTTGACAATTCTACTTTTAAGTTTTGACTTTATAACTCATATTACCAGATCTTTATAGGAGTACTAAACTGATCATATGTGTCTGAGTCTCTGTATGAGTGTGTGTATGTGTGTGTGTGTGTGATTGTGTGTATTTGATGTTTATATGTGGTGACATAAATGTGACCACATGGGTAGACACCAAGGGTAATTCTGTAGAGTCATTTCATTCCTCCCACCACTGTCTACGTTCTAGTAATCCAACACTTCATAGCAATCCATATATACTTACTGTGCCACTTAACAGTCCCTGTTTATAATAATTTTTTATCTCTTTCAAGATAAGGTCTTACTATGTTTGTCTGGCTGTCCTGGAACTCACTATGTTGATCAGGCTGGTCTGAATTTCACAGGCACTAGCCTACCTCTGCCTCTGCCTCTGCCTCTGCCTCTGCCTCTGCCTCTGCCTCTGCCTCTGCCTCTGCCTCTGCCTCTGCCTCTGCCTCTGCCTCTGCCTCTGCCTCTGCCTCTGCCTCTGCCTCCCTAGTACTGGGATTAAAAGCTTGTGCTGGTATGCTAAGCTGTTCATGATAAATTTTTTAAGTTGATCTCCTAACAGAAAGAGAAGAAAGAAAGAAAGAAAGAAAGAAAGAAAGAAAGAAAGAAAGAAAGAAAAGAAGAACTTGGATCACTTAAAGGGTGGTGTTCGAAATATTACACCTAGAACTATTTGATAAAATATCTAGTTTCTACAAATTGGGTTTTTTGTTGTTGTTGTTGTTCTGCAGGATAAATACAATGAATTTGAAAACAGCAGCAATTCTGGGATAGTAGTCTTAAGGCTCTTGAGCACTAAATGCCCATACATGGGGCTAGCAAACCCTGAGGCTTTATCTGCAGATCCCAAGTCTATGACCTTACAGAGTCTTAAAGCCAGAGATGCATGGCTGAAGTCTGATGGTTTGTTTCACCAGGTTTAATCACAAGTGACTAGATCTTGGCTGCTGTTGGAATCCTTGGCTTCAAGGGACATCAAATGTGTCCAAAGCAGACAGTTTCTGAGCAGATGATGAGTGTCAGAGTCTTGCTTCCCAAATATTTACAACATTCAGAACTAGGGTTCCAGGTTGCTTGGATGTAAAGACTTAAAAGCTGGCTGAACTTTTACAGTGAACGAGGCACTCAGTTTCTCATCTCTTGGTGATCACACCTTCTGTATTTCTGCTCCTTGCAGATCTACCCTGTCTACTCAATTATATTTATGATGTAGATAGTTGTTGGCTCTTGTATGCCCTTCCCTGGTGCTTTGGTCCTTGGACACTTTGGGAGTCTTGAGCTGTGTTCATAAGATGTCCACTGCTGCCCACTGCTGTGCTGCAATCAGGAGGAAAGCTGATGCTATTATCTTCATCACGACTATAGCTTTGTTGCTTCTTGCATTTCCTCATCATTTTTCTAGTTTAGACTGCTCTTCTAAAAACAGAGCCAGAAGCGAACAAGGACAGTCCACATAAGAGAAACTTCCAAATGACCACAAGCTCAGCTTAAGTCTCTGTTTCTCAGCAGACCTGAAAATGCCATGGCTTAGTTTTACAGCCAAAGAGAGGTGTGACATGGGTTCAGTGTGCAAATGTGGTGATTGTAACTCACACTTCAGCCACAGGCCTCACAGAAAAACAATAACAAAGCTGTTTTGCAAACGAAGTGTTGTAGTCGGCTTCAGTCACTCCTTCGCTTGAACAAGGACAGGAAAAGACTTTTCCTAAAAAGGTGAAAATAGATGCAGGGTCATCTAAATACTTGTCTTAGAGTGCTGCTTTCCAGGGCAGGTCAAAGGATCTAGAGTTGTTGTAACTGGAGCAGATCTTTGGTTGTGATTGTAAGGGTTCCTGGAGCTTCTGGAGTGTCCTCAACATGATTGAAAAGTGTTCACAGCAACATGACTGCCGTTAAGAGGGTTCAACTGGTTGTCTGTAAAGGGGTTGCTTGGCTGACAGTTTCCCACTCCAGGCTGCCAGGCCTAAGAGAAGGGCTTATCAAAGAGCCCACTCTTGACACTTAATCAAAGAAAGCATTAAAATTATGTTCATTAAAGGTTTCATTAAAGCTCAATGGAAACTAACAATCCTAATAGCATTTAACAGTACTTAATAACATTTGACAGTGCTTAGCAATGATTATCGCCTGACCCCAGTGCCCCGGGAAGGGCTGCATTAGTCTGAACTTTCTCATAACACACTCAAGTTATACCATTCTACTCTCCTACTCTACAACTAAATTTAGGACAGAATCATTTCTTTAAAAGTTTAGTTTTCTTAAATGGCCCTTATTAAAGGAGTGTAACTATGAATAACATTTGCCTTTTACATTATCTTTCATTGTGGAAGTATTCTGGGTGCCCATCTCTAAGCAAAGGAATGTTTGAAATGTAGAAACTCATCCTTCAGAGTTCTTTATACCCACTGAAAACACCACTGTTGGGGAAAGGTAATTTTTTTTATTCCCTGTACTTAAATGATCTTGTGCCTCACTTTGGGGCACACAGATTTGATTCTTTTGAGATCCTTCTGTAGAATTTTCTACCTCCTGCATAGGAGTGTTGTGAGCTTGGGGCTTCGGTTAGCTATATTTTAGAGAGAGAATTTGAAGATCATATCCAAAGTGTATACAGATATTATTTATTTCTCTTAGAAATAACAATAGTGTAGGTGGTAATGCCCAGTGTCTTAATCAGATCTGAAGTTTCCTGAAATACTCTCTTCTTACTTTGTGTTTAGAAAAACAAGTCTTTTTATAAATTGGATTGGAAATATTGTTCTGGGTGAGGGAATAGGTGAAATATCTGATTTAATCCTTTACTTTTACCCAGTGAGGAGGTAGAAAAGTCTACAGAAGGGTCTCGAAAGAATCATTTACATCTCTGTGCTTCAGTGTGATTCACAAGAGCAAGTGAGGACAGGGAATAAAATAAAATTACCTTTTCACAAGAGTGGTACACAAAACAGTAGTAATTCTTTACACTAAGCCACAAATACAAATTTTCATTTGAAGATTAATTTTCACTGTTGTAATGTCTTCCAACCCTGGGATGGAGCAGAAATTTCCAGTTTCTGTTGTGTGCTTTTTTAAAATTCCCAAGCATATAAATTCAATTCCTTTATATTCAAAAATTTGCAATGTATAATAATAAACAATATATAAATTTACTGATAATTAATAAAACTTGACAAAATAATTTAGGTTAATAAAAATGCTGATCTTTATGTTTTAGTACATAGTTCTCATTGGTACTTTTTAAATATTCAAGGGTATACCATGTGTGTCTTTCTGCTCCTGGGATACCTCACTCAAGATGATCTTTTCTAGATCCCATCATTTGCTTGTAGATTTCATGATTTCCTAGTTTTAATGGCTTAGTAGTACTCTATTATGTAAAAGAACGACAAATTTTGTATCCATTTCTCTGTTGATGAACATCTGGGTTGTTTCCAGGTTCTAGCTATTACAAATAAAGCTGCTACAAACATGGTTGAGCAAATATCCTTTTTGTGTACTTGAGGAATTTTTGGATATAAGCCTAGGAGTGGCATACCTTGATCTTGAGGAAGCAGTATTCCTAATTGTCTGAGAAAGCGTCAGATTGATTTCCAAAGTAGTTGTACCAGTTTACATTCCCACCAGCAATGGAGGAGGGTTCCCCTTTCTCCACAATCTCTCCAGCATGTGTTGTCACTTGAGTTTTTGATCTTAGCCATTCTGATGGGTATTAGGTGAAATCTCAGGGTAGTTTTGATTTGCATCTCTCGGATGGCTAAGGACATTGTACATCTCTTTAAGTGTTTCTCTGTCATTCTATATTCTTCTACAGAGAATTCTCTGTTTAACTCCCTACCACATTTTAAAATTGTATTGCTTGATTTATTGCTTTTTAACTTACTTCTTAGTTCTTTATATATTCTGAATATCAGCCCTCTGTCAGATATAGGGTTGGTGAAGATCCTTTTACAGTGTGTAAGTATTTATTTTGTTCTGATGACAGTGTCCTTTGATTTTATAAGTGCGTACTAGACCTATATGATAGGATTAACATACTAAAATCTGTACATCTAAAGAAGATAAACAAGAAAGAGGACCCGGGGTAAGATGATCAATCCTCACTTAGAAAGACAAATGGGATGGACATTGAAAGTAGGAGAAAACAAGTATCAGGACAGGAGACTACCACAGAAGGCCTCTGAAAGACTCTACCCTGCAGTGTATCAAGGCAGATGCTGAGACTCATAGCCAAACTTTAGGCAGAGTGCAGGGACTCTTATGAAAAAGTGGGAGGTAGTAAGACATGGAGAGGACAGGAGTTCCACAAGGAAAGCAACAGATTCAAAAAGTCTGGGCACAGGGATCTATTCTGAGACTGATACTCTAGCCAAGGACCACTCATGGAGATGGCCTGGAACCTCTGCACAGATGTAGCCCATGGTAGTTCAGTGTCCAAGTGGGTTCCATAGTAATGGGGACAGGGACTGTCTCTGACAGGAACTGATTGGCCTGCTCTTTGATCAGTTTCGCCCTGAGGGTGGAGCAGCCTTACCAGGCCACAGATAAGACAATGCAGCCACTCCTGATGTGACCTGATAGACTAGGATCAGAGGGAGAGGAGCAGGACCTCCCCTATCAGTGGACTGGAGGAAGACCACAGGTGGGGAAGAAGGAAGGAGGGTGTAATTGGGAGAGGCAGCAGGAGAGAGCTACACGGGGGGATACACAGTGAATAAAATGTAATTAATAAAAATAAAAATAAATTTAAAATAAAATACAGGATAGTTACTGTGGTAAGTAATATATAAACATGATTGCATAAAACAGAAAATGTACCCAATTGTCAAATAAAATTTAATAGGACATAAATTTGGCAGAATTTATTTGGTTTCAATTTGGCTATATTAAAACATTATAGTCAAATGAATAAATAATCCAACTACGCAAAATAAGGTTGTTCAGGAGGTTTATATAAAAATGAAAGACTACGTCAAGTAATCATGTACATCCCTCATAGATTCTTCTGTTTATCTCAGGTTTATTCAAATGAAGTTGCTATTTAGCACCTCAAAAACACAACTGAACACTTTATTTTTCTCTTTAAGGCCACATTTAAATAGAGAATTATATAATTGTTTTGAAGACTCAATTTTGAAAAGCATGGAGTCTCTAATAAATAAACAAGCAAGCAAACAAATAAATAAAAATATTGAAGTCCCACTAGCATTGTATTATAAGAGCAATAGACACCAAACCTATAGCCAACATGAAACAAAATGGAGAGAAACTTAAATCAATCTCTCTAAAATCAGGGACAAGATAAGGGTGCCAACTCTCTCTGTATCTCTTCAACATAGTAAGGGTAGTCCTAGTTAGAGCAATAGGACAACTGACAGAGATCAAGGGGATACACATCAGAAAGGAAGTAGTCAACAAATCAATATTAGCAGATGATATGATAGTAAACATGTGTGACCCCCAAAATTCTACCAGAGAACTCCTACAGCTGATAAACACTTTCAGCAAACTGGCTAGATACAAAATTAATTCAAAGAAATCAGTAGCCCTCCAGCATACAAAAGACAAGAAGTCAGAGAAAGAAATTAGGGAAACGATACTCTTCACAATAGAGACAAATAACATAAAGTACCTTGTTGTAATTCTAACCAAGCAAGTGAATGACTTGTATAAAAACAAAACGGCAGCAGCAACAACAAAAACCCTTGAAGTCTCTGAAGAAGTTATTGGAAGACGGAAAGATCTCCCATGCTCATGGATTGGGAAGATTAACATAGGAAAAATGGGCATTCTACCAAAAGCAATCTCCAGATTTAATACAGTTCCCATCAAAATACCAAGACAATTCTTTACAGACCTTGAATGAACAATTATCAACAATTATCATATGGAAAAACAACAACAACAAAAACTAGCTAAAGCAAGTTTTCATCTGCAAAAATTATTGAATATCATTATTACCTAAAAATCTTATTATGGGAGAATTTTTTGTTTATAAATAAAATATAATTTTACTTTTATTTCTACATGTGAGCACTCTAATTAATTGTGTTCTTGCATATTAGTCTGAAATTAGGTTACTTTTTTTGTAAGTATCTCCAATCAAATGAGAAGAGATGCCTCATAAAGTTCATAAAAATTCCACAAGTCAAAATGGGTCCCTGTGAATTAATAAACACTTGTATTAAACTCACAATTATTATAGTAGTTCTCTAATTTCCTTGCATAGTTCAATTAATATTTTAGGAGAAAGAAGCTCTTTAGATACCTTCTTATAAAAATCACAGATTTTTTTAATTCTCACCAGATTCAAGATATATTGACTTTTATTATTTGTGTTGTTTTTGTCTTAAACATGAAGAAAATATTTTGTTCTTGTACAACTGAACTAAGTAATCCATAATAGTTAACTAAATAATAAAGCAAAATAAAGTTATTTTTTCATAGAGCTACATATGGGATTTGAATCCTTAAAAGGAATTTAGATTAAGTTACTTAAACATATTATAAACTTGTGTTATTCCATATCTATAATCTTACTACTCAAAAAGCTAAATTCAAGAAGGAATTTTTGAAAATTGGAACTCCTCATACTGTACTAAATGATACCTTGTGTCAAAAATGTAGCAAAAGTCAACACTAAACATATTATACATACATATATATGTGAATACACACATATAAATACCACATACATATATATGTTTATATATAAATATATAATTATAATGCATTAATAAGACCTTTTAGGAAGCATATTTAAGTAGTGGAAAATATTAATATACATGATTTGATTGTTACACATGCTATTAAATGTAGTGAATTGTTCTGTTGAATTCCAGAAGCATATGCTACAAAACTAATAATGAAAACACTCAGATAAAATAAAATAATTGTAGATTACTGTTAGACTGTAAAACTATTAAGTATTGTTTCTGATATTTGCAGGCCTAACTTGACACCTGTAGCCTGTACATTCTCCCAGACTGGTGAGTGCCCAAGACACACAGTCACACTTTCTCCACCCTTCTAGGCTTCCATCAACTCATGCCCCTTATATAGCTGCTCATCCAGGTCAGTACCCTGCCCTCGATCCATGGAGTTTTCCCCCACATGCCATGCATATATATATATATATATATATATATATATATATATATATAAATGTTATATAAATGGACTTAAAGAAAAAGTGAAATGATAATGTACAAAGATGCAAAGAAGGCCTTTCAGAACACTTCACAAACCAATGTGATACAAGTTCTAGAGAGGACATGGTTGAAGAGAACAAATTCCAATAGAAGAAAGGCTGTGTGTGAGAAACCCTAGTTGGTCTAATAGCACCCCAGATAGAGTAAAACTTGGAATAATCCCATAAAAATCAGGAACAAGACAGGCTGCTATGACCACTCCTTCTCTATGTGTGTGAAACCTTAACTAGAGCAACAGGAGAAAAAGAAGAAAACACAGGAATATAACCAAAAAATAATAAGATTTTTTTGGCCCTTGTCTTTCTGTTTGTTTTGTCCTATTCTGATTGTCTGTTCTTTTGTTTGTTTTAGCTTATTATATTTTATTACTATCCCTACATTTATGTTCCCATTTGTTTTCTAATTAGAGGCAGAAATGGGATGGATAAGTATAGAAGAGGTGGTAGGAAGGAAGTTAGAGGAGTAGAGAAAATCATAATTAGAATATATTGTAAACTTTTCTATAAAATAAAAATAATTAAACAATATTTACTAAATTAGTACTAAGAACTTGTTTTACCTTGATTGCTTATTTAGACTGAATCCACATCCTTAACATCTTACTTGCTTTTTAAGAATACTATGAATTACTTGTTAATGATATTTCTACTCACATATCAACAAGCTGAATTGTAGTGATTAAATGTGTGATTAAATTTAAAAAATATAAAGAAATGTAAGAAGCATTAAAATTGAGTTTACCTTTTTTCAGATAGTTTCAGTGAGTACCATTTTCTCATTTTTTAGTCTTTTATAAATTAAATTTTTATTTTTATATTAATTACAGTTTATTTATGTTGTATCCTAGATGTAGCTCCCTCTTTCATTCCCTCCCAATCACACCCTCCCTCATCTCCTCCTTGCCCTTCTCTAAGTCCACTGATAGGGGAGGTCCTCTTCCCTTCCATTTGACCCTGGCTTATCAGGTATCTTCAAGCCTGGCCATAGTGTCCTCTTCTATGGCCTATCAAGACTGCTCCTCCATCTGAGGGAGGGGGTAGGTCAAAGATCCAGCACCGAGTACATGTCAGAGACAGTCCCTGTTCCCCTTACTAGGTTACCCATATGAATACTGAGCTGCCATGGACTACATCTGATCAGGGGTTGTAGTTTATATCCATGCATGGTCCTTGGTTGGAGAAACAGTCTCAGAAAAGACCCCTGTCTCCAGATATATTTGGTCCTTATGGAGCTCCTGTCCTCTCCAGATCTTACTAATCCCCCCCCCACACCTTCTTTCATATGATTCCCTGCAGTCTGCACAAGGTTTGCTTATGAATCTCAGGATCTACCTTGATACATTGCTAGGTAGAGTCTTTTAGAGGCCCTCTATGGTAGGCTCCTGTCTTGTTGCTTGTTTTCTCATACTTCCAATGTCAATCCCATTTGTCTTTCTAAGTTTCTTTGTTGATTTCTTTGTTTTTAATTGATGAGTAGTATTCCATTGTGTAGATGTACCACAATTTCTGTGTCCATTCCTCCCTTGAGGGACATTTGTTTTGTTTTGTTTTGTTTTGTTTTTTCCAGATTCTGGCTATTACAAGTGAAGGTGCTACAAACATGGTTGAACAAATGTCCCTGTTGTGTATTTGGACATATTTTTGATATATGACTAGGAGTAAGATAGCTACATCTTGAGGAAGCAGTATTCTTAATTGTCTGAGAAATCGCCAAATTGATTTCCAAAGTAGTTGTACCAGTTTACATTCCCACCAGCAATGGAGGAGGGTTCCCCTTTCTCCACAAGCTCTCCAGTATATGTTGTCACTTGACGTTGAACATTTCTTTAAGTGTTCCTCTGTCATTCTATATTCTTCCACAGATAATTCTCTGTTTAACTCTATGGCCCATTTTTAATTGGAGTACTTGATTTTTTTTCTTTTTAACTCCTTGAGTTCTTTATATATTCTGGATATTATCCCTCTCTCAGATATAGGGTTCTTGAAAATCTTCATTAAAGTATGCTTAGATTCTGGAGATGAGAACTTAGGCAATGGTCATAATAGAGCAATGGTTGTCACACTTACCTCTATAATAAATAAGAAAGTCCATATACTAAAAGATAACAGATGCATCTGTACTTATATACATATGTAGATACATTCATACATAAATGCATAGATACATAAATACATACTTAGGTACATAGGTATACAGTATACTGGTGTATGTTGATTTTTAACATATTAGGATTTAGTATCACTATGGAAACAAATTCGGTGATATATATATATATATATGCATATATATAAGTGTATACTTAACTTCATTCCCTTTAAGTCAGGATTGTAAACATTACTTTTATTTGCCTGTTCCATTTGTCATCTCAAAGGTCCACTGACTCCATCTGCTAACCAATCCTAGCCCTGGACTCTTCCAGTCTCCATACAATCTAATCTAAGCCTGGAAAGTTTTCAGCCTTTGACAGTTCCTGCTTAGTAAGCTCAAACTTTCTAGTTCTATCTGAACTCTGACTGGCTAGTTCAACTCAGCTCTGAATTTATTTGGAATTGTTTTGAAAAGCTATTATCAAATTTAAATTTGGATGAATTTAAAGTATGTAGCAATGGGTTACATACCTTTCTTCCTCAGTAAACCATCTCCTAAAGGACAGTTGGATGCAGAAATGCTGACAGGAAAAGCAGTAGAGATTCCGAATCCTGGGCCTTCAGCACACATAGGACAGCTCTAATTTGAGTACATAGGAACTTCCAGATGGCAGATCATTGTGCAGAAGGCTGGGAAAGCACAGCATATGTCACAAAATTAAATGGAGTGCTATATTTATCTTCTAATAATAAAAGTTAATGCAAGTTTGTAAATCATGACAATGCAAAAACATAATGAAATCAAATGAGAAGATAGAAGAGAAACAACAATAAATTATGTAATAAAATTTTAGGAATTTGGTAGACTGAATAAATGATTACAAAATAAATACACTTGTATCTTTCTTAACTTCTGGGCTCTCAGTTCTTTCTAGAGTCAGCATTCCTAAATGAGATATTAATTCCTCTCTTGTTCTTAAGATAACCACAGGAAGAAGTAAATTAAAAAATTTAATGTAAAATTTTAGAAGTTGAAGTGAGCTTGGCATAATACTTAGCAAATACAACTCTCCTGTTTTATAAACATAACTGTGTTCTAAATACTCTTAATCAGAAACATTGTTTTGTTCAAAGAATGAAACTAATGGATATAGATTTTATATTGCTCAGTAATAATTATAGCATATATCATAAAGGTCACATGTCATTTTTATAACCATTTTAACATATGGAGAACAAAAATTATTGAGTTTTATTTCACAGAATTTTTGTATAAAATAATTAACATAATTTCATTTTTGAACTTCTGGTTGATCCTTTCTATTTACAAGTGATTATTTCTAGAAGAGAGTATTATTACTTTTTCAAACGTTAGAAGCCTAGTGTGGTGGTGCACACCTTTAATCCCAGCACTCAAGGAGGCAGAGGCAGAGGCAGAGGCAGAGGCAGAGGCAAGCAGATCACTATGAGTTTGAGGCCAGCCTGGTTTAAAAACTAAGTGCAAGACATCCAAGGTTACACAGAGAAACCTTGTCTCAAAACGATAACTAACTAAACAAACAAACAAATCAATAAATGGAATGTTAGAGTAATAATGAGAGTAATCATTTTCTTTAAAATATCGGGAGAGTGTATGACAGTAAACATGAGGCAGCAAAAGAATTGTCCATAAAAGTGAGAGCCACTGATTTCAGGAAATTGTTGATGTAATAATAAAATGGAAGACAGCCTTCTGGAAATTACTTTTGATTTGGTTTTCTGTATAGTTTCCCAGAAGAAAACATTTCTTTGCTGGGGGAAGATTGTAAAATTCATAGAAACATGAGGTAAAGTTAGAGGTAAAGTTAGGCTGACTACATCCCTAAATTGTTATTGTTAGCCTGCTGAGAAGTCACCATGGGATGTTCATAGACATGCCCCACATTTCTCACACATCTAACCACATTGTTCTACTCCTGTAGAGTAAGTGAAGGAATACTGTTCTTTCAGATATTTGATAGTTCTGTGGCCTGGCAATAAAATATGATTCATGAAACCAGTTGAAGCAATGAGTATTTTGATGCTGGGTAGGGTACTAAAAACTAAGCAATTGTTAAACAATACTTGAAAATATATCCAAGCTTAAATACCTTAATAAAAATATTATTTGTAAATGTTTCCATATCATCTGGTAATATCCCTTTTAAAACAAAGCCAGAACAGTAAAGCAATGCGAATCATTATTTTTGTTTATTTTTTATGCTTCTTCATTATGTTATTGGGTCAGAGGGGACAGATTTTTATTTTAAAATGTTTATAAGTTAACCCAAGAATAATGCTTTCAAAATAAAGCACAGACATTAAAAGGGATTAAGACTAGACCCTCAACCTGTCTTACTTACTTTTATATTGCTGTAACAAAATCTTGTGAGGAAGGTAACTTACAGAAAGAAGGGTTAAATTAGCCCTACAGTTACATAATGTTGCAGACATACTGGCATCATGTGGTCAGGCATGGCAATGGAGCCTGAAGTTGAGTACTTAAGTGCCCATCTTTAATCAGAGAGACTGAGCTTGAAATGGTTCATAGATTTCATACTGCAAATCCCATCCACCACTCTCTGGTGGTTGATGGTTATTAATATTTATTTTTTATTTCTTTTAGTTAAACAATGGCTATTCCTAAATCAGCTGTATACCCAAATCACCATACCATACAGAGACTATGATTGTTTAATTAACCTAGAGCACAATTCTGGGGAATGATTACTCTACCCTAAACCCCCAACCCATATAGCTTCCTCCCATTCAGAATTTCCAACATTATATTTGCTTTTAGTCATATCTTTTCAGGTACTTTTCAGTCTTCTAGTGGTTCCAAGTCCTCTCATGCTGATCTGCTTTCCCTTCTTCCTACTTGCTTCTTTCTCCTCCCCTACAGACCAGGATGTCCCATCCTATTCTCTCCTTTGCACAGCATGGTCTGGTTGTTTTATTAAAAAATGAGAAGAATAAATAGTGGCATATTTACACAATCTTGACACGGGTGATGTTAAGTATCACAATGCAATGCCTGGGTTGAAATAGTGGTGTAAAGATAGCAACATATAAATAAACAAGTGTAAACTGCATACATTCCACCAGAACACTGTACCAACCATATATCCTTCAGCAGGGCTATACCTTTTAAAGCTATCCAAATAGCCCCATCTCATGGGGCCAAGTAATCAAATATCTGAGCCTATGAGGACTTTGTCATTTAAACCATCAAATTCCATCCTCTGGCCTCATAGAATTTGGGCATATCAGGATAAAAAAGAAATCTATTCTAACTCCATAAATCCCATAGTCTTTCAGTCTCAAAACTAATTAAAGTATAAAACCAAAATATCTTCTGATCCTCAAAACAATATTCTAATTGTGGTCCTCTGCAGAATCAAAATTCATATTATAGATATCCAACATATAATGGCATAGAATATACATTACAATCCCAATTCCTTCCAATAAGAAGGAAAAAAATCATAATGGAAAATACTGAATCAAATTCAGACCAAAACATAGCAGGAAAAACACCTAGCTCCATATATGCTACCAAAGGGATTGCCCATAACTGCCTCAAGCACAGGTCCATCTTCTGGGTTCATTCCTCTTCCAGTGCGCACCTCTCCTTTTCTAGTCACCTAACAGCTGAGGACTGACAAAATTTGTTTATCTCCAAAATAACCCAGGCTTCAGATCCACTGTTTTAATCAATAGCCTCTCGGCATCCCCAAGCACGGATTATCCTGCCACATGTTGCCTGGACTTGAGGGTTCTCTGAAACAATGGGTGGAAATGCTTTGACCCCTTTACTTTTTTAAGTTTGGGATGTGAATGACATTTTCAAGTGCTGTTGCCATCTTGGGTTGGGTCATGGCCCCTAAAACCTCATTTTAGCAGTCAGTTTATTGTTGATTTTTAGGAGAGGGAGAGTACTTTTCCTTTCACAATTCAGAACTGCATTAATGTGGGTTCTCTGCTAGAGCAGGAAGTATTTTTAAGTACTAGGGTATGTGTTTCAGTCCCGTGGCTTTCTACCTAAAGCACATGATTTAACTTTGATTTTAAATGAAATAAAATCTTTCACTTATAATTTACTCACATAGTATCTATTGCTGATAAACTAAGTTTGATAGTCATTATGTTAGTTGAAATATGGTGATATATGTAATTAATTCATATAAGCAAGTCATTTGCATTTAACAAAAATGAATCCTTTAAATTGGCAGGATGATATGATATAACAAAGAATATGTATTCAATATTCATTCTTAGATCTTGGTATAGAGTTCAAAACCTTTATAACTTCATGAGAAATAAAAATAAGTTACACCTTATATATTTGTCAATAAGCACATTTCACCTATACCTGAGTATCTGGAAGTTTCCAGAAAGCTTTAGAATAAGGACTGTTTGCCAAAGGAAGCAGACATGTGATTAAAAAGTTGGAAATTTCAGCTTCATTCTTCAGATTTCCAAAAACAGGAAACTGGAAACTGAACTATTCACAGATTCTAAATGATTTATTCAAACAGCCCATAACCTAGTCTCAATAATATCCTACATGAATGAACTTGAATGGCTTCTGAGTCATTAAACACATCTGCATGTTGGAAGGCTAGTTAGAATTCCATTTGGCAGAAGCTCTTTACCATAGACCTTTACAGACTTTGCCCATTGCACAACATCTGGTTGTTTCTCTCTATAATTTATAGATTTTAACTATAAAAGAATAAATATAATACAAATGTTTCCTGAATTCACAGACACTCTAACAAATGATCAGACCTAAAGAAGATGTCACAGTAACACTTGGTTTATATTCAGTTGATCATCGTTATCTAAGGTCTGGGCAGAACCAAGTCCTTAACCATTAATGGATGGATTCCAGTATCATCTCTGTGTAACCTATGCTAAAAATGAGCAGAGTCATTGTACAATGGATTCAAAGAGTTCTAGAACTGGATAATATAATAACACAAAAAAGCTTTTCATCACTGTAAGCAGAAATGGATTATTGTAATGGCAGCTTTGCAAAGAGTATGGTTTTCTACACCAAAGAAATTTGTGATTTGTAAAGAGAAAAGACTTTAGGGCCAATCTTGATGAGAGACATGTATTCTTTGATGGTTTCCTAGTCACCTAGCATACGGATTTCATCTGTTCTGCATTCAGTTTATAAAAGTAACAGTGACTTATTAACATAGAAATGCTGGTAGATCTAACTCCTAAGCAGTTAATTTATTAGCTGTGTAACTGATTACAAAATAGTAAGAAGACTATTAAGTGCAAAAGCATTACTATCAGGTTACATAGTTAGATGAATGGAAAAGAGGGTACTGGTCCAAACCTTGATGTCTACACTGTATCTATAGTGGTTGGTCTAAGACCAATGAGTAAATAACCTCAAACTGATTACAGAGGGGATAAAAAAAATTTCAAGAGAATATAAACTAACTCCCCTACTTATAATCAATCAAAATAACTATACTGCAAACTATTAAAATCCCTGTTATATGTGAAAAAGAAAGGCGTATTCTCTGTTTTTGTATCATTAAATACCTAAAGAATATTTTACAGCCATTCCTGATAGACCAGGATCAGAAGAAAAGAGAGGAGGACCTCCCTATCAGTGGACTTGGGGAGGGGCATGGGTGGAGAAGGGGGAGGGAGGATACAAAGTGAATAATCTCTAATTAATAAAAATAAAAAAGAAAAAGACAGAAAATATCAAGCTTAGAAATAAAGGTCATTTTTATTGCTGCAGAATAGGCAGCCATTTTTATTTTGGCATGGTCTTTACAATTTTTTTATTGAATCATAATATGCAGATTTTATAAATGATTCATAGACACATATTACTCATGAGGCATCAGCCAGTTATTACAATGTATTGACAATGTAAAATATATTTATTGTAACATACTGTCCAACTTGTAGTAACTATGCCAAGGGTATACCCATCTCAGAAGAAGTAGCTAATGAGCTCAGTACAAGGCAGGTATAATTACCTATCTTCAAAGTCTGAGGCAGGACTGTGAGTTCCCTTCTAGATGTGGCTATATGGCAAGATTATATCTTACCTGACCACCATTTTTAAGTAATTAACAAGAAAATGAGAAGAGACACAAGAAGAAGTCAAGAACAATAATATGTTAAATGCTTTTAGGTGATTAACTAAAAATAGTAAACTATTGGCAAAAATAAGGAACTATCGAAGTCTCTTGGGTCATTGGAATCTCCTGTTGGAGTTCCTTACCAAGAAATCCACCATATCTCAGTTTGGAAGATTTAAAATGAGTAAAACATAAGGACTACTGATCCTTCTACCTAATTGTTTTGGAGTGATATATATGCAAATAAGTAAATGAAAAGCCAATGGGTAGGGAACATTCTGTGGACCAAACTTTCCCATGCACCCAAAGCTATATGCATGCATGTGGGCAATTTGTTTAAGTAGAAGAAGAAATGAATCTTTTTAATCAGTGTGACACAGAAGTGCAACTAACTGTTTCCAGTACCTGTTCATTTTCAACTAAAGTTTATTTATTTACATAATTAATTTGTTCTCTGTGTGTATATGTGTGTCTGTCTCACTGTTTGTCTGTGTGTGTGTGTGTGTGTGTGCTATTCATCACTCTTTGTGCATAACATAAATATTGCAAGCAGGTAAAATGCTTGAGAGTTCGTTTTTTTCTTTCCTTCATGTGCAGCCAAGGGACTGAACTAGAGTCATTAGGTTTGGCAACAGGCATATTTACTTGCTGAGCTATCTCTCTCAGAACCTGTGGGTGAACTCATAATGGTGGCTAAGATTATACTGAGAAGCTGTGGAGATCATATTGTTGATACCATTAAAGTGAAGGTTTGGACAAAGTAGTGAACTTATTAATGGTCTTTTTATGAGGTAGTCACATTCCCCTTATCTGAATGTATTACTGTAATAGAAATGTTAAAACAAGTATTGTTTTCTTTAATTCCATGAACTAGAATGAACTCTCTACAAAGAGAGTCTTGGTTTAGACATACTAAATGGAAAAAGATATAGAATTGTTCGTTCACAGCTCACATAATTTCCTATTACAATGTAACATAGAATACCAGGTGTGTTAAAGTCATAACTTCACTTCATGATGTCCTGAAACCTGAAGGTTGTTTGTTTGTTCCAACAAATAGTCCTATATAAACTTTGAAAAGAAAACAATTTAGGGAAACTAGCAAAAGACTGTAGATACTTAGGTCAACTCTAAGTTTAGTCTCTGTGAATCTCAGCATGTTTTAACTGGTGGATAAAATACAGTAGGCTAGAGGAGGCTGATAACAAATGATTGATCATGGAAGTACTTTGTTCAGTACCTCAACCTTGGATAAGAAAGAATTGCAGTTCATCTTCACATGAGAAGACACAAGATTTATTTTTGCTGTAGTACCACAGGGATATCTGAACCTACGCATTTACTGTAATAACTTAAAATAATGGGATTTGGACATGATTCAGGGTCCAAATATAATAATACAGCATTTAATGGACATTGTTATATCAGAAACAAAATTGCAGGTTAGGATTGATTTGAACTCACAGTGACACATAAAACCTGGTTAATCAGTCTAGCAGTGATCCAAGGTTTTGTACAAATAATGAAATACTTAATAATATTCTGGTGTTTCTTAAGAGACTTAAACCTAACCTTTGTTCTTTAATTGTCGTGAGGACTTACAAGAAACTCGGAGTTTATTTGGTTTATTTATTTTCTCAAAACACATTTTTGTTTGAGGGGTTATTTCTATGTCCTCAGTGACTCCCTGACATTCATTCAATTTCTTACTACTGAATAATTTTTTAAGTATTGTTTGAAAACCTGAACTCAGTTTATGGAATGAAGTTGGCTAATGTAAGAATATTCTCATTAACTGCAATGTACTGAATAAACTAGACTAGAACAAAATTAATATTACTCTATTTGCGAATTGTCAGTTTTAAAAAAATGGTCACCAGATACAGATTCTATAATAAATTAAGCAATTGTTTTTACTTCTAGAAATGCTGTTAGTCACATGAGAGAATTAGGGTATGAGATGCTCTGTCTACAGTGGGTATGATAAATATGCTATCTATAGACTGTGTTGAAATGTGTCTACACGATTCATATGCTGAAATCCTGCAGCCAACAGTGATGGGGGAATTAGGGTTTATAAGATAATTACAAATTAAAGTTAGCGACTTAAAGAATAAAAATAATGTCCTTAAGAAAGACTCCTTCTCCACCCCCCAAAATAAAATCTGTCTTGCATATTTACCCTGATGAGTAACAATGAGGAAATACTTTCTTTGAACCAGGAAGCCATCCAGTATCTTTTCCTTAGACTTCTCAGTTTCTACATATGTATGTAAGAAATGTATGCTGTTAGGCATTATAGTTTATGGTATATTTCATAACAATTCACATAGAGTAGAGTGCTGGCTTACTGATTCTGTGGGCGTCTTTCTAACCTCCAATCTGTGAATGACATTAAAAATGAAACTAAAACTACAAGTTTTTCAACATGGTGGAGCCATTGCTAAAACAACTAGTTTTCAAGAGTGGGTCATACCTATCTTACCTAACTGCTTTTTAAAATATTTTTAGCACTTGATATAAAGTTGATTAAAAAATTATCTTAAGTCATACTATAACTCTACATGTCCCTCCCTCCAACAAAGTATGATTTTCATTCCTTTTAAAATTAATTGGACTTAAGGTTGGAGATCTGACTCAGTGGTTAATAACATTATCTGTTCTTTCAGGGGACCTGAAAGAGTCAATGCACATAGCCCAGCATATCCGGGGCAGTTCATCACCATCTAAAACTTCAGTTCTAGGGAATCAAACCAAATTTTCTAGCCTGCACAGGCACTAGGCATAAAGGTGGTCCACAGACATGCCATTCGGTCTCCATTTCCCCATCCATCTGTCCAGCTGCCCATCCGTCCTGGCGTATTAGGCCCATGTCCTCAGCCTGAGGATTCTAAGGGAAGGGAGGTGTAGTTCAGAGCTGCCAGAATTCAATAGACCTCAGACAGCTATGACTGTGTGAGAAACAAACTTCCTGGGAGGCAGGCTTCAGAAAAACAGCTCCTTTAATTTGGAAGAACAAAGGCTGTTTAAAACTTTGGGGGAATGTAGAGAAATATCTTTTCAGATCCTTCCTCGTGGAATTACTATCACCATCATGGTTGTTTAAGAGTTGTGGGGATCCTTTATGCTTTTTGTTTAGTTCTACTCACTCTTACAGGCATTTTACTCCCTTTCATGGGGTTGTTTTTGTCTGCTTTGGTTTGCAGAAGCTTTTTCATTGGTGGTGTAATGATGGCCTCAGCACCATAGTTACTTTTGCTTGTGTCACTTGTGTTCCTTATATCTTAAAAGTATCATCGCCATGGCAAAATCAGTGGGCTCTGACCCTGCTTCCTTATAGGAGATTTGCACTGTCAGTCTTCATGCTTAAAGCCTTCAACCCATGTTGAGATAACACTATTTTTGAATGTAAGTAGAGTCCCCCAAATGCCCATGCTTTAAAGGTCAGAGCCACTATCTGTTATCAAAACAGACATGGTACATAAGTGTTGGCTCCTAGTCAAAACTAAACTGGGTGAGCTTTTATGAAAACAATATAGAAATGCCTCAGACACTTAACTATATTGCTTAACTGTATGCTCTAACAGCCCTAAGAAATTGCTGACGACAAACAAATAAATAAAGGAAACATGATAGAATTAAAAAAATTGGAGAGGAGGTAAAGGCTTTTGGAGTAGGTGTACTTGATTGGCCTGTGCCAAGATGCTGGGGAGGACATATTTGTATGAAAACGAATCCCAGGTGCTTGCTGGCCATGATCTTCTAAAAGAACAGAGTAACTTTAGCCTGCTTGCAAAGCAACATGACCACCTGGAGGGTGGTCGATGGGGAGAGCCATAAGGCTACCTCAGCCTGGACTTGGAGGCCCAGAACAGGGATTAAAAAGTCCTAATTCAGCAAGTAGCAAGATGAGATTTGGGGGGTTTGGGTGCAACTTGATCTCACTCTTGTTCTCATCCAGACTGCACCCCCACCTCTAGTTATGGCCTCTAGCCCCGCCCAGACACATATGCCCCAAACCAACAACAACAAAAATGAAATAAAATAAACCCACACACATTAAAAATAAGTCAATAAATCTTTAAAAATAATAATTTGACATTATTCTAAAGAATTCCACACATATATGCAATGAAATAAGTTTATTAAACTCAACATTTTTCCCTCCAACTCATCTCACAGAGTTGCTAACAGATCTGCTCCAAATTTCACTCTTTGTCTTTGTACATTCCTATACGTTCAATTAGTACTGTACATATGGGCACAAATATGGGACCATCCGTGACAGCATTGAAATTCACCAGTGGCCACATCCTCAGATAAGGATTATTCTCTCCTACCACCAGCAAGTAAGGGGACTGACAGGGCTCTGCCCTGGAGAGAAACTCTTTTCTATATAAAAACTCTGGCTGATATCCACTTATATTATATGTGTCTTTCTGCTTCTGGGTTACCTCACTCAGGATGATCTTTTCTAGTTCCCATCAACTGCTTGAAAATACCATGATTTCTTTGTTTTCAATTGCAGGGTAGTATTCCACTGTGAAAATGTACCACAATTTTTGTATCTGTTCTTTGCTTGAGGAACATCTAGGTTGTTTCCAGATTCTGGCTATTATGAATGAAGCTGCTATGAACATGGTTGAGCAAATATTCCTATTGAAAGGTAGGGCATCTTTTGGATCTATGCCTAGGAATGGTATAGATGGATCTTGAGGTAACGGTACTCCTAATTTTCTGAGGAAGCACCAGATTGATTTCCAAAGAGGTTGTACAGGTTACATTCCCAGCAGCAGTGGAGGAGGGTTCCCCTTTCTCCACATCCTCTCCAGCATTCATCATCCCTTTAGTTTTTGATCTTAGCCATTCAGACGGGTGTGAGGTGAAATCTCTGGGCCATTTTCGTTTGCATATCCCAAATGATTAAAGATGTTGAGAATTTCTTTAAGTGCTTCTCTGCCATTCAACATTCCTCTGTTGAGAACTCACTGTTTAGCTCTGTACCCCATTTTTAATTGGATTACTTGTGTTGTTGGTGTTTAACTTCTTCCATTCTGTATGTATTCCGGATATTAGCCCTCTGTCAGATATAGGGTTGTTGAAGATATTTTCCCAGTCTGTGGGCTGTCATTTTGTTCTGACTACAGTGTCCTTTGCTGTACAGAAGTTTTCCAGTTTCACGAGGTCCCATTTATTCATTGTTGATCTTAGAGTCTGTGTTGTTAGTGTTCTGTTCAGGAAGTTGTCTCATGTGCCAATGAGATCAGGTCACATACTAATAAGCGAATATTAGCCATATAACATAGGATAAACATATTCCAACCTATAGTCCTAAAGAAGCTAAACAGCAAGGAGAACCCTAGGGAAAATGCTTAATTCTTATTTAGAAGGGCATACAAGATAGACATCTGAAGTAGGAGAAGACAAGGAATAGGACAGGAACCTCCCACCGAGGACCTCTGAATCATTCTACCCAACAGAGTATTAAAGGAGATGCTGAGACTCATAGACAAATTTTAGGCAGAGTCTCAGAATCCTTATGGAAGAAGTGGGAGACAGAAAGAGCTGGAGAGGACAGGAACTCCACAAGGAGAACAACAGAGCCAAAATACCTAGGCCCAGGGAGCACTGCATAGACCAATACTTGTAGTTAATTCTGTTCAAAATCTTTTTTTAAATTTACATTAGCTTACTGACTCGTGTGTTTTCATAAGAATCTTCATAAATCTTTTACTTAATTCAACTATCTCCTCCTTATCTCCAAACCCTATCTCAACCTTACATAATCCATAACTCCCAGCATGGCTCCCTCTTCTTTCTTATCACATGCATTCTACTGCCCCTCAAATTATGTAATTTTATTTGTGTTGAGATAGTAGATTTTCATTTTTTCCCAAACATATGGAATGTTTGGGTTATGTATCTCGCTGACCTCTCTAATTTTCTTATATTCTTCTGCTTACAATTTTCATCCTTCAACTTTCTACATCTCTAAATTGGTTTCACATAAATATAATATTTCTGCTTCCTTTACATATTTCTCCCACCAAAACGCCACTTTCTAATATCAGTATTTCCATCTTTTCTCCATATTAAACACACAAAATAAAAGATTTGGGGCTATGATCCAAACATTAGAGAAAATATAAAATGTTTGTCTTTCAGGGTCTGCAGTACCTCACTTAATATAGTTTATTCTAGTTCCATCTATTTACTTCCAAATTTAACAGTGTCATTTTCTCTTTACAGTTGAGTGATGCACCATTGTGCACATATGCCATATTTTCATTGTCCATTCATCAACAGATTAGCATTTTGGTAAATTTTCATTCCTAGCTATTCAACAGAACAACAGTAAAATAAGACGTACAAATCTTTCTATTGCTGCACATCATGAACATTGGTATATGCTAAAAACTGATATACTCTCTCAAATGGTATATTTTTGGCTTTTTGAGAAATATTCACATTAATTTCCAATGTTGCTTCATTTATTAATTTACATTCCCGCCAACAGTATAAAGAATGTCTTTTACATCACACCGTGGCCATTCTTTGTTTTCATATATATTCCTAATTCTGAGTTGGCTAAGGTTGTTTTAAAATAGTAAAAACAGCTTTGAAGTTTAAAGCAGTTTTAGTCTGCATTCCTTGATGATTAAGAACATTAAGGATTTTTATATACAGTATTTATTATCAGATTATATTTTTTCTTTTGAAATATTTTGGTTTTGTTCCATAGCCCATTATGCAGTTGCATTGCTGATTTTATCAGTATCTCTTTCTTTCTTTGTTGTTTTTTTTTTGTTGTTGTTTTTTGTATATTTCCTCTCAGATGAATGCTAGCAAAGATCTTCTCACTTTCTGGGCATCACTTTCTATAGAAACAAAATGGTTCTTACCCCATTATCAGTAATCTAAGAGCTATGATGACAAGGAAATCGAAATATTAACTATCTTATTGGATGATGATTGACTGTATACAGTAAATATTGATAAAGTAAGTGTTTATGAAATAGGAAACTGACATATCTATCTCTATCTATCTGTTTATGTGTATGTATAAATGCAAGGTATAGAGGTGTTTACCTGATAGCTGAGGAACATACTACAGTCTAAAGAAAATTAAAACCTCTTTTCAAGATTGTTACTTCAAAACTCCTGGAAACATTAAGAGAAAGTCTCCAAAAGCCAATACATAATGGTATTTATTCATTTAAACTTACAGCTGCCAGTTCTTTCCTGTCAGTACTGGATTTCCTGAGGTCCAACTCAGGTCATGGGCACATTGGCAAGTGTTTGTCTATTGAGACATTTCACCAGCCCACAATAATAACTACTCTAGACTAGTTCCTTCAAAACCATGTTTCTCTCAGTTTGTTCTGAGCCTATTCTGGTGTTCAGCCATGTTCTTTGTGAATGGGACTGTTAATATATCTTGAAGTCATTTGTTTAGTCTTGGTTATAAAATATTTTTACAGCTATAATACCCTAATGTGAAACAGCACATTATCTACTTCCTGCTGGTTAAGTGACTGAAAAAGAAACAAAGCGATCCATCTCGTAAGCAATTTTACCCATCATTCCTTTTCAGAGACTAACAATGGGGAAAGCAGAGCAGGAGTTTCTGCTGGTAGAAATTCATTGTTTTTATTCTTTCTTTATAACCATTTTTTTAAATTGAAAGTGCAGTTTTCAGTATCACAAATGGTACTAATGAGAGAAGAAAACTTTTTTGGAGATGCTCTTCAGCTTAGGGTAATGATGGATTCAGATTTCTCTTTATTCCCCATGTATAAAATTATGTTTATGAAAATATGTTTTACAAAATAGTTTTCTAAAGTATTTCTTGTTTTGACTATTCATAATTCCTTGAGCAGTTTCAATTTTTAAAAGGAAGACTATTATATTATTTATTATTTTGATGGTCACAATGGCAATTAACTTGAAATGTTACATTCTGAACGTTTCATTAAAATTTAGTAGCGCACGTTTGTTCCGGAGGGGTCCTATGAATGGCACCATTATGTGTGGATGAAGAAAGTTGGATCAGACTGAGACTTTTAATTCCCAAAACCTATCACCATATTCATTTCTGGTCCTTGTATGAAGTCTGAACAATTTGTCTGTCATTAAAACCAGTATCACTTTTATTTATCAGGCAGCAATTGGAACATTTTGTCTTCTAGAAACACAAAGCATTGACAACCAAAATACTAGCACAGAAGGAAATGATTCAGCTGCAGGAATGAGGGATTCAAATTGGATTTGCCTCAACCCTTTTTAAGCTCTCGTGGCAGTCTTCTGCTGGATCTTAGAACATTAAGCTATCCTGAATTTAGAAATATGACAAAGAACATTATGTTATAATATTCAAATGCAATTTGTTCGTAAAGGGCAGACTTAGATTTACTTGGCAAAATAATAAACTATATTCTTGTCTTTTCTACAAAAATATAGACGACACATTTTGTAATTCTTTTTATGTGCACAAATCCATGTTTGAAAATAAATACCAGTGATATTAAACATGTTAATTAAGGTTGTTTTTCCTGCTTTTATTGAAAATCCTACCCTTGCTTGCTTCACCTATTATCCTTAGGGAAAAAAAAAACGTATGATTTAAAAGAAAAGAATATTTAGCTTAATGATAAGGAACACATCCACATAATTTCACTAAAGGAACATTCTCTTTGTTAAATTGAGTTCAGGTGATTACCACAGTAAATTATATTGAAATTTCTTTCTCTTTTAACTTGACCTCATTGGCACAGGAGACAACCTCGTGAACAGAACACCAACAGAACAGGCTCTCAGACCAACAATCAATAAACAAACTGAAAAGCTTTTCATGAAACTGAAAAGCTCTGTAAAGTAAAGGACACTGTCAAGAGAACAATACAAAGCCTACAGACTGGGAAAAGATCTCCACCAACCCTATATATGACAGAGGGCTAATATCCAGAACATATAAAGAACTAAAGAAGATAAACACTAACAAACAAGGTAATCAAATGGTTAAAAAGTTATCATAAACAGAGAGGATCTAGAACCCCTGCTCAGAGGGGGCCAATTGGCAGCTCAAGCCCTTTTGTGGATCTCTGAGTGAGTGTATCAGGGGCTGCCTCTATCATTAACTCAGTTGACTGTTCTCTGATCACTTGCCCTTGACGATGCAGCCTTGTCAGGCCACGGAGAAAGAGGATCCAAGCAGTCCTGATGAGACTTAACAAACTTTGGGCAGATGGCAATAGTGGAGAACTCCCCCTTTCAGTGGACTAGGGGAAGGGGATGAGATGAAGAGGGAGGGAAGGTGGGGGTGGGGGAGTTGAGGAAGGAGGATAAAGAAGCCTGTCATCAAAGACAAATATACGATTCATATGAAATATTCAATAAAGAAAATTCTACAGAGGTATAAACAAAACAAAACGAAACAAAATGTTGGGGTCTGGAGAGATGGCTCAGAGTTTAGGAACACTGTCTACTATTGCAAAAGATCTGGGTTCAATTCCCAGCAACCACGTGGCAGCTCCAACCATCTGTAATGAGATGTGGTGCCTTCTTCTGTAGTGCAGGTGTGCATGCAGGTAGAAGATTGTATATATAATAAATAAATCTTTAAAAAATCATTAGAGCATTATTTTACTTTTTTATCAGTTAGGACAATTTCTTTTCAAAATTCATTACTCCTAAAAGTCTTGAAAAATCTTTAGATTATTTAGAGCCCTTATTGCACCAGATACAAGAATTAGTAGTGCCAACTTTCCTTGATATTTTAATATAAAATAATATAGATTTAATCATTGTTAACCAAAAACAAGTGCATAATGAAACTGAATGATCTGTGAGGCTTTTTGCAATACTTAGTTCTCTGCATTTTTATTTTTATCAATAAAAGACCAGAACAGTCACCTAGAAATATGTCTTTAGTTGCTATAGGTTAACTGTAAATAAGAGACTTTAATCTAATTGATATTTATAAAGAAGTCTCGGCTCCTTTATCATTAAAACCAATTTTATTCTGTGTTTTTACTTATTCTCTCTCTCTTTCTCTCTCTCTCTCTCTGTCTCTCTGTCTCTGTCTCTCTCTCTCTCTCTCTCTCTCTCTGTGTGTGTGTGTGTATGTGTGTGTGTGTGTGTGTGTGTGTTTTGTTTTCAGTCATTGTTGCTCTTCACCTAGGTAGCAGCTCTTCACCACTGAAAGAACAGGGAGTGCTAATGTTAGAATGTCTGGTTTTTGGTTTCAGCTTATCTGATACAGATTCATTAATAATATTTAATTCCTCTGCCAGCCCAGGGAAACATTTGGAAAATATGATGGGCACACTGCATTACTTCAATTTGATTTGAGCCGGCAGCCCTTCCGTGTCATCTTATTAACTAGAGGACTACTCAGCTGTATAAATCTCAATAATGTCACTGATAAACACACCCACTTGCTTTATTTCACTGCTTGATGGACAGAAAATAATAGTGAAGATTTTATGTATGAATAATGTATTAGAAAAGGCCTTAAAATAACTATGTCTGGTCTATGTGCACCACATGAGTTTCCTCACAGTTAAGGAGGTAAAAGTAACCTACCAGAGGACACAGTTTTAAAAACTTTGTGGGGAGTTGATGAAGATCTTACTGTAGAATGCTTTTCTGTAAGATTCAAAGATGACTTACTCCCTTACAAAGGTTTGTATAGTCAGTCCCATGCAGTACTAAGAGAGAACTGATTTCTCCAGCTTGTCCTCTGCCCTTCACATGCAACACTGTAGCATGCAGACAAACCTGTGCTCACACACACACCACTCACATACATACAGAAAGAAATTCTAACTATTTATTTTTTTCAAGATACGGAGTCTCTGTGTAGCCGTGCCTGTCCTAGACTTGCTTTGTAGACCATGCTGGCTTCAAACAAATAGAGATCTGCCTGCCTCTTCCTCCTGAATGCTGGGACATATGCCACCACCCCCTGACCCTCACCATAATTTTAAAACATTTTTATATAGTGTATGGTGTATGAGTGTTTGTGTTTATTTGTGTGTGTGTGTAAGCATGTGGAAGACAGAGGAAAAGTTGGAGAAGTCAGTTCTCTCTTGATACTGCTTAGGACCTAAACATTAAACTCAGATCATCATAGTTAGCAGCATGTTAACAGGTTGCGTCACCTGTCCGGCTCTTTATTTAATCATATTTTTGTAGATCATATATTTTCACCTCAATATTCATATTTTTCTTCTTTTTTTGCAAGGGTATATGGTGAGTCAAAGATTAGAACATGGACTGTAGAGAATGAAATTCTGCACCAGAATAATCCTATTTTACTTTACTTTTTAAAAACTTAATGACAGTTTATTCACTTTGTATCCCAGTTGTCGCCCCCTCCCTGCCCCCTCTCAATTGCCCCCTCCCTTCCTTATCTCCTCCCTGCCCCTCCCCAAGTCCACTGACAGGGGAGGTCCTCCTCCCCTTCCCTCTGACCCTAGCCTATCAGGTCTGTCTCATCAGGACTGGCTGCATTGTCTACCTCTGGGGAAACATTCATATTTTTAAAAGAATTGTGTTATTTTAAGGACAACGGGTCCTTAAAATATGGACCTTAAAGTCACCTAAAAGTTGACTTTATCAAAAACTTAAGAAAATTTTGAGGCTAAACAGAATATTTTCCAAATAATGAATTATTATATGTAATAATATGAATAGGCTATAAAAGGTGTGAATTCTCAAATAATAAGAACAATACTCATATTCAATTTATGTAACTTGACTTTATTTGGGGCATATAAAACAATATTTTGATGTATTATTTAAAATTAACTTGCTAAAAAAAGCATTCTATGTAAATCCTTAAAATTACTATTTGAGTGTTGTATCTTTGATGAAGAAAATAGATGAACTTCTTTTTTTATAATATTCCTATTCTAGCAGCACCCATTTAACTGTAGCCCTGGACCCAAAGATACACAGCTCAGTGCTCACAGACTGGAAAGGTACACCGCTCTATAAGAAACACTCTTTCCTGAAGAATATATATTCAGGAACTTGAACACTACTAATTATACAAAGCATTTTACCTGCTCAGGCAAACTTAGTCTACTCTTACCACAGAATGTGCCTGAGATTCTCTTATCCCAATTTACCATGTTTGAAGAGAACACTCTCTGTAGTTTAGAATGAACCTTTCTCACAGGTTCTCACCTTACAATCGCAAAGTCAATTTCAACCCCTCTCATCTTTTGTCTATATTTAGCTAGAAACATTGGTCTCTGTGTTTCTGCTTTTCAAATTCACCCGGTTATGTTTCTTCACTTTTTCTTTTTCTTCATTATTCTCTCATAGAATATGGGTTGACTCATACATTCTCTGTTATTTTCTTTTATGTTTAGTTAAAAGAATATCCATAAAGCAATACATTCACAAACAATATATTTCAAAACACGTTTTTTTTTCATAAAAAAAGCATGTCCTTTCTCTTTCTGTATATAAGGAAAATAGAGAAAGGGGAGCAATTTATAGGGAAACTATTCAAAAGAATCTCTTTGAAAAAATAAATCTGATCTGAGCTTTAAGTATTTTAGCATTGAAGAAAGACATAAAAACCCACATTCAACAAAAAGTAACTCTAAGAAAAAAAAAGCGCAAAGTTTGAAATAATGAACTTTAATCAAATAGAAACAAAGCAGACTGGAGAAAAACCTGAAAATTGAATAATATATGTGAAGTAAAGTCATCAATTCTAGTGACTTTTGAATTATTTTATATAAAGTTTGAATTTAGAGCTCAGTTTATTCTCTCTTTTTCTCTCTGTCTCTTTCTCTCTCTGTGTGTATGTGCATGTGTGTGTATGTGTGTGTGTCTATTCTAAGGAGCGCAGTCTCTGAGATTTCAAAAACTAAAAAGATACTCTCTCACTTCTGAAGTGGTAAAAGTACATTTTCTAAATCCTGGGGATCTCTGGTAAATAGCTAGTATGGGGTGGCCAATATACTTCAGGAATGTTACAAGAAAGAACTCACTGCTGCACTCAAGTACTGTCTACCAGCAGGCAGCTCTTTGCTCTTTATCCTCTGAAGCATGTTTATAAGCTTTTAACTCCAGGACCTACACTTGTGAGAGCATTATATGTTCTCTAAGCTTAGGAGTGGTATAAGAATTCAGTTCTTCATCAGTCAGTCTTCATCAATACACAGGAAGACAGGCAAGTATACATACACACAAACACACACACTCACACACACACTCACAGGCAAACGCACATAGAGACAACTACACAATGAAGTTTTTTTTTTGTTTTTTTTTTTTTTTTTATGTTTACTGTCTATCAAGCAGACTGTAGTCTGTCCTGTCTGGTTTTCTCCCTGCCCTATCCTGCCTCTTTTCCTCTTCCTAGACAGGTATTATTTGCGTCTTTCTGTGGCAAACATTTCTCCTTTCAAATCTTACTTTCATCCCCCAACAAAACTCTGCTAGCTCAGAGCAAAGATCAAATTATTAAAAAATGAACTGTTAAAAGTTGTATAATTGATACCTGGGTGTTGTGGGTCATACCTTTAATCCCAGCACATTGGCGGCAGAGGCCGGCAGATTTCGGTTAGTCTGATGCCAGCCTCCTCCACAGAACAAGTTCCTGAACTCCTGCACAGAGAAATCCTTTCTCAAAAAACAGAATCAAGTAGGCAAACAAACAAAATAAATGTAATATGATTGTAATAAAACAAAATACTGAAATTCAGGATAACTGCCTGAAAGAGAAATATAGAAACTAAATATGTTATTTTATGAATTAAAACAAAAAATATATGAATACATTTCCCAAATTTATACCACAAAGGAAGGATATAATATTTAAGGAAAAGAAAAAAAATCAGTAGGTGGAAATTTAGTTTACTGAATTTGAGTGAGAACAACAATAAAACAACAGAGAGGAAAAGCAATGAAAAACAGAAAAATGAAGTGAAGGCAAATGCAACATGGGAATTTCAAAATGAATATGTTGAAATAAGAAAGCATTTGCAGAACATTATTTAACACTCTTTCAAAGAAGCAGCAAAAGACTATTACATAATCCTCTGGTTATAAAAATAATTTTAAAAAAGAAATCAGACTATTGTTAATTGTTCACTTAAAATAAATATGTTTGAGAAATAAAATCAAATATATATTCTAACAGGATATACCACATTATTATTATAATTAATATATATAATAATTAATATAATTATTAATAATAATATAATTATTATTAAAAATGAAAGACAGGTGACCTAAAGTTTACTAAGATGATCTAAGTAAAATGGTTGGCATTTTTGAAAAGTGAACTTTTTTATTTTCACCATATGTTATATGTGTGTATGTGTGTGTGTGTGTGTGTGTGTATGTACAGAGATATGACTCAAATATCAGGTCCAGTGTAAAGATAATAGCAGAGAAGTCAATTTCACTGATTGTATTGTAATAACTGAATATTGAGATTGAATGCTGCACTAAAACAAAAGAAATATTATAAACATGAGCATATTTATTAAGATAAAGCTTTCTGCAAAAGGATGACTTAGTACTGTTAGAAAAAAGGAACAGAGGAAAGGAGATGAAAAATGCTAATTCAGGCAGTAACATTCATACAGAATTAATAAAATGTAGAATTAAGAGCTCTTTAAAAATGTGAATAATCACCAATATAAAATGATAATATTCCGAATATCTGAACAAACTATATAACAATAGAAAAGACAGAGTTTTGTGAAACTATCAAAGATAAAACAGACATTATGACAAAATTAAAGTCAAATGTAGAACATTTTAAATGTAAGGAGGCTTAGCTTCTGCTGAAAATTATTTTCATGTCATGTCATAAACAAATTGTAACTCTCATTTCATAAACAATTCTGATATGAATGTTAAAAGTATAATATTGAAGAAAAAGCAAATTTTGTATCATCAAAATAAAAAAAGCAAAGGAGAGCAAAGACATTGAATGAAACAAATGAAAGCACTTGATAATGCCAAGATGTTTTTAATTCATAAGATAAAGAAATTGTGAATATTCATGCATTAATTATCCTAAGAGCAACAGTCAATCCTAAAACAGAAATTGCATGAGGTATAAAGAGAACTATGCAAAAGTCATAGAGAGTAATCACTCTCTTTTAGTTCATCAGTAACCTAATAGTAAAATAAACAAGTAAATAAGCAAATCTAGGACAGTTCAAGCCATAAATAAGCCCTAAGTTGAAAAAGTTGTTCATATAAGAGACACATTTGTTTTATTTGTTATTCATTTTACTTCAGAAGTAGATACAGTTTGGTATCTATTACTACATCATAAAAGTAATATATTTTATGTTCTGCTTAGTATTTTTGTTTAACTGGTAAATCTTTCATCATTTCATTTCATCACATTTATAACTTTTGACATTTTTTTTCTTGAATTTAACTCTTCCTCTAAATCCATCCACCCAATTCATGCCTAATTAAGTTATGTCTGGGCTTTGGCTATAAATTCCCAGAGATTGCTTCACTATAATGAAGCAGAGTAATGCCAGATTCTGTTGCCAACCTCTAATTCTTTTATGGCTTCTTCCTGTAATAATAATTGAGGCTGCCTTATTTCTAACTAAATTACCTACAGATTCCTCTGTACACCTTACAAATATCTCTGTTTACTACGTTACGCAATTTCCAGCTTTATTTTCTAATTCTTGCACTTACTTTACATTCTTATGATCTGAATTTTCTTCTATTTTCCAAAGCTTGTTGCTCAAATGTTTACATTTACTTTGAATGCTGTTCTTTATCTTCCATGGCTAATCCAGCTAGTGGAAATGCATTTACATTGGTATTTGTTGGTAGTAAATTAGAAATGGTAGTTTTTCATCCTCATTCTCTAATTCTGTTATTCTGTTACCTGTTGTCAAAGATAGTTTTATCAAGCCTGTCATATTTGACAATAAATTTCTGAGTTCACTAAAATCACCAAATCACAATTTAAAATTCAACATTTATAATTTTGATAGATTATTAAGATTATCCTGTGTTGGCTAATCTTGGCAACTTGATGGGATTAAAATTACCAAGGAAACAATTCTATGAAGGACTTTCCTTACTAGATGCATAGAGATAGGACTCACTATGTTGATATCATTTCTTGACTTGCAGTTCTGAAATGAATTACATACATATATACAAGAGGAGGCCATGAATTTTAAAGACAGAAGGGGGCTAAGGATCATGGAAGTGCTTCACTGGAAGGAAGGGAAGAGGGGATTTAAGGGCATATGGGTAGACAGAGGGTGGTGGGACTGGGAAGAGATGAGGGAGGAAGTGCAGCAGAGATACAAAGTGAATAAATTGTAATGAATAAATATGTAAATAAAATTAAAATTTGAAAATAATCAAACAAAGAAGACGAAAGATTGCTGAACACGAGTATTCACCAAAATTTTACTTTCTCTGCTTCCTGATTACAGAAGCAACAGTGTCAGTGGCCTCAGTTTCCTGACAACACGCCTTTTCTACCATGATAGAGGACACCCTCTAGCTGTGAGCCAAAATAAAATCTTCTGCCATTAAGTTGCTTTTGTCAAAGGTTTTCTTCCAATAAAAAAGGCAAGTACCTAAACTATAAGTGTACCTATGCAGTCATTCATTTTGTTGGGCATCTCTACTGCCTCTTGAATTTTAGAAACAAATTGTTTTTCACAGTGAGAGCATAGCAGCTGTTAGCCATTCTCTCATTGTCAGAAAATTGGATTTGTTTTCAGTTTTATGCTTTCTCATTTTTTAATTTATTTATTTTTATATCAATCACAGGTTAGGTACTTTGCATCCCAGGCATAGCCTCCTCCCTCATTCCCTCCCACCCTCTCCTTCCCTCCCTCATTTCCCTCCTCCCCTCCCCCTCCAATTCCACCAACAGGGGAGGACCTCCTCCCCTTCCATCCAACCCCAGCTCAT
>CM053753.1:70478019-70504804 GCA_028658305.1 Pachyuromys duprasi | reverse complement strand
CTATAGCTAACATCAAACTCAATGGAGAGAAACTCAAATCAATACCACTGAAATCAGGGACTAGACAAGGCTGCCCATTGTCTCCATATCTCTTCAACATAGTACTTGAAGTTCTAGCTAGAGCAATAAGGCAACTAAAAGAGATCAAGGGGATACAAATTGGAAAGGAAGAAGTCAAAGTATCACTATTTGCAGTTGATATGATAATATACATGAGTGACCCCAAAACTTCAACCAGAGAACTCCTTCAACTGATAAACACCTTCAGTAAAGTGGCTGGATACAAAATCAACTCAAAAAATCAGAAGCCCTCTTTACATCAAAGACAAAAAGGCCAAGAAGGAAATTAGGGAAACAACACCCTTCACAATAGCCACTAACAACATAAAGTACCTTGGGATGACTCTAATCAAGCAAGTGAAAGACCTGTATGAAAAAAAACTTCCAATCTCTGAAGAAAAATATTGAATAAGATATCAGAAAATGGAAAGAACTCCTGTGCTCATGGATTGGTAGAGATAACCTAGTGAAAATGGCCATAGTTCCAAAAGCAATCTACAGGTTCAATGCAATCCCCATCAAAATACCTACACAATTCTTCACAGATCTTGAAAGGAAAATTCTTAACTTCATATGGAGAAACAAAAACCCAGAATATGAAGTGAATGGAAGACCCAGAAATGAACCCATACACCTATGGAAACTTAATTGACAAAGAAGCCAAAAGCATTCAATGGGAAAAAGACAGCATCTTCAACAAATGGTGCTGGTCCAACTGGTTATCTGTATGCAGAAAAATGAAAATAGATCCATATTTATCATGTTGCACAAAGCTAAAGTCCAAGTGGATCAAAGACCTCAACATAAAACCAGACACACTAAACCGGTTAGAAGAAAAAGTGGGGAAGACCCTAGAACTCATTGGCACAGGAGAGTACTTCCTGAATAGAACACCAACAGCACAGGTTCTAAGATCAACAATCACTAAATGATACCTCATGAAACTGAAAAGCTTCTATAAAGCAAAAGACACTGTCATCAAAACCAAACAACAGCCTACAGACTGGGAAAGGATCTTCACCAGCCCTATATCTGACAAAGGGCTAATATCCAGTACATATAAAGAACTCAAGAAGTTGAAAAGCAGCAAATCAAGTAATCCAATTTAAAAAAATGTGATATGGAGCTAAACAGAGAAATCTCTGTAGAGGACTGTAGAATGGCAGAAAAACACTTAAAGAAATGCTCAACATCCTTAGCCATCAGGGAGATGCAAACCAAAATGACACTGAGATTTCATCTTACACCTGTTAGAATGACTAAGATCAAAAACCCAAGTGACAACACATGCTGGAGAGGTTGTGGAGAAAGGGGAACTCTCCTCCATTGCTGGTGGGATTGCAAACTTGTACAACCACTCTGGAAATCAATTTGGCACTTTCTTAGACAATTAGGAATAGTGATTCCTCAAGAACCAGCTATACCACTCTTAGGCATATATCCAAAAGATGCTCAAGTACACAACAAGGACATTTGCTCAACCATGTTCATAGCAGCTTTATTCATAATCGCCAGAACCTGGAAACAACCCAGATGTCCCTCAGTCGAGGAATGGATACAGAAATTTCGGTATTTTTATTCAATGGAATACTACTCAGCAATTAAAAGCAAGGAAATCATGAATTTCGCAGGCAAATGGTGAGACCTGGAAACAATCATCCTGAGTGAGGTATCCCAAAAGCAGAAAGACGCACATGGTATATACTTACTTATATAGACCTATAAGATAGGATAAACATACTGAAATCTTTACACCTAACGAAGATAAACAAGAAAGAGGACTTGGGGTAAGAGGATTCATCCTCACTTAGAAAGTCAAATTGGATGGACATTGGATGTAGGAGAAAACAAGTAACAGGACATGAGCCTACCACAGAGGGCCTTTGAAAGACTCTACCTAGCAGGGTATCAAAGCAAATATTAAGAAACATAACCAACCCTTTGGCAGAGTACAGGGAATCATATGAAAGAAGGGGGAGTTAGTATGACCTGGAGAGGACAGGAGCTCCTCAAGGACCAAATATATCAGGGCACAGGGGTCTTTTATGAGACTGTCTCTCCAACCAAGGACCAAGTGTGGTTATAACCTAGAACCCCTGCTTGTATGTAGCAAATGGTAGCTCTATACCCAAGTGGGTACACTAGTAAGGGGAACAGGGACTATTTTGGACATGAAGTCAATGGCTGGCTCTTCAACCTTCCTGCCCCCTGAGGAAGGCGCAGCCTTGCTAGGCCACAGAAGAGGACATTGCAGCCATTCCTGAAGAGACCTGATAAGCTAGAGTTAGATGGAAGGGGAGGAGGCCCTCCCCTATCAGTAGACTTGGAAAGGGGCAGGGAAAAGATGAGGGAGGGAAGGGTAGGATAGGGAGGGAATGGGGAAGGGGGCTACAGCTGGGATACAAAGTATATAACCTGTGATTAATATAAAATAAAAATGTTAAAAAGTATTATTCGTATTTATTACATTTTGTTCACTTTGTATCCTGACTGTGCCCCTTCACTCATCTCCTCCCAATCCAACCCTCCCTCTCTCTTCTCCCCCTTATGTCTTCCCTTAGTACACTGATAGGGGAGGTCCTTCTCCCCTTCCATCTGACCCTAGCCTATCAGGTCTCATCAGGACTGTCTACATTGTCTTTCTCTGTAGCCTGGCAAGGCTGTTGCCCATTCAGAAGGAGGTGATCAGAGAGTGAGCCACCGAGTTCATGCCAGAGACAGTCCCTTCTCCCCTTACTAGGATAACCCAGACTGAATCGATGGGCTACATCTGAGCTGAGGTTTTAGGTGTTCTCCATGCTTGGTCCTTGTTTGGCATATCAGTCTCTACAGGGCCCCAAGGTCCCAGTATTGTTTTGTTGTTGTTGTTGTTGGGTTTTTGGTTTGTTTTTGGTTTGTTTGTTTGTTTGTTATGGCTCTATTGGTCTCCTTTTGGAGCTCCTGTCCTGTACATGTCTTTTTTATCTCCCCCTGCTTTCATAAAATTCCATGCCCTCTGCCTAAAGTTTAGCAATGAGTCTCAGCCTTGCTTTGGTACCTTCATCAGTTGTCTTACAGACGCCCTCTGGTGTCCTGTTCCCTGTCTTCTGCTTCAGATGTCTATCACATTTGCCCTTTTGAATGAGGATTGAACATTTTCCCTAGGATTTTCATTCTTGTTTAGCTTCTTTAGGAGTATATATTTTAGTACGTTTATTCTATAATATATGTCTAATAACCACCTATGAGTGAGTATATACCATGTGTATCTTTTGCTCCTTTGTTACCCCATTCAAGGCGATATTCTTTAGTTCCCACAATTTGCCTGCAAAGATCATCATTTCCTTTTATAAATTTTTTATTAATTACAGTTTGTTCACTTTGTATCCCAGCTGTAACCCCCTCCCTCAGCCCCTCACAATCCTACCATTCATCCCTCTTCTTCCATGCCCCTTCACAAGTCTACTAATAAGGTAGGTCTCCTCTCCTTCTCTCTGATGTAACCTAATAGGTTTCATCAGGCCTGGCTGCATTGTCTTCTTCTGTGGCCTAGTAAGGCTGGACCCAACTTAGCAGGAGGTGATTAAAGAGCCAGTCAGCTTGTTTTTAATAGCTGAGTAGTATTCCATTGTGTAAATGTGCCACAATTTCTGTATCCATACCTCTGTTGAGGTAAATCTAGGTAGTTTTCATATTCTGTCTATTACAAATAGAGTACTATGAACATGGCAGAGCAAATATCCTTGTTGTATGGTTGAGCATATTTTGGATATATGCCTAGGAATAGTGTAACTGGATCTTGAGGGAGCACTATTCCTAATTTCCTGAGAAAGCACCAGATTGATTTCCAAAGTAGTTGTAAATTTACATTTCTACCAGCAAAGAAACAAGGTTTCTCTTTCTTCACATCCTCTCCAGCATGTGCTGTCACTTGAGGTTTTAATATTAGCCAATCTGATAGGTGTAAGGTGAAATCTCAGGGTTATATTGATTTGAATCTCACTTATGACTAAGGATGTTAAAGATTTCCCTAAGTGTTTCTCTGACATTCGATATTCCTCTATTTAAAATTTTCTCTTTATCTCTGGACCCCATTTTTCAATTGGATTACTTGGTTTGTTGGTGTTTAATTTTTTCAGTTGTTTATGTATTCTGGATATTAGCCCTCTGTCATATAGGGTTGGTGAAGATCCTTTCCCAATCTGTAGGCTGCCCTTTTGTTTTGATGACATATACTGGAATTCTTGATTAGCTTCAAGAGGTTTTGTGAAGGATGATAAATATAGATCTATTTGCATTCTTCTTCATGGAGACATCCATTTTGACAAGTACTATTCATGAAGATGTCATTTTTTCACTCTGTATTTTTGTCTTCTTTATCAAAAATCAGGTGACCATATGAGCTTTGATTTATGTGTGAGTCTTAAGTTTTAAATAAACTGATTAATTTGTCTGTTTTTATGACAGTTTCATGTGGATTTTATTATTATAGCTCTGTAGTACAGCTTTAGATAAAAGGTGGTTATAACTCTGGAAGTTCTTTTATTATATTTGATTGTTTTAGCTATCCTTGTTTTTTTCTGATTTTTTTTCATAGTAAGTTGACAATTGTTCTTTCGTTTTCTGTAAAGAATTGTGTTAAAATTTTGAGGAAGACTGAATTGAATCTGTTGACTCATTTTAGTATGATGATCCATTTTTGCTATGTTAATCCTACTGATCCATGAACATGGGAGATTTTTTTATCCTTGGATATCTTCTTCAATTTCTTTCTCCAAAAACTTCAAGTTTTTATCATACATGTATTTAATTTGCTTGGTTAGAGATACTGCAATACACTATATTTTCTATTAGTTGGGCCTGTTTTAAAGTATTGTTTCCCTGGTTGCTTTGTCATTTATATATATAGTAAGGCTACTGAGGTTTATTTATTTATTTTTTGTACAAACTTTATACTTGTTTTCCTTGCATTTAGAGGATAGATGCTAAGAATTTTAAGGTGTTTCCCTCTTGTTCATTCCACCACTGGGAGAAGACCCTAATTAGAGAAGACGGCTGGCTCAGGCTCCAAACCCTCATCTTTGTTTTCAGTTGCTTTCTGAGGTTCAAAACCAGGGATACCTGATGTTCATTTCCAAAACCTTGGGTAACACTGCCTTTCTCCATAAGTTCATTAAAATTTCAAAGCTCTAGTATGTTCAAATTACAAATATTATTTTTCTATATGTATTGAGTTTAGAAACACACAACACATACACAAACACACACACACACACATACACACATACCCCACTATCATGGAGACAGGAACTGATGCCAAAAGACACCAAATATGCCACTTACAGACCCTTTGTCCATGGCTTGATCAATTTCTTTGTTCTCTTACAACATTAAGGACCATCTGCCTAGAAATTGGAATGCACATTACGACCTGGGCCCTTTCACCTCAACCCAAGTTCCTTTTCATACTACTTTTGTGAAAGGTAACGATCAAGACATAGAATCGAAAAGAAACTCTTCCCTGGGTTACTTATGGTCATGGTGTTAAATCATAATTATAGAAACCCTAACTAAGACATGATAGAAATCATATCAAAGTAATTAAGTATTCACCTCATGATTTTGAAAAAAATTTAAAAATATCTTTAAACTCATTTTTATGTAATATGAGGTCTCACAGTGGATATGCAGTACTTGTCTATTAGAAGAATCTTGGTATTAAGAAATCTTGTGCCTTTTTCACTAGTACAAAGTCATCTAAGAAATTTAACAGTAGCCTTTTAGTTTCCAAATGAAGTTTTATTTTTTATAGTTTGTTTGTACATTTAATGCTATTTTTAAACTATGCAGTAAGATACTGGTTTTTCTATTAGTGGAATACTTAATACTTTCAGTGTACAAAATTTGTCCCAGACCTTCAACTCTTCTCAATTATTGTGTTTATTATTTTCTCACTTAAGAATGCATTTCTGTTTAACCAGAATTAGTATAGAGAATTCTTTTTTTGTAGATTGGTATTACTATGCTTATTATTATATAGTAGTAGTATTAATATTATTATCATTTATTACAATTTATTCAATATTTATCCCAGCTGGGGTCCCCTCCCTCTTCTCCTTCCAATCCCACCCTCCCTCTCTCTTCTACCTCTATGCCCCTCCTCTTGCCCACTGAAAAACAGACCACATGATCATCTCCTTATATGCTGAAAAAGCATTTGGCAAAGTCCAACATTCATTCATGTTTAAAGTCTTGGAGAGATCAGGGATACAATGTATGAACCTAAACATAGTAAAGGCAGTATACAGCAAGACTATTGACAACATCAAACGAAACAGAAAGAAATTTAAAGCAATCTCATTGAAATCAGGGACAAGGGACTCTCTCCGTATCTCTTCAACAAAGTACTTGAAGTCCTAGCAAGAGCAATAAGACATCAAGGGGATTCAACTTGGAAAAGAAGTCAAAGTATCATCATCCTCAGATGATATGATATTATACATGAGTGACCCCAAAAATTCAATCACAGAATATGTATATACTCTGAATTTGTATTTATAATACAATTTTCTTCAACTTGATCACATAAAGTATTAACTCCTTATATTTTAAATTATGTTCCAAAAACTGCTACACATTAAGATGAGCAACTGTTTCTAAATGTTATGGATCATAACCTCTCAGTCAGTCAAGTAGCTTGTGCTGTATTTGTATGAAAATGGTCAATGAAACTTTCTTAACTCAAAGCAAAATTTGAAATTTTTCAATGTTTTATTCATTTATGAGTTTGAAAAGTGACTATTATTGTCCAAACGTTCTGTACTAGTTACTTGTGTACTTCCTGACATTCATTTTAAATATTAAAATCATGAATTAGAGAAATATTTTTATTGACTGTAATGTGTTTTACAACTTGGGTGGCACAAATAGATTTTCAATAATACTTAGCCATTACTTAGAGTTGTGTCTTGCCTGAATATAAAGCATTATAAAATCATAAATAATTAATAGTGCAATTTCAGTCATTTAATTATTCAATATTTTAAACTGAATTCAGATGACACTTTAATATACTTTTGTTGGAATGACTTGGATATTCCCTATGTAATTTAATTATTACATATGGTTAGTCAATCTTTAGCTAAAACATAAAGGATTCTATACTGTTATATCTATACTATGATGGTTAATTCAAATTATTTGATAGAAGTCAATACAACATTTTTTCATTAAGCAAGAAAAACACTTGATGTACCAGATTAAATCACAAAATAATTTTCTTAAAAATACTGTTTTTCTCCGCCAAAGGATTGGTTGTGAGCCTTAATATCTGCTTTGATACATTGCTATATCGATTCTTTCAGAGGCACTCTTTGGTATACTCCTGTCCTGTTGCTTGTTTTCTCCTCCATTCAGTGTCCATCCCAGTTGTTTATCTAAATGAGCATTGATCATACCAACCTGGGTCCTCCTTCTTCTTTATCTTCCCTAGGTGTATAGATTTCAGCATGACCTTCCTATCCTATAGGTCTATATAAGTGAGTATATACCATATGTTTTTTTCTGCTTTTGGGATACCTCACTTAGGATGATCGTTTCCAGGTCCCACCATTTGTCTGCAAATTTCTTGATTTCCTCGTTTTTAATTGCTGAGTAGTATTTCATTGTGTAAAAGTACCACAATTTCTTTATCCATTCCTCAACTGAGGAACATCTGGGTTGTTTCCAGGTTTTGGCGATTACAAATAAAGCAGCTACGAACATAGTTGAGCAAATGTCCTTGTTGTGTACTTGAGCATCTTTTGGATATATGCCTAAGAGTGGTATAGCTGGGTCTTGAGGCAGAGGACTGGGAATAATAATGAAAATAGGGGAAGCTAATAAGACTTGGGGAGAACAAGAGCTCCACAAAGACCAAATTGAGCAGGGCACAGGGGTCTTTTACAAGACAGTTTCTCCAACCAAGGACCATGTATGGATATGGCCTAGAACCCCCGCTCAGATGGGGCCCATGGTAGCTCGGTGTCCAACTGAAGACCCTAGTAAGGGCAACAGGGACTGTTTCTGTCATGAACTCGATGGCTGGCTCTTTGACCCTCCCCCATACAGGCCCAGGAGTAACAGCCTGACTAGATCCCAGGGGAGGACATTGCAACCAGCCCTGAGGAGACAAGATGAACTTGGGTCCCATGGAAGGGGAGAAAGTCCTAACCAGTTGGTGGACTTGGAGGGGGCGGGGAGGAGATGAGGGAGGAATTGGGAGAGTGGGAGGGAATGAGGGAGGGGCTAAGCCTGGGATACAAAGTACCTAACCTGTGATTAATATGAAAATAAATAAATTACATTAAAAATACTGTTTTCCTTGTTTTTAATTGCTGAGGATCACCCTGAGTGAGGTGTCCCAGAAGTATAAAGACACACACAGTATATCTTCACTTATAAGTGGATATTAAGCATATAATATAGGATAATAATATTAAAATCTGTACACCTAAAGAAGCTAAGCAAGAAGGAGGACCCTGGGTAAGATGTTCATACTTCATTCAGAAAGGCAAATAGGATTGACATCGGAAAAAGGTGAAAATAAGGATCAAGACAGGAACCTTTCACAGAGGGCCTCTGAAAGACTCTATCCAGCAGGGTATTAAAGCAGATGCTGAGACCCATAACCAAACTTTGAGTAGTGCACAGGGAATCTTATGAAAGAAGCTGGATATATAATGACCTAGAAGGGTCTGGAGATCTACAAGGAGAACAACAGAACAAAAAACTCTGGGCACAGCGGTCTTTTCTGTGACTGATACTCCAACCAAGGACCATTCATGGAGATAACCTAGACTCCCTGCACAGAGGTAGCCCATGACAGCTCAGTCTAAAAATGGGCTCCCTAGTAAGAAGCAGGAGCTGTCTTTGACATGACTTCAATTGCTGGCTCTTTGATCACCTCCCACTGAGGGGGGAGCAGGCTGACTCAGCCAAAGAGGGAGACTATGAAAGAAGGTCCTGATGAGACCTGATAGGCTAGGGTCAGATGGAAGGGGTGGAGGTCCTCCATTATCAGTTGACTGGGGAAGGGGCAAGAGAGGAGATGAGGAAGGGAGGGCAGGTTGGGAGGGGACTAGGGTGGGACTGGGATACAAAGTGAATAAATTGTAATAAATAAAAAGTTTATTAAAAACATTAAAAATACTAATGTTTTTACCTAAGTTTGATTTCAAAAAATATGATTCTACTAACATCTGTCATTCTTCAGCCTTTGCCTACTGAAAGTAAATCATGCTACCTAACTAGAAGTCACTTTTGACATTAGCTGACTTATAAGCAATTGCCTAAATACTTTATTTACTGACAATACATAAAATACATCAGTTGTCAATGTTTATGTTAACTAGTATATATATATATATATATATATATATATATATATATATATATATATATATGTTGTTGCTTGTTTAAAACTACAGTAGAGATTATGTGCTTTGTGAAGTTGCATGCCTACCTCCACTGGAATGGAACAAATCTGGCCTTACTTCAGAATTACTTACTCAGAATCTTTTCTCGTTGGATTTATTTCAGCAGTGGTTTGTCCTTATTTCTACTTTGCTGCATTCAGTATCTTACTCTTAATCACTACAGATACTTTCTTTCTTAGAAGACACATTTCTATTCATATGAACATTCATAACTATTTGATAAATATCTGTAATAAAAATAGTCTATTTATAAAATAAATACAAGATTGGGTGGACATCAAACAAAATAGTGGGACATCAACTAAATAAATGGATATTTTAATTACTAGGTTTTGCCCCCTTCATTTTCTGTGTGTGTGTGTACATATACCTCCATTGTAAATATATGTTTGTGCTCTTTCAAACAACTTTTTATATAAATATATACATGCATACACATGTCTGTATGTGTGTGTTTATATCTGCAGAAAGTAAATTAAAATATTTGTGGTCTCAAAATATCTTAGGGAGACCTGATATTTAGAGATATTTCCTTTTTTCTTTTTATTGTTTTGTTTTTTAGTATTTCAAGACAAGCTTTATCTGTGCAGGCCTGGCTGTCCTGGAACTTGCTCTGTAAATCTGGCTGACCTCCAACTCAGAGATCCTCCTGCCTCTGCCTCCAGAGAACTAGCCTTAAAGGCAAGTGCCATCACCACCTAGTTACATCTTTATATTTATATACTATTTCATTTTATAAATGGAACATTTGTTGTTAATAAATAGTTTCTATTAAAATAAAACAAAATACTTACCTTTATGAGAATAATTATGCGGATGTCTAATGTTGCTTTCACTATACCTGAAAATGTGTGGGAATCTAGGCATATTTCATGCTAAAAATACATTTATTGACTTCTACAGCATGATGTATAAAGGCCTAGATAATCAGACTATGGATACAGAATTAACCTAACCACATGGTAAAAAACTTTAAAACCACCTCAATATGAATCCGGCAGTACCAGTGAACAATTCCGAAGAAAACAATCAATGAACATGCATTCCCTGAGTTAATACTGCTTACTGAACAGGTAAACTCTTCTTAAGGTTTGGGCAGAAGGCATCCAATTAAGGCCTCTGATTTGACTGATTAATCATTATCATTTTATACTATTTTATCTTCTTTTTCTTTTTCCTCTTTTATCCTTTTTATAAGTAATTTATTTATTTTCATATTAATCACAGGTTATATACTTTGTATCCCAGCCTTAGGCCACTCCCTCATTCCCTCCCACTCTCCCCATCCCTCCCTTATTTTCTCCCTGCCCCCCTCTAAGTCCACTGGTAGGGGAGGACCTTCCCCCCTTCCATCTGATCCTAGCTTGTAATGTCTCTTCAGGGCTGGCTTCAATGTTCTCTTCTGGGATCTAGTTAGGCTACTCCTCCCTTGGGGGCGGGGGCGGTCAACAAACCAGCCATTGAGTTCATGACCCAAATAGTCCCTGTTCCCTTACTAGGGTACCCAGATGGGTACTGACCTACCGTGGGCCACATCACATCTGAGTAGGGGTTATAGTTTGTATCTATACATGGTCCTTGGTTGGAGAAACAGTCTCTTAGAAGACCCCTGTACCCTGATCTATTTGGTCTTTGTGGAGCTCTTGTCCTTGCCAAATCTTACTAACTCCCTCTTTTCTCATATGATTCCCTGCTCTCTGGCGATGGCTTGGTTGTGATTCTTAATATCAGCTTTGATTCATTGTTAGTTAGAGTCTTTCAGAGGCCCTCTGTGGTAGGCTCCTGCCCTGTTGCTTGTTTTCTCCTACATTCAATGTCCATCCCACTTGTCCATCTAACCAATGATTGATCATCCGACCCTGGGTCCTCCTTCTTGCTTATCTTCCCTAGGTATATAGATTTCAACATGACCATCCTATCCTATAGGTCTATATAAGTGAGTATATACCGAGTGTTTCTTTCTGCTTTTGGGATACCTTGCTCAGGATGATCGTTTCCAGCTCCCACAATTTGCCTGCAAATTTCATGATTTCCTCATTTTTAATTCCTGAGTAGTATTCCATTGTGTAAAAGTACCACAATTTCTGTATCCATTCCTTGACTGACGGACATCTAGGTTGTTTCCAGTTTCTGGCAATTACGAATAAAGTAGCAAATGTCCTTGTTGTGTACTTGAGCATCTTTTGGATATATGCCTAAGAGTGATATCGCTGGGTCTTGAGGAATCACTATTCCTAATTTTCTAAGAAAGCGCCAAATTGATTTCCAGAGTGGTTGTACCAGTTTGCAATCCCACCAGCAATGGAGGAGAGTTGATAAACACTTAAAGAAATGCTCAATGTCCTTAGCCATCAGGGAGATGCAAATCAAAACGACCCTGAGATTTCACCTTACACCTATTTTATCTTCTGTTTACCATTTGTTGAAATATTTTTGTTTTTTATTTTATTATTTATTATAGTGTATTCACTTTGTTGAAACATTTTTATCATGTCCTATTTCTTCTTTTACAGATATTTTGAAAATGTCCCTTGTGGTCGGTAGTGGGTATATCTTTCTTTATGTTTTCGAGAAGAGTTTAACTAACCACTCCTTTTGCCTCTACTCATAATTAAGTATGAGGAAAAGCAGGATATTTTATATTACATAAACTAAATTTTTTCTTCATTTTACTCTATTGTTTAATGCTTAAACATTCCTCCAAATTGAGAATTCTCTGTTTAGCTCTGTACCCCATTTTTTAATGGGATTACTTGATTTGTTGCTTTGTAACTTCTTGAGTTCTGAATATATTCTGGATGTTAGTCCTCTGTCAGATATAGGATTGGTGAAGATTCTTTCCTAGTCTGTAAGCTGTCGTTTTGTTTTGATGACAGTATCCTTTTCTTTACAGAAGCTTTTCAGTTTCATGAGGTCCCATTTGTTGATAGAAACTGAAACAAACATTAATGAAAATCTGAGAAAAGAGAATTATAAATATATTTTGACATCTGTAATTGAAAACACCATATTCAATCTATGTGTTAAGATAAGGGTAGCTTATCCATAAGGCACGAGACAGGCAACTCTAAAGGAGTCTTAGCCATTTAAAAAATTGTGACTCAAGAGTAGACTGAGCTTGCCATCCTGCATCTCCCCAACCCAGGTCATTTCTATGATTTTCCTATTCCTTTTTATAAATTTATTGCAAGAATATTACCTACAAACTACTAGAGCAGTGTACCCTTAGTACACCGTGTCAACAATGTCTGAATTAATTTGAAGAAATATTTAGTGTATGTCAACAAAGAATAGGGGGTCTCGTTTATGATAATAATTATTTTAATAACTTACTCGGGGTCAGTGCTGCTATTAAGTTCTGCAGTTCTACCCTGTAGAAAACATAAACAAAATCAGTTCATATATGACAAACAGAATGGGATATAAGAGAATGGACGACTTTGTGTGAAGATATTTATCTTTCCCTTCAGTTTACATAGTTTCCAATAATAGTCTCTACTATAGCAATGACCCCATAATGTAGTCAAGTACTTTTAATATTTTTCAATTATAAGATTAATGTTACATGATAAATAGGCTATTTATGAATTAAATCACTTTCCCTGCCTTCAGTTCTATGCTAAAAGTGAATTTGAATGATTTTCTGATTTTTTAGATGGTATGTTATTTGGTAAGAAAATGCACTTTGAATAATCTGATTGTTCAAAAAAAAAAGATTATTTTACCAGAAGGTTCAATTCCTATATTCTCACTTTAGCAGTAACATAATGGTTTGTATGGTCAAGATTTTATCATTTTTACTGCTCATGAAGAGGCTAAAATGAATCAGAAATAATTGTAATATAATTGTTCTTCCAGAGGTCATTTGGATTTGTGGGAACACTGACTCATCATGATCTTAGAAAAGCGCGATAAAAAAAAGGGGGTTCTTAGTGCTAGTTGTCACCTTGACAGAGTTGAAAATCTTCAATGTGATAGACATACCAAGAATATCTTGATTAAATCTATTGAAGTGGGACCACCTTTCCACTGTCAGAGATATCATTCCCTGACTGGGATGATGAATATAAAGGGAGAGGGAGAATATAAAACATGCTTTCACCCATCTGTGATAACTGACAGTAGAGGTAATGTATTAAGTCACTGTGAAATCATGATGTTTACAATTTTCCACCATGAGGGACAAGTAAACTTGAACAGTGTGTCAGAAAAAAAAAAAATCTAAGACTTTCCCTATTGGTGGACTTGGGGAGGGGCATGGGGTGGAGAAAGGGGAGGGCGAGTGGGATTGGGAAAGGAGGAGGGAGGGAGCTACAGGGGAGACACAAAGTGAATAAATTGTAATTAATAAAAATAAGAAAATACAACAACTTTTACTCTTAAGTTGCTTAAGTCAAGGTACTTTATTCATAGTAAAAGTTTTCAAATATTTTACAAGTATAGTCCAGAAATGATTTTTAAAGAAAAATAATACAACATGAAATTTAATATTTCCATGGTTTTCTTCCAAAAGAAAAATCAGAAGGCATAAAAAAGGTGTCATGATAATGAATCCAAGTAGAATATGACTGTCATCCAGACCTATCTCTCTTATAAATAATGATGCAAAATATTCAATAAAATACTCTCAAACCAAATCCAGGAACACATAAAAGATATCATCCACCATGACCAAGTAGGCTTCCTCCCAGGCATGCAGAGGTAGTTCAACATATGGAAATCCATCAATGAAATCCACCATATAAACAAACTGAAGGAGAAAAACCACATGATCATCTCCCTAGATGCCGAAAAAGCATTTGACAAAATCTAACACCCATTCATGTTTAAAGTCTTGCAGTGATCAGGGATACAAGGCACATACCTAAACATAGTAAAGGCGATATACAGCAAGCCTATAGCCAACATCAAACTCAATGGAGAGAAACTTAAATCAATCCCACTGAAATCAGGGACATGGCAAGGCTGCCCATTGTCTCCATATCTCTTCAACATAGTCCTTGAATTCCTAGCTAGAGCAATAAGACAACTACAGGAGATCAAGGGGATACAAATTGGAAAGCAAGGAGTCAAAATATTACTATTTGCAGATGATATGATAGTATACAGGAGTGATCCCAAAAGTTCTTCTGAAAAACTCTTTCAGCTGATAAACACCTTCTGGAAAGTGACTGGATACAAAATTAATTTAAAAAAATTGTAGCTGTCCTGTATATTTGTCATAAATACAAGAAACAGAAACTATATTGCAAGGAATCCAACAACAATGATTCTATAAATAAGCTCTAGAAATATATTGGTCAACCATTACAACACTGCCTACACTAGACAATATTGTAGAAGGCTAAACATTAAATGGTAATTAGTGATTTCTGGGTCAAAACAGGAGTCACAAAGGTATGGGCCATATAGGACTTAAAGACAGATAAGTATTATTAGCTATACATGCTGAGCAATAAATGCAAAGCCATGCCTTTTTTTTTTAAGTACGTTGGCTTCTAAGGTGGCAATACTAGGGCATTTTAAAAAAATAATTCATTTTATCTTATGTACACTGGTTTGAGGGCTTCAAATCCCTTAGAACTGCAGTAACAAAAAGTAGTGAGCTGCCATGTGGGTGCTGGTAATGGAACGCAGGTCCTTTCGGAAGAGCAGACAGTGCTCTTAATAACTGAGCTGTCTCTCCATCCCAAAGCCTTGCCTCTTAAATGGTAGCTTAATTCTTATTTCAGATCTGCCTTAAGTAAGCAGGGTTTTAGGGTTTGAGGATCATGATACATGATCCATAATAAATACGTTCTTTTTAATCATACTATGATTATGCACATAAGATAATTCTGGTGAGGTCCTGAAACTTTGAGGTAGGAAGCTGATTGCCAAAGGAACTATCTATGTAGTTAGAACTTGGAACTTTTAACTCTACTCCAATGGTCCACAAAGAGGGCAGAACTGACTGAATATTAATTAATCAATAGTAGTCAATTTTATAACCAATGACACTTACACGGTGTTCTCAGTAGGTGATAATTGATGAGCTCCTGGATATTTTAAGGATTAAATATAATAATCTGAACAATCAGGCTTTAATGAGTAATTCGAAATTTCATCCCCCAAACCATCACCAAGGGAGGGTCCTCTAGATTTTTAGTTTGAAAATACATCATAACAATTCAGTAAATAAATCTTACACCAACATTTCTAATCTATTGGTCTCAGAGAATATTCAGCTGGTGAATTAAACAACCTGCTGGAAGAATAGTTCTCCTGGAGAGAAAAACTTGTGCTCAGGATATCCGCAGAAAGCTCTGTACATTATTACACTGTTTGCTTCTTATTCGGCATGACATCCTGTATAATGAATCAGTAAGTAAAACATATTTCCCTGGGTTTTCTGATCCACTGTACCAAATTATCAAATTGGAGAACATGATTTTGTGAGGATTAGAACGGTAGCCAAGTAAGAAAGATTGCCTATAATAAGGTGAACATGGGCTGTCTCTGACATTAACTCAGTGGCTAGCTATTTGATCAAGTCCCCATGAGAGGGGAGAAGCCTTACCAAGCCACACAGGAAGACAATGCAGTCAGTCCTGATGAGACCTGATAGGCTAGGGTCAGAGGGAAAGGGAGGAGGAGGTTCCCTATCAGTGGACTGGGGGAGGGGCATGGGAGGAGAAAAGGAAGGGAGGGTGGGATTGGGAGGGCACGAGGGAAGGGGCTAAGGTTAGAATACAAAGTGAACAAATTGTAATAAATAAAAAAAATTAAAAAGAAAGATTACCTAAACCTTGCAAATATAATAGCTGAGACAGGTGACTGAAAGGCAGGCTGTCTTGTAAGACTAATCTTATATATTGCAGGCTCCAAACTAACTAGAGACTATTAGCATAAAACTTAGTTTAAGTCTACAAAGTTAGAGATTTCTTTTATATAAAAGACACCTCACATTTGATTTTTAAGAAGGTTCTGTGATACCTGACAGATCTTATAGTGTATAAAAATCAAATTTCATATCAATATCGCATACAGTGACGAAATCAACCTTGTTATCATATTTAGAGTAAAGCGTGAAACAATCAAGCTATCTAAAAAAAACACTCGAGAATATTTTCACGATCTGCATTTATATTATGTTAGAGCATAGAAGACATCTTATATTTTTAGAGAAGTTAAATCATATCTCTGTAATAACAACAGAAACTGTTAGCAGATGAGAATTAAGTAACAGACACACTTTAGCAAACCAATTAACATATGAGAATACCAGGAGTGCTAAATCCCAGTTTAGAAGAAAAGGGTTACATATACGGAATATTAACAAAGGAGGAAACATCCCGTATTTTATGGTGATAGGTAGCATTTGATAAATTAGAGTAAACCCTTCTTATGTCCACAGGGATAACCTTGATAAAATGAGGCCAAGACTTACCATTTAAGTACTGTTATATAATCAAAGTCACCATGCTCCTGGGAAATTTATTGATTTCAAAGGTTAATTCTCAAAACATAAGATAAGCCTAAGATATCTTTTTATGGAAAAGTATAGAGATGTTTAACAGTATGTTGTATAAAAGTTGAAATGACACAAATAATAGTTTGTGAGCTTTTATCAACCAGAGAGTTAAAAGTTAGTGTATCATAATTAATGGTAAACTACTTTGAATTAAATATGAATTTTACGTTAACAGTAGAAGCAAAAAAATCATTAAAAATGGGATATAACTAAATAATTGATGAGTACTGGAATAAGAAATGTATTAATAAATGATATAACCTGTCCCTCATGTACATTTTTTAAATACAAAGGGAAAATTAGGTACCTTGTACTATGTACTAGACATTCCACCAAGACAAGTCAGGATAATTGTTTGTTTTCCAATATATGTTAGAGGAACAGGAAATTATGCCAGAAAAAAGTAACAAAGCACCAAGAGAGAGGTCAAAATAACCTCCTACACACATAAACATCCAATATTACAAAACAAAGACTGAGAGGCCCTTCAAGTGAATGGGAACTAAAACTGCACTGGAAAGAAATGAATATGTTATGCTGGATTAGACTATTATGCTACTTTGAATGAAAAATATCCCATAATGTCTCACCTACTTGAATATTCTGTGTTATTTTAGAAATTGCAGCCTTGCTAGATAAAGTATGCCTGCAAGAGGGCTACAGGAGTAAATAACCTGCCCTACAGTCAGTTCACTCTCTCTGTTTTGTCCTTGTGAAAAAAAAAAAAAAAGATCTCTAAGCAGCTGGTTCCTGACACGTGCCCTTCATTACTGCCATATTACCTACCATGATGGACTCTTTTACCTCTAGAACCTGAAGCTTGCTTCAATAAGCTACCTTGAGCCAAAATAAATGCTTTCTTCCATAAACTACCTAATAGTATTTTATCATCATAGTGTAAGGGTAAAAAATTTTAACTTGGCCCTAAATGCTCTTCTTTGTTCTTGGACTGAGAAGTGCAAACAGTCCCTAATCATCCCCTAGTCACCACACCTGGGCACAGCCAATCACTGACTGCCCCCATTAGAAAAATCCCTTACCCCGACACCCCCTCCTGTTTTGTGGTTTTTGCCTTTATAAACTCTGTGATTCTGCAGCTCAGGGTTCTGTACCACCCCCTTGCGTGGGGGTGTGTGCAGAGCCCCGGCATGCCAGCTACTAAATAAAACACCTCTTGCTGTTTACATCAAGCTATTTTTGTGGGTTATTGAGGTCTGGTGTCTATCCCGAGGAACAGAGGGTCTCTCCACCTTGGGAGTCCAACAAAAGCAGCAGAAAACTAACACACAACCTTATTCCTCACAAGAATGATCAGTCAGCCTAAACTAAGTTATGCGGATGATTGACGAAATTTGATAAGGATGATGAATTAAATGAATTTATCACAACAAGTAAATTTTGACTTGCATTTCCTGATAATTGCATATCAGGCAAATTTCACTTGAATTTCCTGATGAGTGTAATGTAGTTACATCACAGGATGATTTGCTTCTTTAAAACATAATTGGTACAATATGGGAGCGCGTAGCTGTAGTTTAAACACAGTGAAGTCTGATTGCAAGTTTAAGACCATACCTCACAGCATAAGTAAAACATAGTCCCGAAAAGAATTATTGCAAGAAATTTTGTAATATAATTTTCACAAGAGGACCTAGAACAAATAAGGAATTTTGATGAGTTGTATTTTATGAATTTCCTCTTGGGAATTCTATGTGTGTGTGTGTGTGTGTGTGTGTGTGTGTGTGTGTGTGTGTGTGTGTGATTTCTTCTATTATTGCCACTGACACTTTTCCTAACCTCCCTTTCGAGTACTCTATTTCCCCTTTAAAATCCTGTCTTCTCATTCATGAGTTTGCATTTGTAACCCATTGATGTTTAACCAGTACCATATGGAAGAACATGGATTTGAAACTCTCCATTCGTTCTGGTGTGCAGAGTACACAAGTGAACACAGTGATTTTTCTACCCTCGCAATTCAACAGAACTCAGAAATTGTAAAGCCTCCATGAGCTGCTCCCCAATCCATGGTTACTCACTGACAGAAACAGTCTTGTGCATTTTGACAATTACCACAATTTATTTCAGAAATATGGTTCTTTCACTAAGGCTGAGAGTAGTAGCACTTTTTTCAGGTCATAAATATGTGTCTTTATAGTCAGACAAAACAGCAGTAATAAGCTCCTCCCAACATGCAGTTACTTCATCAGCCACCAGATTGACAGTACTGAACATGGCATTCCTTTTACAAAACACACCTCAAACCTAGAGATGCATTTTCCTGTAACCACAGTGCAGCATTTCACCAATGAACACATCATTCGAAGCAGGTTGTTGTTACAGTTCTGAGGTATCTTGTGCATGGACCCAATTGTTTCTTTTTCTCTCTCAGCAGCCTAGAGAAGTACCTTCCAATTCTATAAAACTCTCTTGACTAGCATGGAGGGAAATTTCAGCTCAGTTCCAGATTGATTTCTCTATATCTTGCAACCAAAGTATCAGCTGTCTATGCCAAAAGGATTATGCACAAGTTCTGGTGCGCAATAGAAAAATGTAGAAGCCATTTTGACCAAACCCTCTCCCTCTACTTTCTTCCATAGAGAGCTCTTCTGTAATGAGATTTAAATGAATTCATCAGAGCACAAACCTGCATAGTTATGTCTAATGGTATACATCTTCCTTTTTTCTACATAGCCTTTCCTCCTTACACATATTTACCCTAAATACAAATTAAAGCAAATGCTTTAATCAATTTTCTAATTGTGAAAATGTTTAGAAGTTTCTTGCAAAATGTAGAGAAAACAGAAGTCATCTGCATATCCCTGGTTTGCTTTGCTTTTTTACACTGCCAGGAGAAAATATAAAATTGAGAAATAAGACTAAGCAGATGATAATATATATTTGTTAAAATTCTACTGGTCTCTGTTAGTTTTACTTATTCCTCAACAAACAATTTTCATTCTTTCTAAAATAGACTTTAATTGGTCTGAAATGGAATTATTCACCCTCTGACATTACATGGTGCTGTTTTCATTTCTAGGCATAGTTGAATATTTCCTTAATATTGCAAAGTAAATAAAAACTCAAAATATCCATTAAAATAAGGGAGTACAGAATATAGCAAATGTCTCGGGTCCCTTCCACAGACATTCCCACCATGTGGTAAGTGGAATATTACAAAGTACAAATACTCAGCTGCCCACCTCTCTTACGACTGCATTTTATTTTATTTGGATAACATTTAAGAAATGGTTTTGAAGTTCAAGCCTGAAAAAAAATTTATGATATTCACTCAACCAAATAATCCCAGCTGCAAACCGCTCATATATGGATTTTATTAAAATAAAAACAAAAACATCCCTATGTATGACATTACATCTTGGGTGTTTGAACAAACAGCACTTTTTATTATAAAGAACAGCTAAAAATCACTCAAAGAGCAACAAATAGGAAAATTATAAAAATATATTAAATATATAAAAATATTAAAAATAATAACTAAACTTCAGACTCATGATTTTTTATTATTTTAATTGATATTATCTATTCAACCATAAAAAGTAAAAATAAGACAGTTTTGCAGCTAAGGGTACAACTACCAAATATGGGATATAAATTATGAAGACTAAATTTTTTTTTAAAAGTGTACCTTTGTTTTAGATAATTTTCATATTGTAATTTTTTTCTAAGTGTTAATCATAAGGAACTATGTGATTATTACTTCCAAAAATGACCTTAATGTTTGTTCCCTTTCTACACAAGGTTTTCCTGATAGTATGTGTTTGTATTAAGTGATTTCTAAATTCATCTTTTTGAATCCATACCTTTGCTATTCTTCTCAATAATAGTATTAAATTTTTCCATTAGTGCAATTTTGGCTTCTTCAATTTTGCTAATCAGTTAGTTAACAGGCATTGCACTCATATTTTGTAATATATTGTTTGTATTATTTTTGAAGATAAATTAATACTTTAATTATCGTTAATGCCCTAAACTTTTATTTTTTTTTAGGTGTGTATATGTGTGCCTGCTTCTTTGTGAGTGTACCTTGTAAGAGAAGGCATGCATGCAGGACAGAAGGTTGGATATCTGTACTGAGAACACAACTTAGGTTCTCTACAAGAGCAGTTGGTATTCTTAGCTACTAGACTCTTCATCCTCTGACATTTTGCTTAAATTAAAATTTTTTAATTTAATTTTTCATTTGAAGTTTTACTTAAAACTAGCTTCATTTTTAATTTATAATAAATTTTAGTATATATAATAATTACTAAAATTTAGATTATAGGAGATATAGGAAAAGGCCTTGAATCCTGTCGTGGGAAGCATGGGTATATTTATGAATTTGAGTCCAGCCTGAGCTACACAGTGAGTTCCAGGACAGCCAGACCTGCATCACTATGTAGTGTCCTATCTCAAAACACTACCGCCGATTGATTGTATTTCACATCTCAAAAGAGTCTGCTTTGACAAACGTGACATTTTCTCACTCACCTGAACCTGATAGCTCCATATATTCAACTGTGAGTAAATACATCAGAGTAATTGCAGATATGAAAATACACTGGCAAGGTTGCAGGGTGGGAAGAAGAACAAGAAAGATAGAGAAACTGCTGGGTGCAAATGATCTGATACAGGACATACGAAAAGAAGGGGAACATCTAATTAGGAAGGGGGAAGGAGATAAATACAGCAGTAGGGTTATCAGAAAAACTCATAAGAAATCATAGTATTAACTATTTGCCATTTAATACAAGTAAGTCTGTATATGAATATACACATAGAATTTAAATGAAAAATTTACATCTAAGCTGATGAAGCTCCATCGAAGAGCTAAAGACCAGCCAATAAAGCCCCAACATGAGACATAAGAAGCTTTCTTTTGAGTTGATGGAGACACTTTCAAAACATACACACTATTGCTCTTGCCCTTGGTGATTCCGTAGATAAAAGTAAGTCCCTACTGCTGAAGACACCATATTCTTCATCTATATGGCTAAGAGTTCCCTGAACTGGAATTGGCCTGAATTATTCCTCTCAGAGGACTAGGTTTTATGATGTCAGACAGCACCATGAAAGCTTTCAAAGCTGTTTGAGTTATACACAAACATTGTTCAAAGAAATGGTATTTTGACAAAGAGGTAAGATGAGACTTATTAATAAACACATAGGGTTTTGGAACTCAGAAATTAACCACAAAATACATAATTTTTGTGTTCTGTGTACTCAGTAAATTAAGTAGAAACAGCAAATATAACAATACACAGCCATGAATTTCAAACAGAACAAGGATACGTGGAAGGGTTTAGAGAGAGGCAAGTAAAGTGGGGAATGATATATTATGATCTCCAAAAATTAAAAGGCACAATAGAAGTATTTGATTTAATTTTTGTTTATTTATGATTTATTATTCTCTCATTTTCTTTTATACTCAAGCTTCATTAAGGTTTATCATTTTATAATTTTAAAACTTAAAATCAACGAAAGCTAAACATTTTAGCTTCCTGAATTTTTTTCATTATAAAGTCCCACATTGTGGTATATCTACATGATGGAATACTACTTGGCTATTAAAAACAATCATGACATTTGCAGGCAAATGGAACTAGAAAAGATCATCCTGAGTGAGGTAACTCAGAAACAGAAAGACAGGCATGGTATACACTCACTTATAAGTGGATATTAGCTGTATAATATAGGATAACTATCTACAGACCTAAAGAAGCTAAACACTAATAGGATCCTAGGGAGGATGCTTAAATCTCATTCAGAGTGGCAAACAGGATAGACACCAGAAATGGTAGAAGTGAAGAAACAGGAGGAACCTACTATAGAGGTTCCTCTGAAAGGCTTTAACCAACAGGGAATGGAAGCAGATACTGAGACTCAGGGCCAAAATTTGGGCAGAGCTCAGGGAGTCTTAAGGAAGAAAAGAGGTGTGGGGATAGAGAGACATGGAGGGGACAGAAGTCCCACAAGGTGACCAACAAAAATAAAGGATCTGAGCACAGCGGTTCCTGCAGAGACTGATGCTCCAAAGGAAGACCCTGCATGGAGAGAACCTAGACCTTCTGCTCAGATGTGGCCAATTGACAGCTCAGTCTTCATGTGGATCTCCAAGTGAAGGGAGAAGGGCTGCCTCTATCATGAAATCAGTTGCCTGCTCTTTGATCACTCATCCCTGGTGATGCAGACTTGACAGGACAAGGAGGAAGAGGATCCAGGCAGTCCTGATGAGATTTACTGAGCCATGAGCTCATGGCTATGGTGGACAACTTCCCCTTTCAGTGGACTAGAGGAAAGGGATGGGGAAGAAAAGGAGAAGGTGGGAATGGGGAGAATTAGGATATGGGGCTTCAATGGGGATATATAATTAATAAATTGTGAAAATATAATAAAATTTAATTTTTAAAGTAGTCTTAAAAAGTCAAATCACAGATATTTGAAGAACTCTTGACCTTATTTTTTTCTCTTTGATGGTTAGTTCATTAATGATAGCCTGATCATCCAATAGCCTTGTTTAAATTTTATGTAGATATTATAATAATCACTAAACTCCACTGAAATAATGAAGTACTTAAATGCCTTAAGTGATTGCATATTTGTCATATTTGCTGCTTCTACTTAATTTACTGAGTACAGAAAACACACAAAAAATGTGTGTTATTGTGGTTAATTTATGACTGCAACGTTCCTGTGTGTTTTTAATAAGTCTCATCATTACCTATTTGCCAAAATACCAATACTTTGAACAGTGTCTGTTTATAACTCTTACACCTTTGAAATGCAAACACTTTCAGTATCAATGTGCAATCTGTTATTGGAAAGCCATCTTTAAATTCATCACTGTTTGAACATAAACAACTTTTCTATTTTAATTTATTTATTCACTTTATATCCTGAGCTTACCCCCCTCAATTCTCTCCTCCTGTTCCTACCCTCTCACCCTCTTCCCCCTTTTCCCTTTCCCCTTCTTCTTGGAAAAGGAGAGCCTCCTCTTACCAACCCAACCCAGAACATCCAATACTAAGCACAACCTCTTCCACTGAGGCCAAACAAGGCAACCCAGCTAGGGAAAAGTGATCCAAAAGCAGGCAACCTAGTCCATGTCAGAGACAGCACCACTCCACTTGTTAGGGCAGCCACATGAAGACCAAGCTGCCAACCAGTTATGTATGTGTTAAATTTTCATGAAATATTTACAGTTGCATTTATTGTTAAACTACTGTAAGCATGCCATCAGCTGTTGAGGAAAAAAATGAGGTGTTGTGTCAGTCAACTTTCTATAACCATAACAAATACTGGGAGGATGAAATTACAAAGAATGCATGGCTTGTGTTTCAATAGTTTAAGCCAATGGTTAATTTTCCCTTTTGTTTTGAGCTGGTGATTAGACAGCATGTCAAGGTAGAGAGCTGATGTTAGAAGAGATCAGTTGACCACTTGGAGTAGATTTTAAAAAAAGAAAAAGAAAAAAGAAATGGTTGGTGTCTCAGCACCATCTTCTAGGGTACTTCCTTGCTGAAATTTCTAACAAAAGTTGTTATATTAAACTCTTGATTTTAAAACTGTGTTAATTTTAGGACAGAGAAATGACAGCCGGTGGAGGCTAATAAGGTCATAGAGAGAGAGCTCATGATTGAATTATAAAACCCAGACCTCTGCACTTCTTCTTTCTTCTCAACTGGAATAAGGTGAACAACTTCCTTTCTATATAAACTGTGTGTGTGTGTGTGTGTGTGTGTGTGTGTGTGTGTGTTTTACTAGCTTTACGCTAGTTGTCTGCATATAGATCCCTCCCACAAACTGGGATGTAGTTGTGAGCCAATGAGGGGAGTTGAAATAGCACGTGGGTCCTGTGCCAGAGCAGCACGTATTCTCAACCTTTGGGTCACACAGAGACCAGGGACCTCCCATGTTTTCACTTTGTTCTTTTATTCCAACTGCTTATGTTAAAAGTGTTAACAGTTTCACTGACCTGCATGTTGATTTTTAATAAATATTTAAAAGTATGTTTTCTACTTTCCAAGCAATTTCCCATTTTTTTTTAATTCTACCACTTTGAAATTTGTAGTCTATCTTTTTTATTAAGATACTGTATTGCTTTAGGCACTTAATTTTCTCTTAAGGTCACTATTTATCTTTAATGTTTTGTTATTGTCACAAAATTTTGTATATTTCTTGCCTGACTATGCACACTGTGCAAAAAGTAATGATATACTTGCAGTATGTTCAAATGGGAGTTCATTATTTATTTTTGTAACAGTAAAGAAATATTTATCAAAATGTTATATTTTTAAGCATTCTCCTCATTCCTCTTAAGAAAATTAACTTAATATTTCCCAGCTAAATTGAACCATTTACTGACTTATAGAAAGCTCAATGGTGCTCACTCAAAATGTTTGCTAATGGTGAGATCCAAGATGGCTGCCACGAGAGAACACTGTGTCTGAGGAATAGGACAGCAGAAACAATGCAGCGACCAGGACACTGAACTCGGGGACCTAAAACGCCAGCACTTGTGATTGCCAGGTGAGCAGAACTCCTACAGTGAGAAGATCAAGTGGGAAAAGCCTAGGGACACCCAGTTATTACCCGGAAAAATCTCCCGGTGACCAGCTGCACACAGCTCTGATCTGAAATAGCAGCCACGCTGGACGCACGCACCTGCCATAATAGACTGGATCACACAGTCTCACAGGCTGTCTGAGGAGGAACCGGGCACCATTTTCACTGAACAGTACTCTGCAAGCACACACTGCACCCGGGTTCTGCTTCAACCCGCGGGTGTGCTGCAGGCTCACACCGATCACTGGAACCACCCCAGACTGAGAAGGTCGGGGACCATTGTGACCAGTCTGCACACTGCGGGCGCACGCATCACACTTCTGCCAGCAAAACCTCAGTCCCTGTGTGAGTCCACAGGCAGGTCTGGAGGGAACCGAGTTCCGCTTCAACCCACCAGGGTGCGGCAGGCTCACGCCTGTCACCAGGGCCACCCCAGACGGAGAGGATCCTGGGACCATCTTGACCAGACTGCACACTGAGGGCAAAAGCTGCATGCATCCGCCAGCAAAAACCTCAGTTCCTCTGTGTGTCCACTGGCCAGACAGAGAAGGCCTCAGGCACCATTTCAGACAGGCCTGCATACAGCAGATGCACACCAACCCAAACCCACTGCGTGTGCCCCAAATATCATCTCAGACCCTGGTGCACAGCCCCTGGCCCAGAAAGAGGCACCAAAACTCCATTCCAGGGAAGAGCCCTTAGCAGCAAGCCCAGGGCAGGGCGCACAACCCCCAGCTGACATCTCAAACCTGGACACTCAGACTCTAGCACAGAGTGAGGAGTAAAGACTCCAGATCAAAGGGGTGACCAGCCTGCAGTGCTCACAGCTTCTAGCACAGAGCACGAAGCTGGGCACACAGAGCCCACAACAGAGATCAACTGAGACAAAACACACACCGCAAACCACCAGAAATCCCTGATCTTCTTGAAGAATACTCCTGACACAAGAGATTGACAGATTCAGACTGAAGTACAGCCATAAAGCACAAACAGCTCCCTCATTATATATAAACAAATGCCCAGAAATCTGCAAAAGAACTCACCCAAAAAAAATCAGGACACCATGGCCCCACCAGAAACACCCAAAAGCAGTGGAGATTTTAATTCAGCAGAGACACAGGAAAATTATGTTAAAGCTTTGATTATGCAGATATTGGAGGAACAAGCAGAGAGACAAAAAGAGGAAATGAAC
>CM053753.1:70462152-70477519 GCA_028658305.1 Pachyuromys duprasi | reverse complement strand
TGGATGGCGAGAAGTAATGATAGATCTGGGGGAGGTTGGTGAGACTTCGGGAGAACAAGAGCTCCACAAAGACCAAACTGAGCAGGGCACAGGGTCTTGTATGAGACAGTTTCTATAATCAAGGACAATGTGTTGACGTGACCTGGAACCCCTGCGCAGATGGGGCCCATGATAGCTGGGTGTCAGACTGAAGACGCGAGTGAGGGAAACAGGGACTGTTTCAGTCATGAACTTGATGGCTGACTCTTTGACCCTCCCCCATACAAGCTGGGGAGTGACAGACTGGCTAGATCCCAGGGGAGGACATTGTAGCCAGCTCTGAGGAGACAGGATGAGCTGGGGTTGGATGGAAGGGGAGGAGGTCCTCCCCTGTTGTTGGACTTGGAGGTGGTGGGGAGGAGGGAGCTGAGGGAGGGAGTGGGAGAGTGGGAGGGAATGAGGGAGGGGGCTATGCCTGGGATGCAAAATACCTAACCTGTGATTGATATTAAATAAATAAATAAATAAATAAATAAATAAATAAATAAATAAATAAATAAATAAATAAATGAATGAATGAATAAATAAATGAATGAATGAAAAAGAAAAAAATGTTTGCTAATTATCTCATGCGCACTATTCACAAAAATGTAACACTATATTAAAAGCAAAATTATTGTGGAAAAACACATTAATCTGGTAAAATCAGGTTCTTGGAGCTGGTGAACGAATGGAAGAAGTTCTTTTATAACATGTCCAAAAACAATACAGTCATTCAACAGGCAGATTTCAGGTCACCCAGAACCATTAAGTTTTCTGATCTTTAGATCTAGTTATTGAAATATCCGTATGTGTTAAACCAATAATAATCTAGTAAAATTTATATAATAATATAATTTATAATAAGGAAAATATAACCTTCCAATAAATTAGTTCTTCCTTAGTAACAATTATCCATATCCAAATGTTTTCCGTTGAGGAGTACATCTATTTAACACAAGCTTGAACCTCTGAAGCAGAAGACACATTTGTTGAAGTGACACCAGGGTAAGTGTAGAATGACTGAAGCCCATTATTCATAAACTTTGCGAAGAATGAGAAATACTATTTAAAGCTCCAGACTGACACACTAACTTTAGTTAGTCATATCAAATTAAAACTTAGTAGCCAAAGAGGAATATGACAGTTACTATTCAAAATACTGGGGAGCAAAAAATCTTTAAATGATTCATAAGTTTATATGAATACATAATGAAGTCTACTTATGTAAACATATTGCTGAAGATTTAATTTCGAAGGAAGTATAGCACTCACAAATGTTTTATATATAACTAGCTTTACATATGTATTTTTTTTAATTAGTAGAATTATTGGCTTATTTTTAAATTCCCTATAACATGTAGCATGCATGCAAATCCTGAGGGTTTTTTAAAATTACTATTATTGACTTTGGCATAAAGCACAATGTTCAATCCTAGTGGGTAGTGTTTTTTTTCATTAATTAATTAATTAATCACATCTGGGTCACAGCTTCTACTCCCTCCCTTCCTCACAGTCTCTTCCTCTCAACTCCTCTGCCATTATCACCCCCTCTCCCTTTCTCCTCAGAGAAGGAGAGGCCTCATATGAATAGCAATCTGCCTTGGTACATCAAGATACATTAGGAGTAGGCCCTTCCCCTCCTACTGAGGCTGGACATGACATCCCAGTTTGGTGGGAGGGATCCAAATGCAGACAAAGAAGTCAGAGACAGCCCCTGCTCCAGTTGTTAGGGCACCCACATGAAAAAAAGCTGCAGACATGCTACATGTGTGTAGGGGGCTTAGGTCTGTCCCTTGCAGGTATTGCTATTGCTCTGTAGTAGAGCTTGAAACTAGGGATGGTGATATCTCCAGAAGTTTTATTGTTCTGTGTTGTCTTAGCTATCCTGGGTCTTTTGATTTTCCATATAAAGAAGAATATTTTTCTCTTATCAAAGTGTGCAAAGAATTGTGTTGGAATTTTTATGGGAATTGTGTTGAATCTGTAGATTGCTTCTGGTAAGATGGCTATTTTTACTATGTTAATTATACTAATCTAAGGGAGATCTTTCCATCTTCTGATATATTATTTAATGGCTTTCTTCAAGGACTTGAAATTCTTGACATAAAGGTGTTTCACTTGCTTGGTTAAAGTTACATTAAGATTTTTTTTTATATATTATTTGTTGCTATTGCAAAGAGTATTGTTTCTCCAGTTTCTTTCTCAACCTATTCATCATTTGCATAACATTTGATACTTTTGTTGTTAATTTTGTATCCAGCCACTCTGCTGAAGGTGTTTATAAGCTGTAGGAGTTCTCTGATAGATTTTTAGTGGTCATATAATCTGTGAACAATGATACTTTGACTTCTCCTTTTCCAACTTATATCACCATTAGTTGTCTTATAGTTGTCACTAGGACTTCAAGTACTATATAGATGTAGAGTGATTGGGCAACCTTGTCTTTTCCCTGATTTCAGTGAAATTGCTTTATTTTCTCTCCCTTTAACTTGATATTGGTTACCGGCTTTCTGTAATATTGCTTTTATTGTGTGTAGGTATGTGCTTTGTATCCTTAATCTTTCCAATTGTTTGTTTAACTGTTTTTTTCCCTCTTTATTCATGTATTCACTTTACATTCTGATCACAGCTCTCTTCCTTCTGTACTCCCAGTCTCACCCTCCCACTGTATTCCTCCATGCCCCTTTTCCTGCTTTTCAGAGAAGGAAGCCCCTCACCACAGTGCCATCCCTTGTTAGTCTCTAAATATTTTACCATATATGATGCTGGAGAAACAGAAGGTAAATGAAAAGAAAGCCAGGACATAGTTCCTGAGACCATACACTTTATGCCCTTCTATTTCTGCAAAGATGCTATTCTACAGTGTTGCGTGTGCTCTTTTATGGGTCAAACCATCTATAGCCCATTGTTTGACGTGTCAGTAATAAATTTAATGGTATTGCTGCTAGTGTGAAATGGACTGACAATAATGTAACAAATGAACATCTTAGAAACATTAACCAATTCCCTTTGATGGGTATGAAGATAAAGAGGTAGGTTAATGCCAGCCTCTGTGCATATAAGTAATCAATGGTATGTGACAGAAAACTATCTACTTTCAGCCAAAAAAAAAAAAAAAAAAAAGTGTGTATTACTTCAACCAGCAGAGGCAGTGTGAAAGGGTCTGTTGATTAAAAATAAAATGTTTTCTAAAATTCAATTAGTCAGTATTTAAACGGAAAGATCAACACACAGATAATTACTTAATTACAAGATTTTTTTATATTTTTATAAAATGAGACAAATTCAGATTCTCCTCATTTAATACCTATGGACCTCAGTATCTTCTCGCTCTACTCCTAGCAGCACTCAGCTTATCCCCCACCTCAACTCGCCCTGCATTTTCCTTCAGAAACAAGCAGGCCTCCAAAAGATAACAACCAAATATGACAAAACAAGACACGATAAGACAAGGCAAAACCCCTCATGTGTGGCTAGTTCTACCATTGATTTTTTTTTCTAGCCATTCAGGCAGGGTCAAGTGTGGGCTCCCTTTGGTGGTATGGGACTTAAGTTAAACCACACATTGGTTGACCTCTCCTATAAGTTGTATGACACCATTTCCGTGAACTTCTTGAAGGCAGGACAAATTATAGGCTGAAAGTTTTGTGGCTGTGTTAGTGCTCATGTTTATCTTTCCATTGCCTGTAGAAAACCATTCCTGCAAACACCAGAACATAAGGGTGAAGGCTTTACACAGGTACCAGCTCAACTCCTTTAAGTTCAGTGAGCTGTATGGACATTGTCCAAGGCAATGGGCCCACTGTCAGGTTTTAGAAAGGGTCCTTCTGCCCTAGTATCAGCCTTAATTGTTTGAGGTTCTTCATGGGACCCCTCAGACAGCAACTCAACTGAATGGCTCAACCCTGGAAGCTGTGCCTATCTACAAAAGATGAATAGTTCAGACTCCATCTTCCCTTACAAGAGCCCTCATTCAGGGTCACCTGCACAGATTACAGGAAGTCTCCAATGCCCTAAGTAAGTACTACACTCTAACTTCCACACTGGTGTTTCAAATATTTATTCTCACAAGAATAACACTTTCTTCCTGTAGCTTATTTTATAAAATTAGCATTTAACTGATGTAATTATATTTATTAAAATTTGTTTCTTTATTAAAAGTGAATCTACTGATGTGTAATAGTCATGAGTGACACATTTAATAGTTCAATTTAATTGTTGGTGAGATTAGGATCATTATTATAATTAACATGAGCATAAAATAGCCATGTATACAAAAGGTATATTTAAACAATACATTGAAATAGTCAGTTTTCATGCAACATTAGAGAATTCTAAGAAAAGAAACATGAATACAAATGGACTAAATGAATAAATTCAATTACACAGCCTTTTATGAAAGCAAGCTAGGTGACCGGTAAATTCATTGTAGACACAGTATGAATGTTTTAAAAAGTGACAGGTGATTAAGTTACCAGAGTGTGAAACATGGTAAAAGAAGGAGGCTGGGGTGCATGTGGGCTTGTGAGTGACACTGACAAGCTTTACATACAATAACTCTTAGGAAAATCAGTGAATGTCTTCTTAAAGGGCCTGGAAAATGAAGATAAGGTTCTATAATACTTTATCAGAAAAAGTAAATAAATATTTGGAAGTCACCTCTCCAAAAAATGTAAACACAAAACTGAATACGAAGGATGCCGGTACCATCACAGACAGCGCTGGAGAAGGACAATACTTGATCAACCGTTTATTCAGAGAGCTGGAATTAGTGTCGTTCAAACCAAGGTGATACTGACATCCCACTTTCAGTTTCATATGTTTGGTTAGAAGAAATCTAATAAAAATATTGAAAGGAAAATCTTTTTGTCGTTAATAGGACTTTCTGTCTTTGATTGTCCTCTGTCTCACTTTCTGTCAGTCTCTTCCTGACTTTCTGTCTCTGTCTATCTCTCTCAGTATCTCTCTCCCCATTCAGGTACAAATTTATTTCTCTTTTCAAGCCATTTGTACTTATGGCATCGATGTATCTCTTTTCACATCTCTGTCAGTAAATTGCAAGAAAAACAATAGTAAAAGAATGATGTTGGTGATAAGCTGTGTCAAGAAGAAACTGAACATGTCCTTCACAGCCACCATGTGTCAGAAACTCATTAATGTGGGAAGTGAATACACATGTTTACAGTCTCTGAAAAACACATGGTCTTCAAAGTTGCTGAAGATGCTCTGGTCTAAATCATTGGTAGGAATTCCATTCAATGTTCTTTTTCCTTGAAGGGACTTGGCTCTGCCCACCAGAAGAGTGTACATGCTGTTGAATAGGGGGCCATTCCTGCTATAGACCATGGAAAACTGGAGAGAAGTACAAATTTGTTCAGAGATATATGGTGCATGGCCATCTAAGTGTTCTCAAATTGATTGAGAGATAAAAGGGATTTTCCTGGGCTGACAGATAATACAGTGATTTGGAGTCTCATGGGCTAGCATCATTCCCAAAGTTTGCAGTTTTTCTAAAGGAGATAATTTCCAACAGTATGTTGTCCAAATATCCTTAAGCAAAGAAGGTAAGAAGCCCAGATTCAAAGCATCCAATATTGAGCATCACATTACCTAATGTATCCTGCAATACAAACAACCAACCTAGTGTTCTGAAGAAACAGCACATTAAGAAAAATAAGATGATTCAGAATATGCTACACTTTGGCTCATAATCTGATGAAGTGTAATGCTGTATCTACCATACATCTCTTTTTGTAAATCAATTTGCATGCAAAACAAATTAACTACAGTTACAAAGAACTTTCCTATTATGCCATGTGTTTTCAGAAAAGAAAGGAGAAATAACAGACATCCTAGAATTAGAATATAGTATCTTTTTAGTTAGATAAATTTATCATTATTTATTTATTTTTAATATACATGAGTATTTTCCCCACGCTTATGTCTACATTCAGTGGCTGAAGAAGCCAAAAGGGGCTGTCTGATACTGTCAACCTGATGTTATAGGTGGTTGTTAGATGCCTTATGGGAGATGGGATGTGAATCTGGGCTCTCTGAAAGAGAAGCCAGCAGTGTTCTTAACTGCTCTTTCTTCATTCTAGGCCCAACATTCAGATTCTTTTTAGTGCTTACCATGAAATGTTAAAACCCAGCAAAAGAAACTGTACATATCTATCGTAGGAGGCCAAATATTACACATTTCAAATAGTAAGTCAGCAGCTTGCAATTGGAGGTACAAGCAGATACTGTTGTAAAAACAAATAAAATTGTACCATGTGCCTGACAGAGATTAAAATATAATTTAATATTATATATTTCAAGTAAAATTTCTATCATCTATTTGAAATCATTGTATCAGTTCAGAAGAATTCCATGACTGAGCATTTTTAGACATTATAATTTTACTTTATTATTATTATTATTATTGTTATTATTTTATTAGCTTTGTATCCCAGTCATAGCCCCATCCCTCCCTCCTTTCCCCCTATTCCTTTTCCCTAGTCCACTAATAGGGGAAGTCCTCCTACCCTACTGTCTGACCCTAGCCTATCAGGACCCATCAGGACTGCCTGGATCCTTTTCTTCTGTGGGCTGGCTAGATTGCCCCACCAGGGAGATATGATCAAAGAGCTGGCAACCGAGTTCTTGTAAAAGATTGTCTGTTCTCCCCTTACTAAAGAGCCCACATGGAGGCTGAGCTGTCTATGGGTTACATCTTGGCAAGAATCTAGGTCCTCTTTATGTATGGTCTTTGGTTGATGATTCAGTCTCTACAGTACCCCCAGGCACTGCTTTTTTTGGCTCTGCTGATCTACTTGTGTGGCTTGTGTCCCCTCCAGGTCCTTGTGAATTCTAAGAGTAACACTCCCTGTGCTCTGTCCAAAGTTTGGCTGTGAGTCTCATCTGCTGTAATCTCCTGCTGTGTGGTGTCTTTTAAGGGACATCTGTAGTAGACTTCTGTCTTGTTCCCTCTCTTCTACAGCTTTTGTTTTCTATCCTGTTTTCCCTGCTAAACAAGTATTAAGCATATCCATAGGGTCCTCTTCTTTGTTTATCTTCTTTAGGTCTGTAGATTTTATGTTTATACTGCTTTATAAGTCTAATACCCACTTTCTGTGAGCATATACCGTGGGTGTCTTTCTGCTTCTGGGATACCTCACACAGGATGAGCTTTTCTAGTTTCACCATTTGCCTGCAAATTTCATGATTTCCTTGCTTTTAATTGCTGAGTAGTATTCCATTGTATAAATGTACTTCAATTTCTGTCTCCATTCTTTGGTTGAGGGAACATCTAGGTTGTTTCCAGATTCTGGTTATTATGAAAAAAGCTGCCATGAACATAGTTGAACAAATGTCCTGTTTGTATGGTGGAGCATCTTTCAGGTATATATCCAGGAGTGATATACCTGGGTGTTGGGGAAGCACTATTCCTAATTATCTGACAAAGTGCCAGGTTGATTGCCAAAGCGGTTGCACAAGTTTACATTCCCACCAGCATTGTAGGAGGGTTCCCCTTTCTCCACATCCTCTCTAGCATCTATTGTCACTTGAGTTTTTGATCTTATTCATTCTGATGGGTATGAAATAGAATCTCAGAATCGTTTTGATTTGCATTTCCCTAATGTCTAAGGACATTGAGCATTTATTTAAGTGTTTCTTCACCATTTGATATTCTTCTTTAGAGAATTCTCTCTTTAGGTGAGTTCCTCATTTTTAAATTTCAAGATAGTGACCCCGACCATGCAGAGGATCTGAACAATAGCTCGACAGTGAGAGCAGAGTGACTGACAGGCTGTACTGTGAACCGTAGGACCCCAGTGTCTGTGTTCCTCTGGTGAAAAGAGAATCCACAGGGAAACTCAAGGGTCCTTCCTCAGATCACTTTAGCCGGGAAATATAATTTCCTCTTTGTTTAATTTTATCTTGTTGAGGTGGAGTTGCTTCATGCCCACAAATATTCAAGGTACAAATCACAGTTATTCTGCTTGTACTTCCTAAGTGTAAAATAGTACCCCATGTCAGTCTGTTACTGTTAGATGTTGATAATTATTTGACTTTTCCAGAAGAGAAGTGGGATGTCTTTTAAGGGGAATTTTAAAGTAAAGTTTAAATATCTTACAGAAGGTTTAATAAAAATATAATTGCAAAAACAGCCATACATATAACAGATAAATGGAATCTATTGTTTATGAAGAAATGAATTTTCATCTTAATCGTGACTGAGTAGCAGTAGTTAAAATGTTTTTTTCTGTCAAAATAAAATCATTTGAAAACTCAGAATGAAATAATACTACAAGGAAGTGAGAAAATCTCATAATAGACTAGTCAAAGGAGGGGATCAACAATCCACAGACAAAGTCTGTGAACCAAAAATTATCCTGCCTACAAGAATTGTAGGGAAAATGAAGGAACAAAGATAGAGGAAAAGTTCAAACAATAATTGGCCCACCCTGAGACCCAGCCCATGGTAGAGAGCCAGCCCCTGACACTAATAATGATATTCTGCTATGCTTTCAGAAAGGAGCCTAACTTGACTGTCATCTGGGAAGCTCTAACAAACAGCAAATTGACACAGATGCTGGGACTTGCAGCCAAGCATGGTGGTCCAGTGGAAGTATTGTGGGAAAGATGCAAAGACCTGGAGGGGCGAGAAACCCCAGAAGAAAACCAACAGAGACAACCAACACAGTTACACGGGGGCTTTCAGAAACTGAGCCATCAACCAAGGAGCTTGTATAATCTGGACCTATGTCCTCCTGCATGTAGCCCACAGGAGGATTGGTTTTCAAATGAGGCACCTGGCCAACAGAGGGAAAGCTGTCTCTAACATGGACTCTATTGCCTGCTTTTGGATCACTTCCCTTAGGCAGGGCTGCCTTGCCTGGCCTCAGGAGATGAAAATATGCACAGTCCTGATGTGATTTGATGTACTGGGGAAGGTTAATGTGGGCAGGAGTTCCCTTTTCTGGGGGAAAAAGAGAGGGGAGGGGGAAGATGGGAAGTGGGGGAAATGGGAGAAAGGGAGGGAGAGGGCACCCTCAGGATGTAAAGTAAATAAGCTAACAAAATTAAAAAAAAAGACATTTCCTATTTTTCTATTGCCACCAGAGTGAAGAGGTTGTAAATAATCCAATGTGTCTGCAGTGACAGTATTTTACCTTGGAAACTTTCTGGGGACTTAAAAAAGAGAATTGAAATGAAATTGTATGACTGTAATATCTGTCCTCACAGAGCATAGCTTAAGTCACCATGATGCTAGGCTAATGTAGTAGTGTCCACCTGAGTCTGGAAATTTATAAAGAAAAATTCCAACAGGGTGCATGGAATTTAATTTTCAGAGACATTGAAACAGTTGCATTTGTAACAAAAGTACATCTATTTTTAATGGTTTCATCCTCTACAGTTTATAGATCCAATGTTTCCCAAGGGGCCATGCATGAGCTATGTTGTTCTCAGGGCAGTTCTATTGGGAAATAGTGTAACTTTTGTGTGGTGGGACACAGTACTGAGTTCTTTGGACTTTGGAGGTTTCCATGAAGGAGCTTGTAGGACCCCAATAATTTTCTCATTGCCATATTCTCTGCTGTCTGACTCGGAGTGAGAAACATATTTCTAATGCTTGTTCCTATTTGGAAGTGCTGTCTGGCTACATCTCAATAGGAATAATGTGAGTGATCATGGCTTGGAACCTTGAAAACTTTAATTCTAAAAGAAAGTTGTATGAACTGATTGTCAGAGAACACTGTTTGAAATACTCATACTAAGAAATTATCACAGAATAGGTAAATGTATTATTACCCTAAGCCACGATTTGTATTTTATGCAGATCCGTACTCAGTAATTGTAACATATAAAATCAATATTTACCAATTACTAATTTTATTATACTCTACATTAGTTATATGTAGTTGCAATTAAAGGCATTTTATATTACACAGTGCTCTACACTTTAGCTTTCTAGAAGAATGCCTTTGACCCCGGCTGCCCAGTTAGACAGAATTCTAAGAGTAATACTTGTGTGACCATCAGAGGCAAAAATGTCCTTTCCTGACATTTCACCTAAGGCTTGGCCATGTTACTCTATTTGCCTGTAGGATATAGCTATTTATAACAACATATACCTTCAAAGCAACTCTCTAGAATCCATTGTGGCTCTTAGTAATCTCTTATCCTTTTTACATTTCCTAGTAAAGGACGCCTTAAATGACACCTGACTCTGGAATGATGCAATATGTGAGAAAAAAAGACCAGTTAAACTGAGAGCAGAATATAGCCTGAAGCAGGTAAATCTCTGGTGATTTTCAAAATCCATATCAATGAAGTTGTCATCCAGTTTCTGCCTTTGTGTCCAGCATGCAGATAACCCTTCTGTATTACAGAGCTTCTCATTATCAACAAGAGGTTTTGAGTTTTGTTGTTGTTGTTGTTGTTGTTATTTCTTTGCTGTGTTTGTATTTAGCAATAAATGAATAAACCTATTCATTTTTATTGATGTTTATGTGCATGCCATTTGTTTTATTTTTCTGAAATTTATATATAAAGTTAAATATCTCAGTAATCACTAAAAATGTGTTTTGGAAATTCAGCTGGAAAATGTAGAGATACACATTGAGATCATGAAACTAAGGCATAACTTCATATGAATCTCAAATATTTGCATACGTAAGGGTTAGAACATAAGGTTTTTCTGTCTCTATGACTACCTACCTTTTTTTTTAAGACTAGTGATTGAAAATACTTCTTGTTTCTTTTCAAATTTTCTTGTGATAGATCTGTCAGGATCTAATGGTCACTCAGGTGCATGGTTTTCAAAAAAACATAAACTAAGTTCTGCATTTTGTATTGTTTTTAAATTTTATGAAAGAAGGGGGAGATGAAAGACCTGACAGGAGCTCACAAGGAGAGCAGCAGAGCCAAAAAAATCTGGGCCAGGGCTCTTTCCTGAGACTGATGCTCCAACCAAGGACCATGCATGGAGATAGCCTAAAGCCACTGCACAGATGGAGCCCCTGGCAGCTCAGTGTCCAAGTGGGTTTCCTAGTAAGGGGAACAGAGACTGTCTCTGACATGAACTCAGTAGCCGGTGGCGGTGGGAGAGCAGCCTTACCAGGCCACAGAGGAAGACTATGAAAAACAGTCCTGGGGAGGAGGACCTCCTTTATCAGTGGATTTGGGGAGGGGCATGGGAGGAAAAGAGGTAGGGAGGGTGGGATTTGGGGGGCAACCAGGGAGAGGGCTACAGCTGGGATGCAAAGTGAATAAATTGTAATAAATTTAAAAAACAAATAAATGTATTTATTTTTATTTAAAGTCTTTCATACTTATACTCTGATAATTTCTGTCTGGAAAACCTTTTTTATAATGTGTTTATTGCTCTCAAGACATAGGTAACTAGTTAGCATTACTCTTACTTTTACCTATTTCATGCTTATCATCTCAAATGTAAGGACTCTACAGTCATGTTCCATAAGATGTAAAATAAAATTTTCACTGAAATTTCTGTAAAATTTCCACTCCTTACTAAGTGATGGCAAGATATCTGAAATGATTGTTATTACTGTTTAATGTACCTAATCTAAATTGCTAACCAAGAGAAGGGTATTACCACAATGGCTTGTGGGTAGACCTTAAGTCACTGGACTGAGAAAAGTCTGTATCTCCATTACAAAACAAACTAAAGTAACCCAAGTTTGAAGGTTGTATGAAAGAAAGACAATATGAATGTATAGCAAGATCTGGAGACCAGTGCAAAGATGACTTCTTCAACCCTGTTAAAACTGGCATAATCAATCTGCATGGAAATCAAGTCCTCAGAAACACCATGAGCTGTCATAGCTATTAATCAAAATGATAAGATTTAGACAAGTTGCTGAAAGGAGAAACTTAAAATAGTCAAATGTTAATAGTATTCATGAGTAATCGGTAGAAAATTTAATCAGGAATACTGATATTAAATACCTAGATCATCAAGATTATTACTAGAAATGAAAAGAGTTAATAGTAAACAAGAAAATTACAAAAGTGAGAGTCTATATAAACAAACATTCATTCCAATAATATGTGTATATTTTATTTATCATACACATTTAGTTAATTCTAACACTATGGTAAGAACACAGTATGAATTATTTCTACCTGGTGACAAAAAATTAGCATTTAAAACCTTTATTTTTTCTTTTTGAAGGCTAGTGATGGCATTTAATATTTGATCAAAATGGCCCATTCTGATAAAACTGAGAAATTTATCTGGCAAATGTTTTTCTAGAGAATGAATGTATATTTGTTAGATGAGCTGAATCATTATTCTCCTTACAGTCAGGCATGACAAAGCATGAACTACATCATTTGCAAATGTCACTTTTATTTGAATTCTCAATGGAAAGAAGTGAAAGCTATAAAATAAAGTGTGGAAACAATGAATATTAGAAGAAATGAATTATAGTTAGGGAAACATCTTTTTAGATGGTTATCCAATATATGAAAAATCTAGTGAATTTTAAAAGTGATAAATATAAAATGCTTTTTGAAATAAATACACACAGATTGTTCTGATTTTTTCCCCTTGGAAATGTACCAGTCTTCCAGAAGTTCCATAGAAAATGTTTCCAGCTCTTAGAAAGTGAATAAGTGAAAGAAAAAATATTTATGTGTTCTTGGCTTCCTGCACTCAGCTTTATAAAGATACTCTTTCTTTTTTGTTGCTTTTGAATTAGGATGTTAAGACAAATATTTCTTTTATAAATAATTTCCAAAATAAGTTGACTGCTAAAAATCTTTGTTCCTTGGTAGAACTGAATGAACTACTGAGGAGTATACTTCTTGAAATAAGAATAAATTTAATTGGAGTCACTATATGAAAAATAAATAATTAAAGTCCTTTACACATGGTAAAGTTTCCAGATTAGCCAATAATTTGGATGACAGCAAAAGAAACACTGAAAGGGCTTTCACAATCCATTAAAATCAAAGGATTCTGCCACTTTTTTGACTATTCTGTTTGCTAAATGCATGTATTTGTTTACATAGTAATTTTAACTTGTCCCCTAACAATTTGTTGTTCTAAAATTTACTTTATTGAGACCATTTTACAATTTATATTTTCTATTGATGATTAATATATATGTTTATGGTGAGAAAAGTGAATCACTTCATCTTTAAACAACAGATAATTAAAAACTTTAGGAGTTAAAAAGAGGCACATATTTTTCTAAAAAGAGTAATATATTTCATAAAGGTATATATGGAACCTGCCACCCATGTAGACTGTGACAGTTTTGAATTTAGGAATTCATCTACAGATCATCCTTTGATCAAAGAATATACAAAAATGTTTAACATTGGTTCTGGAACTTCAGAAATGAGACTGGAAGACACTCTTTGAAGCATCTTTGTCTAAACCATTAAAATGAACTAAATATACTTAGGTACCATGTATGGATGATGAGCTTCAGACTGAGCTATCTTCAGGCCACTCTTAGTTTTTACTAAATATTTGTGAATGCTTACTTCATCCTAAAATTATTTAGAGCATAAAAGAACACTCAATATGTTCCAAGTGATTCAGCTTGACTCTTGCATCATTCATCAGTCATCATTCCTTATCAAATATGTGACATAATCCCCAGAAATTTCCAGCAATAAATAATGCTCTTGTTTTAGAAAGAACCAAAGAATATTTTCAGGGCTGTTTTAACCTATGACTTTCCATATTCCAATATTAACAAGCACTTGAACAAATATAATTTTCAATGTTCTCAGGTATGTTGATTTTATTCTTGGTCAATACTTTTCCTTCCCTTGTTAATTTTGGTACTGGACAGTATCACTTGACCGTGTGATGTTGATTTAAAGATTTATCGAGAGAAAGTACATAAGAGAGAGTCAAGAACTAGCGCAATAAGAAAGGATGGATTGTTTTCAAAACACCAGCTGTGCATTAGAATGGGAAGCCTGCTAGTGTTCATTCCAATAACTTTGAGAACCAGCCATGAACCTCAGAAAAATCCAATTACTCAGGTAATTTTCTCTGTTCTCTGGATGCCTGTTGCTGTGAGCCACCTTCCTTCCATAACTCCAGGAAAGTTTTTCTACCATCCAGAAGGAGCACTCACACCCTTCAGGAAATGTAAAGGCCAAATCAGCCTGAGCATTCCTATGGTAGCACACTCCTTTCCAAAATGTATGAGTCTCAGTTTCTGGGGCTGCTCATATCTTGATTAATTTTCTACTCTTATGAAAGAGCATGATGACCTAATAAACAAGTAGACAGATGAACTTTATTGAGGGTTTGATGTTTTGAAGGGTGAATTCATTGCAACAGTGACTGGGAGCTTGGCACCAGGCAGGTATGGTGCTGTTTCAGTGCCTGGGAGCTTATATCTTAAGAAAACCGCCTGGCAAAGAGAGAGCTAACTGGGAATGGTGTGGGCTTTTGAAGCCATGAAGCCCACCCCAAGTAACATGCCTCCTCTAACATGGCCATACCTCCTAAACTTTCCTAAACAGTTCTATCAGCTGAGGAGGAAGTAGTCAAATATATGAGCTTATAGGGACCATTCTCATTCTGATGGCCACAATCTCAGATTGTAAATTTCTATGTTCCTTATTTAATGCCGCTGAGAATCTTAGGTAATATCTCTGTGGCACATCCTTTATCTTTCTATCACTTTTCTTAAAGTCTTTGTCCAACTTAATAGCTAATCATGTTTTAAGAGTTAACAGAGGGCGGGATCCAAGATGGCTGCCACAAGAGAACACTGTGTCTGAGGGCAGCGACCAGGAGACTGAACTCTGGGACTTAAAACACCAGCATTGTGAGTGCCAGGTGAGCGGAACTCCTACGGTGAGAAAATCAAGTGGGAAAACCCTAGGGACACCCAGTTATTACCTGGAGAAATTTCCCTGTGACCAGCAGCGCACAGCTCTGATCTGGAGGAGCAGCTGCGCTGGGCGCCCGCACCCGCCATTATAGACTGTCTCCTGGGCAGTCTCAGGAGGAGCCTGGTGCTATTTTCACTGAACTGCGCCCTAGGAGCGCACACTGCACCCGGGTTCTGCTTCGACCCACGGGTGTGCTGCGGGTGCGGTCCGATCATCTGAACCAAACCAGACTGAGTGGATTCGGGGACCATTTTGACCAGTCCGCACATTGCCGGGGCGCAAGCCGAATGCCCCGCCAGCAAAATCTCAGTCAGTGTGTGAGTCCCCTGCGGATCTGGGAGGAACCCGAGTCCTGCACCAACCCACGGGTGTGCGGCGGGCGCGAACAGATCGTGGGAAACACCACAGGCTGAGTGGATTGGGGGACCATTTTGACCAGTCCACACACTGCAGGGGCGCGGGCCGA
>CM053753.1:70422726-70461652 GCA_028658305.1 Pachyuromys duprasi | reverse complement strand
GCTAGGGTCAAATAGAAGGGGAGGAGGACCTTCCCTACCAGTGGACTTGGGTAGGGGCAGGAGGGAAAAAAGGGAAGGAGGGTAGGATTAGGAGGAGGCAAGGGAGGGGGCCATAGCCAGGATACAAATTGAATAAATTGTAAAAATGATAGTAAAAAAAAACTACTGGAAAAAATATTTAACAGTTATTTTATGGCTTCTAAATCTTTAATTATAATTGATGTACATCTCAATAATTATAATTATATTATGAAACATGCTATATAGTATATTTACTATATGATGGATAATATAATATATATGAGATTATTTAATTTTTTCCCACATGTTTAGTGCTGACATCTGACCTTTGGGGAGTGACTTACATTTCAGGTGGCTCCTTGGCTCCTCTCCTTAGAATACAGATTTTACCACACCCATCAAGAACCCATTAGTTGCTTCTGGTTCTTTTTCTAGGGTAGAAGCTCCACATCTGTTTCCACATCTGTTCTACTTCTGCATGCCAATTGGTGTTGTACTTCCTTAGGTCTTGTGTAGGCAACCATGTTTTTGAGAACAATCCTAGTTTCAGCAACGCTATCATATATAAAATAAAATGTTTCACAGTACAAGCCCAGTCTTGGTCCTCTATCTCTTACAATCTTCTGAGCTCCTCCTCTACAATATATTTTGAGGCAAAGGTACTGAGGTTGTGTTGTATACAGATTAATTGGAACTAGGAACTAATGGGAACTAATCCCATGATCAGTTGTTCCCTGAATTTTGAGCATATATGGTCATTAAGGTCTCTTGTCTGCTGCGCAGTAAGCTTCTCTGGTGAGAGGTGAAAGTTTCACTTATTTGTGGGAATAAGGAAAGCATCAATATTACATTTTATATTAAATATTCTGAGTTTCTGCTGTCTGGTTTGACTCAAACATAACCTCACTTCCTGTTCCACCTTCTTGATCTTTATTTTTTCCTTGCTTCCTTTTGTTTTTATTCACTCTATTTAATTTCCTTGATATTTAAGTTAAGGCAAATATAGTTATTAAACCTTGTACTTTTATTTTTTAAATGAGGAGATGATAAGTCTTGCATTTTGCTGTTAAGGAAATATGATGGTTAGATATGAGCTATATTTATTTGATGTTATAGAACAAAACTGAGGTGATGGATTTACTAGAGCTAGTAGTCAGGTAAGTTCAAAGTACCTTTATACTATATCTACCATCTCACTAAATCCAAAGACTTTCATTGGGTTTCTCTTACATGAATAGTATTTGGGAATGATTGTAAACTAGACTATTGATATATTTAAAAATATAACAGCTCAAAATAATAAAGCATTTCTTTGTAAGCCAAGGAAGAGGGAAAAGGTATAATTTAGGCTAGTATCTAAAGGACAGTTCAGGGCATGTTTGTCTTATGATTGTGTCCAAAGTCAACACATACAAACACAAATAACAAAGTCTATAGGGAAAGCTTAGCTGTGTAATCATAAAAACCGGAGTTGTGATCTCGGAAATCACATAATAAACTATTGTTGCACCAACAACTGTAACTCTAACTCCAAAGGGGTCTGAAAGCCTCTTTGGGCCTCTGCACATGCACCTACATACACATGGATAAACACTGTCATAGCCACATATACATAAATCAAATTAATCTTTAATAATAGCTACAAATAGCTCACCTAGTATTTTAAATGGTAAGCAAAACTCAAGAAGATAAAATTGTTGTGAAGAGTTAACTATCTTTTTGATGTTCATTCTGTGCTTACGTATATGTTATTTTTGTTTGGCTCATAATTGTTTTTCTAGTTGTCTGTTGTCCATTTATTACTTAATTTAGCATAGAGGTCAAACATCCAAAAATAGAGAAATGTCAAAACAGATTGAGGGACACACGCAAAAAATATGAAGTTACCACAAATGTCTGCCTAAGTACATGAAGAACAGCTGTGCTTTTTTTCACACAGTGGGAAGAAATATTAGACAACATTAATAGCATCTTGTCAAATGTAGAACAAGTTATGTTAGAAAGACTAAATTTATCAAATGTTCAAGAACATTATTAATCCCTTATATCACCAGAGAACAAGAGAAACTCACTTTTAAAATAATCTTTTTTGTGTTAGTCTTCATTGATATTTTGATCACTGTTAATATATTTTAATTATTTTCTCCTCATAGAGAGTGGACATGAAGAATATGGGACATGCGATGCAGAACTAGAAGGAACAGAGGGAGGAGAAACTGTGGTTGGGATTTATTGCATGAGAAAAAATCCATTTTCAAATGAAAATAAATAAATTAATAAAAATATTTCCATCACACTGACTATGTGTAATCCTCATCTTCTTTTCTTATATTTGTCTTTAGATCACTCCTGAAGCTTTCAAGATGAAGGTGTTTTACTTCTTTTGGATACATCTGCATGACAACTGTAGAACAGATGAAGGACCCCACCAGGATTGGTGGCTTCAGGGACAGATTTTTCAAAGCATGCATAGACATTGTAATTCACCACTTCATGTGGTATCCACTTGTGTCTAATTGGAAGTAAGCTTGGTTGTCACAACAGACACTGCATTTCTGTAAACATCTACTTGTCGTGTTTTAAATGTACCTTGAAACAATAACAAAATAATTAGGCTGAAGGATCATAGGGAAATAATATCCATGGAAGGAATATATAATGTCTTAACAAGAACCTTCGGGCAAAAATTTATATGCTTCATAATATAAACAAATGTGTCTCCAGGGGGAAAATTGGAGTTATTTATTAAAAATTAATTTCTTGGTTTCTTATGACTATAAACAGACCTGTTATGAATGACTTGGAGATGACAAGCATTAAGAAATCCAAACTCAGTGTGTTCCTTTTCATAGCTCTTGTATTTTGCTTAGAAAATAAAACATGTATGTTGATAGCTGGCAGAGAGGCAAATTCTGCCAGCTAAAGGCAGAAAGGTAAATTTTGTATGATGAAGAAAAAATTTAAATGTTGGATTTTCATAGTTGATATTTTTATCCATCTTGTTTGTCCTTTTATCTTAAGACATTCTTAGGTCTGGATGTTTTTCTTTATTATTATCATTATTTTTAATAATATTTTTCTGTGTTTTTTTTTCAACTTATTCGCTTTGTATCCCATTTGCAGCCCCTTCCCTCATCTCCTCCCAGTCCCATCCTTTCTCCCTCTTCATTCCTTATCCCTTTCCCCTAGTCCACTGACAGGGGAAGTCCTCCTCCCCTACTGTCTGACCCTAGCCTATCAAGTCCCATCAGAACATCCTGGATCCTCTTCCTCTGTGGGCTGGTTAGGTAGCCTCAACAAGGAGAAGTGATCAAGGAGCAGGCAAACACATCAGACACTGTCTCTTCTCCCCTTACTAGGGAACCGACATGGATACTAAGGTATCTATGTGCTATATCTGATCAGGTGGCATAGGTCCTCTATGGTTCGTGCATCAGTCTCTCAAGTCCCCTGGGGCACTGCTTTTTTTTCTTTGTTGTTTCTTGTGTGGCTTCTCTCCCATCCAGGTCCTTTTATATCCCCCTGTTTCCATAAGACTCCCTGCTCTCTCTCCAAAGTTTGGCTGTGAGTCTCTGCATCTCCTTCCATTCCCTGATGAGTAGAGTCTTTAGAGGACATCTGTGGTAGGCTCCCATCATGTTCCCTCTCTTCTACCACTTCTGATGTCTATCCTGTTTTCCCTTCTGAATGAGAATTAATCATCTTTCCTAGGGTCCTTCTTGTTGTTTAGCTTCTACAGATCTATAGATTTTAGTATGTTTATCATATATTATATGGCTAATATACCATGCGTATCTTTCTGCTTCTGGTATAACTCACTCAGGATGATCTTTTCTATTTCCATCCATTTACCTGAAAATTTCATGATATCCTTTTTTTTTTAACAGCTGAGTAGTATTTCATTGTGTAAATGTACCACAACTTCTGTATTCATTCTTCTGTTGAGGGACATCTAGATTGTTTCCAGATTCTGGCTATTAAGAACATAGCTGAGCAAATGTACAATTTATAAAATGAGGTACAAAGGAGGAGAACTCCCTCTTCCAGTGAACTATGGGAAGGAGATATAGGGGAAGATGAAATGAGGGTGGCACTTGGAGGAGTTGAAGAAGGGGCTTCAGTTGGGATATAAAATGAATAAATCATGAAAAAATTGAAATTAAAAAAGCGAGGTACAGAGCTGAAGAGAAAATTCTCAACAGTGTAATATTGAATGAGTGGTGGAAAAACACTTAAAATATGCAAAAGAAAGAAAGAGAGAAAGAAAGAAAGAAAGAAAGAAAGAAAGAAAGAAAGAAAGAAAGAAAGAAAGAAAGAAAAACACAGCACCTGGGGAACTGCAGAGACTGATGCATTAACCAGAGACCATGCATAAAGAGGACTTAGACCTCCTGCTCAGATGTAGCCCATAGACAACTCAACCTCCATATGGGTCTTCAAATAAGAGGAGAAGAGACAGTCTCTGACATGAACATGGTTGTCTGCTCCCGATCACTTCTCCCTGGTCGAGTAACCTAGTCAGACCACAGAGGAAGACTATCCAGGCAGTCCTGATGGGACCTGATAGGCTAGGGTCAGACAGTAGTAGAGGAAGACTTCCTTATCAGTGGTCTAAGGGAGATGGAAGGGGGGGGTGAGAGAGAGGAGATGAGGGAGGGGGTTAAAAATGAGATACAAAGCAAATAAATTGTAAATAATAATAATAATTGTAGTAGAAGTAGTAGCAGTAATAGTAATAGTAATAATAAAAAGGAAAAAAAAGGACAAAGAAATGCTCAACATCCTTGTTCATCAGGGAAATGCATGTCAAAATTGCTCTGAGATTCCACCTCACACCCATCAGAATCGCTAAGATCAAAAACTGAAGTGAAAACACAAGAGGATGTGGTGAAAGGGGAACCCTCCTTCATTGCTGATGGGAATGTAAACTTGTACAACCACGTTGGAAATCAATCTGGAGGTTTCTCATAAAACCAGGATACAACTCTCCAACTCCTGGATATATATCCAAAAGATGCTCAACCATACAAAAAGCTCTGAATATTAATTATTTCATTTTGTAAATAACTTACATGTGGCTTTGATTTTGCTGTATTTGAGAACAATGCAACACGTAGTTATTAGAATCTATACCAGACTTCATGATTTCCTTGAGAGTTTCACAACATTGAATTAAAACTGAATATTAATTCCCATTTCTGTAATAGAAAAAGAATAAAATTTAAGAAATATGAAAATCTTTCTAAGTCTGAAGCACTCATAATTTTCAAAGGCAAATTGTGCAAGTAACAACCAATGCCCAAATTTCAAATTATGTTTTTGAAGAAATAGATTAGTGTGATAGTTTAAGACAAAAAGCACTTTGGATAAGTTCCTTTTCAGCTTAAAGACCAAAGAGAACTATGGTAAGACTGAGGAGAATGACAAGCAGTTGCTGTAGTTTGAACTCTTTTTTATTTAAATTTATTTCTTATAATCTATTCACTTTACCTCTTGTTTGTAGCCTCCCCTCCCTGTCTCCTCCCAGTTCCATCCTCCTTCTCTCTTCCCCCCCCCCATCTGTTGATATTTGTCTTCCTACCTCTATGTTCCTGGTTTGAGTTACTCCTCGTCCACTGAACACCTATATCGGTTCCACTTACATGTAAATACTTGCTTTTTCATGGTTCCTGAAATCGATAAGGACATCATTTTATTGCCCCTTTGAGCACAAAATAATCCACCCTCCCTTGTCAAAGTTTAAAATTTCTATGAAGTTTTTCTGGTAGGTTTGTTTTCACTGGATATGTTTTTAATAGTGTTTGTGTATGTGTTTAAATAATAACAGTATTACAACTTGCTAAAATTTGTGTATATTGATAAATTAGTCTTAGGATAGCTAAATTCTGTTTAGTACACAGTGTAAAATGACTTCATTACTATTAAAAGTATGGCCTCATTCATTGCTTCCAGGCAGATTTCTTCTTTCAGTTCACTCATTATTACATACTTGATGCTGTTTCCATGTAATATGTCATAGTTTGTTTTCCCTTTCTATACTTGTACCACATCCCTAACATTTTAATACACCATCCCGTTTCTAATTGTGCCTTACATTTTAATCTATTCACTTAACATAGCTATGTATTCACAGAATTCCTGAAGTAATATTGCCCTTTTTAAGTATTGCTCGCTAACGTCATCCATATAATCTGTGAAATTGGTTATTAATGCCTGATGCTAATTGCTTAGAGCAAAAAGTAAAGTATTTACTATTTCTCTAAAAACCTAGAAGAGGCTGAAGATGAATATTAAAGCTGGATCTACTTAAAACTATGTGTTTACCAAATAGAAAACATTATGCTAAGCTTATATTAGGATAGTTATGGAACATACATATTCATTTTCTTACAATTATTGATAAACTATGTACATGATTTTATATGTTATGTTCTAAGAGTTTTGAAAATAATCAGAAGCAAAAAAGAAACAAGTCACTGCTAAATAGGTAATGGTCTAGGAAATTTTTACTTACATGCTCATCAAATCAAAAACAAATGTCACTCTACAACTAAAACTAGATTATATGTTTTCTTTTTCATTAAACTTCATATTATTTTACAATAAGTTTTTTTTTAATTTAGTAGAAAGTGATACCTAGAATGAAAACGATATATATGCAAGAATACTCAATGTTGCAGGTTATCTGATCCCATTGTGAACCCCAAAATTGTGAACTCAAAAATCTTGTTTCTTTGGTGTGGTTGAGCCCTATCATACACCTTTAATCCAATAATTTTTTGTTTATTGTCAACAGGTGATTGTGGGTGGTTCAGCCTGCTCTATCACACATCTTTAATCCAAGAACTTTCTGTTTAATGTAAGCAGGTGATTATGGGTGGTTCAGCCGCCCCTAGCACTCATCTTTAATCCAAGCGATTTCTCTATTCAGGATGTAATTAAGTTAACCCTAGGTCAAGAGGAGGAGAAAGAAATCAGCTGACAGTGGTTAGAGAGAAGAAGGGATTTGAGTTGAGGGACATTTAAGAGAGCATGTAGAAGTAGAAGGACCTTTGAGCTCTCTAGCACCATAGCTTTAGCTCTTTGGCATTTTTGGGCATATTGGATTTTGAACTAGCAAGCTTTTGGCCTTGGGCTTTTGGCCCTGTCCTTCTAGGCTGTCAGCTGAACTATTGACCCTTTTGGTCTTTTTTTCATCAGGAAATGAGCTGGGAACTAAGGTGAGCCGGGTGCTTCCTCTTCCTCTCTGAGCTAGGTGATCACCACAGCATCTGGATCCTGTGTTGATAAAATAGAATGGTTGGTATTTTCACTTTTTAAATTATTTTTTTAATTTATTTTTTTAATTAATTGGAGTTCATTCACATATCGAAACTGTAGCTCCTCCCTTGTTCCCTCCCAATCCCACCCTCCCTCTCTCACCTCCTCCAATGTCATTCCCAAAACCACTGATAGGGGAGGTCAATTTTTGAGAAGGTTCCATGAGGTGTTGAAAAGAAAGCATAATCTTTTGAGTTTGGGTGGAAAGTTCTGTAGACACCTACTAGGTCCATTTGTTTTAGAACTTCTGTAAGTGTCATTATTTCCCTATTTAACTTCTGTCTGGATGATCTGTCCCTTGTTGAGATTGGAGTGTTGAAGTCTCCCACTATTAAGGTGTAACTTAACTTTTATTAACGTTTCATTTACAAATGCAGGTGCTCATGTATTTGGGGCAGAGATGTTCAGGATTGTGATGTCCTCCTGATGGCACTCTGGATCTGGGGCTTAGTACATACTCACTTGAAGGTACATTCACTTGCTACCAGGCCTAATCAGAAAGCACAGGAGTTCCCCCTTTATCTACTCTCAGATTTGAACCTTCAGGGGCAAAGAGAGTGTAGGAGATCCATCAGCTCAGTGGTATCCACTATTTGCCTGTGGGGAGGAAGACCTGTACTTGGCACAGCCACTTCTGCTGTCTCATTCACAGAGCATGGAGGCTCCTTCTTGGGCTTTCCACTGCCAGACCTGGGAGTCTAGTATTACTCCTGCCTCTGCTGTCTTAGTCACTGAATCTGGAGGTTTCTTCTTGTGGCAACCACTGCTGCCTCCACTGAGCAGGGAGGCCCATGCTTGGAGCAAGGGGATGTGCAGAGGGGTTGAATAATCGCCACTCTCAGTCCCCGTAGATTTCCATGGGTGACATGAATCCAAACTGGCCAAGCTCACGGGTTGTCCCCACTTGTCCAGAAGGCCTCAATGTTGATGTTCTACCTTTAGCTGCCTCTTCACTCTCCCATTCTGGAGTTTCAGATCTTGTGCTCCTCAGATAAGGTGCAAGCTAGTCGCCAACGTCTTGGACCCCTCATTTATTATTTTTATTATTATCATTTACTACAATTTACTCAGTTTGTATCCCAGTTGTTGTACCCTTCCTCGTCTCCTTCCAATCTTACCCTCACTCCCTCTTCTTTCTCTATTCCCCTCCTCTCATTTTTTATAACAATAACACAGTGTGAGGTTTACATACTGAAAGAAACAAAATATTCTTTTCACCATCCTAGAGTTAAAACTTGGAAGAAGAAATACTATAGATAGACGGTGTAAGAGGGATATGGAGAAAGGAGATGAGGGAAAGGAACATATGAAGAACAGGTATGAATGGAAATATAAGAAGCCTACATTTTGCTTTATAAGCTACTTTAAAAATAAAAAAAAACAGCACATATAGAATTCAATAGTCTCAGCTTAAAGGATGCAATACCATATAGAATCAAATGGAAAAGGAGGAAGTTCTCGGGATGTAGTGCAGGTTTGGGTGTGCTTTTCTCCTGTGTGATAAACATGATGGCTAAAAGTACTTGTAAAATTAAATAGGGTTACTTAATTTTACAAGTTAGTGTCTTGAGTTTCCACCCAAACTCAAGACACTACAGGGAAGCTCAGGCAGGAGCTTTAAGCAGAAATGAGAAAGGAACATAGTTTATAGCCTTGCTGCAAGTCTCAGCTATCTTTCCTACAAACCACAGGCCCACCTGTCTAAGGGTGTCACAGCCCTCCTTAGTGGGCTGAGTCCTGCTTCTTCAATTAGTAACCAAAGAAATGCCCTATGGATAGGTTAGAGACCACACTGATGGAGGCATTTATTTAGTTGACATTCTTACTGCTAGATCAAATGACAAATAAAGTCAACTCAATGAAGGAAACAAAAGAGGAAATGGAAGAAGTATCAGAGAAGAGGTAATTTTTAATTAACAATAAATAAAACATGTTTTTACAAAACTCTCACGTTATAAAATTTTTTGTTTCAATTAAATTAGCTGTTGCTGATGAATACAGAACTCAAACAATGAATATTTATACAAATTTATACTGTTTTCAGGAAGGAATAAAAACAAATACAGCTTTGTTTATATGATTAAAATCTGTCATAAACTTGGTTTCCTCGTCTTTGATCACCACCCCCTGGTCATGTGGCCTTGCAAGGCTACAGAGGGAAAGGACTCAGGCAATCCTGATGAGACTTGATCAGCTAGAGGCACATGGTAGGGGAGGAGAACACCACCTTTCAGTAGACTAGGGGAAGGAGATTGGGGAAAGATGGAAGGAAGGTGGGACCAGGAGGAGTTGAGGGACGGGGCTACAATCAGTATATAAAATGAATATATTGTAAAAAATAATAATAATAATTAAGAAATGAAAGACAGAAATGAAAAAATTATATATAATTTTTATTATTTACATGTGTTATATGTACAATAATCTCTGTTTTTACTTTCCTGTAAGTATACAGTGTCTTCAAGATGGTACATGACTTGATGAGCATAGGATGCTTAATTGAAAATCTTTACCAAGTTTCACTGCTGTGTTGACCAGCTTATTGTGCTTATGGTTTCTGAGGAGAAGTCATAAGATACACACTATTTTTTTTAAATTATGTAGGTGATGCTGTATTCTCTCAAACTCTCAATAGTTTGCACTTTTCTGGTCATTATAAACATATTTTCTGAAACTCTGTATTTCACTGTATTAAAATATGAATAAGAGGAATCTTTTGAATCTTTGCTAAAATCAACATATAAAGCAACTCAAAAAGAATTACTTATTACTTTTTTCTCTCTTGATTATGGATTATACTTTCCAGTATGTTAAGTCTAGTAATTTTTTGTTGTTTACTTAACATGTTTACATAATCTGTGTCCTCTGTAGTAATTTAATTTTAATGTTTGTTTGATAATCAGTGATTGTGTAATCTCTCCCAACAAATAATTCACTTACTGGTGTCCATGATTTTGTTATTATTATTACTACTATTATTATTGTTAACTGTATAACCTTGATTCCAGTGTCTGTGTAAATTAGTGGTTAGCACAATAACATTATGTTGACACCATGAAATTATAAGCTTCTACTTTATGCCAAAAAAGTCTGTATATGTAATCAGTTTCCTCTGAGTTCTTCAGGTCTTCTGTCTTCATTTTCAAATCTCACATACTAGCCAGCCCCATGAAGAAAGTGAACCCAGAGTTCAACTGGGACTCTACATTTGATGTTATTCCCATTAGATTCAGTTGTGTTTTAGATTTTTGCTTGTTTTATTCAGGATATAAGCACTTCTGTTCTATTATGCATTCACTTGTAATATGGAAATATAAAACACCACTGTCTTATGCAATTCGTTGTACAGACCTATCGAAATACTTCTAAGCCATATTTACATATTGCAGAGCTGTAAGTCAGTAAAATGCTATTTCACTACCACACTCCAAACAGCATGATTGTCTCTGGATAGCCAGAGACAATTAAAATAAAGCTTGGTTAGAATATTAGCAGCTTAGCGTATTTGATGTATGAAAATAATCTGAGTCTCACTATAATTTTCCACATGCCTATAATTTCTAAGTCCTGATTCTTAGTGTGAAGTTTAATAAATAAATACTATTGGATTTTCAAAACAAAAAAGCAACCTCCCCTTATCTTTTATTTACCTCATTGTGAATCTACCAAATTTTGTTTTCTAGACATAGCTTAATATCAATGATTAAACATTCCTAATTTTTCTATAGTTCTCTCTCATAAAGGGCTGAAAATTCTTATTTTTATGATCCTTTGTGGCTTGTTTGAGAGTATTTTCTTCTCAGACAGATGTAACACAATATTAGTAGGCTTCTTATCCATTTTATTACTGAAAGCATCATGGTTCATTAGCCTGTGCCAAAGATCCATGTGAATCATGCTATCATAAAAATCACTTTGCTTGTGCTGCCAATTACAATAACTATATCTTGCTTTCAGAGATTCATTTCTGCCATTGGGGCCACTTCTACTCCGAGGCCAAATTAAGCCCTTCACATTTAATTTGTCCAATTGTGCAGTACGATCTCCAACCCTAACATCTGGCATGAGGAAAAAAGCATTGACAAAACATTTCAACATTGCTGATGTTACTCTCACAATTTTTGTGTCTTATAGCACTAGTGAAGGGCATGTCTTCCTCTTTTTCCCATTGTAAAGGATTAGGTTTTACATAGTTTATCCACTGTAACATTACAATTTCCATGTGTTTTAAGATCTCTTCAACATCAAGCCCAGGGATACCAGGCATCTTTAACTCCTTTTAAGCAGTTAATTTTTTTTCCAAATGCTTCAGCCAATTAATCAAACCAATTTTTGGCATCTTTTAAACCATTTTAAATCTAGATGCTCAACTCATTTGGGCCCATATCCATACACTCAACCTAATCAAGTATTATACTTCATCTATAATTACTTCCTGCCCTCAAATTCCACTTGCACACATAGTCACCAGGCTTCTGCTTGAATGAATTAACAAACTCATTAAGCTGTTTGGTGTGCTGGTGCCCCTTCTCATAGACTCTCCTTTTTATCTTCCTTCTAGCAAACTGCTTAGCTTTAAGTCTTCATATAGGTCTAGAGGCACAAACTGGCAGGAATTGAGGGACATCAGTATTGTCTTGACAGTTATCTCCTTAATGGAAGGCCACTTCAGATTACACAGACAATGTAGGACTATTTGTTGGAGCAGGTAATGCTGCAGAAGATGAGGCATGGTGATGCATCTTATGCAATAAGTGAAGAGATTACTTTCTCATATGAGACCCATTTTTTTATAATCTGGAGACCAAAAGTCCTGAGGTTCATTGGGTCCTCTGCAAGACCAGTTAATTCCTCTTTTTAAAAATTTTCTTTTTTAAAATTTTATTATTTATTATAATTTATTCACTTTGTATCCTGGTTGTTGTCCCCTCCCTTGTCTCTTCCCAATCCCTCTTCTCCCCCTATGCCCCTCCCCTAGACTGCTGAGTCTTTTCTCTACTGCAGGGGTTCTCAACATGTGGGTTGCCAAAACTGGGGTCAAACAACCCCTTCACAGGGGTCAACTAACAGCATTGAAAAACACATATATTTGCATTACAATTCATAAACATTTCAAAATTACAGTAATGAAGTAACAATGAAAATAATTTAAAGGTTGGATGTCACAACAATACAAGGCACTGTACTAAAGCTCTATAGCATTAGGAAGGCCGAGAACTGCTACTCTAGCCTCTGCATCATAATGTGGTTCAAAGGGATCTTGATCACTTGTCTTTTCTACAAAATTTCACATACTTCTACTAAATGGCTACATTATGCTAATTGGACCAATTGAACAGGAAGTAGCAGCCACATTGGAGTTCTTGGTCACACATATTATGTTCAACAAAGGATGGGAAGAAAATGTAACCAAATTTTCTGTCCTTTAACCTATGTAAAAACTTTTCCATTGGTATGGGCAAGCAAAGATATTTCCTTGAAGTTTGTGGATGAGTTGTAGAACCTTGACCCTTCTACTACCAAAAAAGAAACACAATATTTAGTGGGACTATTTGGATTATGGGAGTAGCAAATTCCTCAGATAGTAGTGTTACTCAAGCCCATATGTCAAGTGACTTGGAGGAAGTCACTGCTAGCTTGGATTGGAGGGAGGCTGATAAAGCAGAAGGCTCCTTAAAAAGCCACACAACTATACAGGCTGCTCTATCATTCAGACCACACCATCCAGCAGACTAAGGTATCAATGACAGATTGAAATATTGCTTGGGGCTTTTGGCGGGCTTATTTAAATAAAACCACAGCATACATTCCTTAGATTTTGGGTAAAATCCAAAACTCTACTGTGATCTGTGAACAGCTATTTTGGGGGAGACAGCTCTTGGCAAGCTACTGTAATTTAGTGGAAGTTAAACATATGACCATGAGCCACTATGTTACCATGTAATCTGAGTTGTCCACAATGGGCTGAGTATTCTATGACCCACTATGCTGTAAGACAGGACATTCACAGCAACCATGCATTATCAAATGGTACCAACATATCTGTGATCAGACCCAACCAAGTCTTGAGAACACAAAGAAGTTACATGAAAATGTCTATGGATTCTATTACTGTTACAGTGCCTTCTGTTCCCAATTATGCACATATGGCATTATTCGGTGTGTCCTAGAAATAATTGTCTGCAGAAAAAAAAAATAACTAGGGTATGGTTTATAAATGATTCTGCATAATATGCTACCAGAATTTGACAGCTGTAGTATTCTAATCCTATTCTGGAAAACCCTGAAGGACACAAGGGTAATCTTTACAGTAAGTAGATCTTCTGGCAGTACATGTTGACATATTTTGTTTGGAAGAAGAAATGTTAGACACACTATTGTTTACTTGTTCATGTGTTTTAGTTAGTGGTTTCGCTGAATGGTGATGGACTTGGAAAGAAGTTAACGCAAAAATTTGAGAGAAAAACCATTTGGAAAGATATGTGGGTAGATTTCTGCAAATGAGCAAATGACGTAAAAATTCTGGTGTCTGAAGTAAGTGCTCATCAAAAGGTGAGTTCAGCAGAGGAAGAGTTCAAAACTGAAGTAGATAGAGTGACCAGCTCTTTTCTATTGAGAATAAACCTCTTTCCCCAGCTATTCCTGCTGTTTCCTTATGGGTCTATGAGCAAAGTAGGCTTTATGGCTGAGATGGAGGTTAGCTACTGGCTCCACAAAATGAACTTGAACTCATCAAGGCTGACCTGGATATAGCTGCTGTGAGTGCTGGATCTCAATAGCAGAAATCAACACAGTAGGATTAGAAAAAAATAATTTTAACCATTTTTACTTGCAAGTTCTTTCAAGAATTATTAACATCTTGTTAAAAATCAACATATTTAATTAACTTGATCTTGTCTTCCACAGTTGATGAGTGAACAACTATCTAAAGAGATTTAGACATCTTACTAGGTGACTTATGAGAAGAGCCTCATCCCTTATAAGAAAATCACTGAGCTGCAGTGATTTTGTCTGGAGGTTAAACAACATTTACATGTTACTGTTTTTTAATTTTTTTGTATAATTTTGAGTAGTTTCTGTTTTAAAAGCTTGACATATAATTATTTCTATTGTTTTGTCATTTTTGCTGTATTGCTTTTCCCTGATAATTAGGTGAAAGGAAATTTCTACTGAAGTTAGTGTTAAAATATCACTTCTGTTTTATCTTGATATCTTGCCCAAATTGCTTTTGAAAATTTCCATTTACCCTAACACTTATGACTAAGAAATTATTGCTTCTGAGAGTTTCTTAGAAAATACTGACTGGTAAGATCCAGCATTTTGTTGTTGTTGTTGCTGTTGTCTTTGTTGTTGAGTTTTAACTGTAAGTGCTTATTGGAGAAACAAAACAAGTATCTAAACAGAGATCATGATTGCTAAAATACCAACTAATATTCCACATGCTAATACCTCTATAGAAACTTCCTAACAATTTTTATTGTATTTTCTAAGTTGTATATAATTAATAATGTTTTCTTAAAGATATATCTTCCTGAGGAAATTAATAAACAATAACAGAAAAAATGTTATCTCATGTTAAATAAAAACTTAATGCAAAATCCATTTGAAAACATCAGTAAGATGTTAACATTATGTAAACATCAGTAAGAGTCTTAATGCAACCATTTAGAATTATTCCCAAATAACTGTGTTCAATGGCAATGTGGTATGGAAAATTTGTAAAAAAGTATGAATTAATCATTTGTGCATGGTGAGGATTTTCTTTTTAAAATCGAAATACATCCTAAAAACAATTTAAATGGTATTTTGTATTTTAAACATGTCCAGTAACATGTAGAGAGAGGTGCCCTAGAGGGAAAGAATTGTTAAAGAGCTGAATCAATGTTCAAATTTACACTGTCTGGCTCATATATTAATGACTAATTAGGCTATAACACTCACTGCCCCCATCATTGGCTGACATATTTATAACATTATGGTTACTGCATGTAACCCTATATTTTATGGGAAAGAAACCCATGAGCAAACTAAGGGGTATTTATCCATGCATTCCTTTGATTATCTATGTCACCATAAGACTTGTTTTCCACATGAGTCATGGTAAAAATCATAATTTTTCAACCAAGTAGAAAGGTTCTAAAGAGGAAATCGGAGAATTTAAATTTCAGTGCTTCCCTCCTGTTAACTTTTCTAGGACCTTGGTTATAAATCTTCCAATATGCTAAATTGTGCAATCATATTAAATTGTACCGTAAAGGGTATTGTCCTCTACATCATAACTAATTCACAGAGAGATGAATGTATTAATACTAAAATTTAAAAGTACACTGTCAAATTCACTAATTTTTCAAAAAATGACCGAAGAGAAAGTATTATTCCCTGGAGAAAACAAATATCTTTTTCAAAATATTTAACACCTGAAACTGAAATTCTAGCTTCTGAATTAAGTAAAAAAAAAAAAAAATGAAATGTTTCCTTAGTACTGTACTTTATCAATTGATTAGTTTTCATAACTATTATAGTAAATAATTCAACAACATATATAAGCATATATGTAGAAATATATATTATATATGTATACACACACACACACATATATATATGTGTGTGTACATATATATGTCTTTCTCAAATTGTGCCAAGGAACAAATTCAACAAGTTTATATACTAGTATTTTAATTACAATCCCTTTCAATGCAGACTATAAAATTAATCAACGAGTTATAATCTTACATATTAGTCTAACAAAAGTAAAAGTCGTAGAAGTCAGTAAACAAGGCCACAGGTTGGAATCCACAAAGTCAAATCTCCAATTTTCCTTTAATGTTTGCTTCCTATTGTGTTCCTATTGCCCTGGTGTTTGAGAGGTTGGCAGGAATCACTTTGCTCTCTTTTATTCAAAACTCAGTGGTATGCAGTTTTGCTTTGTCCTAGATAGAGTTTCTCCATGGTATGTTGGTCTTTGTTAATTCCCAGTTGGATAGGTAGTACACATGAAGCTTTTCTTGAAAAATCTCCAGACATTTCATACTGGGAAAAACACAGCAGTTTGACTCCAAGCCTAGTGAGCAACTTTGACATTTGCAGTGTGAGGACACTGCTCAGCACTGGACATCTGGCTACAGAAGGAATTCCAATTATTTTTTTTTTCTTTTCAATTGTTTCCAAAGACAGAATGCCCGTTTTGCTGCTTCATCTCTACATTACTTTGTGCTCCCTCCCCTTTACGGGCAAATTGTAAATCGAGTCAGATGAAAGGTGGGGATTGTTTCAAAACATTAGAGCATTTGCATTCAAGTTCTAGTTCTGGTTTATTGACATATTCGCTTAATCAGTATCTCTGTTCTTTACAAATGACCCAGTTTCCTGCATATTTGTTTAACCAGTACCACATATACTAAAAATCTCATTTAAACATTCTTAGTTGTTGCTTAGTATTGGTTTTTATTTATCTTTTAATTAAAAAAAATGGGACTATGCTCTCTACTGGAAACCTGACTTATAGATTTGTATATGAATTTTATGCAGAAATTAAAGAAATATAACATTTCTTATTGTTTTATCTGACATGCATAGTCTTTAACTATGACTAAGATTTTTTTCTAGGAATTATCATTAGTGTATTTAACCATTAAATAATATATAAATTATTTTTATTTAAGTTATCATGTTAAGAGAACGTTCTGTCCAACTTTTCTGTGTTCCACTTAACTCTACAAAAGAGAAAATACTTTTTAAGAAGCATTAATTAGTCAAATTTTATAAATGACATCCACTCTAAGATGGTAAGATTATTTGAAAAAAAATATAAGCTAAACAGGTGTATGGATAAAGAGAATGAATATTGTGAAACTCCTGTACCCTCCAGGTCTTACTATATCCCCCTTCTTCCATCAGATTCCCTGCAGTCTGCCCAAAGTTTGGCTATAAGTCTCAGCACATGCTTTGATATCCTTCTGGGTACCGTCTTTCAGAGGCCCTCTGTGGAAGACACCTACCCTGTTTCCTGTCTTTTTCTACTTCCAATGTCTATCGTGTTTGCCCTTCTGAATGAGGTTTCAGCCTCTTCTCTAGGGTCCTCCTGGTTGTTTAGCTTCTTTAGACTGTAGATTTTAGTATGTTTATCTTATGTTACATGACTAATATAATATCCACTTATAAGTGAGCATATACCGTGTGTGTCTTTCTGCTTCTGGGATACCTCACTCAGGATGATCTTTTCTAGTTTTATTCATTCACCTGTAAATTTCAGGATTTCCTTGTTTTATATTTTTATTTTATTTTTATTAATTACAGTTTATTCACATTGTATCCCAGCTGTAGGCCCCTCCCTCATCTTCTCCCAGTTGCACCCTACCTCCTTATTCTTCTACTATGCCCCTCCTCCAGTCCAATGTTAGGGGAGGACCTCTTCCCCTTCCATCTGACCCTAGTGTAGCAGGTCTCATCAAGACTGGCTTCATTGTCTTCCTCTATGGACTGGTAAGGCTGCTCCCACCTCAAGTGAAGGTGATCAAAGAGCCAGCCACTGAGTTCATGTGAGAAACAGTCCCTGTTCCCATTACTAGGGAACCCACTTGGATACTGAGCTATCAAGGGCTACATCTGTGCAGGGATTGTAACTTATCTCCATTCATGGTCCTTTTTTGGAGTATCAGTCTCAGAAAAGACCCTGTGCCCAGATTTTCTGATTCTGTTGCTCTCCTTTTGGAGCTCCTGTTCCCTCCAGGTATTTCTATCTCCCACTGCTTTCATAAGATTCCCTGGCTCTCTGCAAAAAGTTTGGCTATGAATCTCAGCATACATTTTGATACCCTGCTCAGTAGAGTCTTTCAGAGGCCCACTATGATTGGCTCCTGTCCTGCTCCCTGTTTTCTCCCTCTTCTGAAATCCATCTCTTTGCCTTTCTGAATGAAGACTGAATAGATACAGAAATTGTGGTACATTTATACAATGGAATACCGCTCAGCAATTAAAAAGAAAGAAATAATGAAATTTCCAGGCAAATGGTGGGATCTGGAAATGATCATCCTGAGTGTGGTATCCCAGAAGAAGAAAGACACACATGGTATATTCTCACTTATAAGTGGCTATTAAACAAATAATATACAATAATCATACTAAATTTTGTACACCTATGGAAGCTAATCAAGAAGGAAGACCCTGGTGAGATTTCCTTGTTTTTAATTGCTGAGGAGCATTCCATTGTATAAATGTTCCACTCTACAATGATACACAGTCCAAACTTCTGGGCCCAGTGGGGCCAGCAGAGACTGATGAATTAACCAAGGATCATGCATGTAGAGCACCTAGACCCCCTACTGAGATGTAACCCACAGGCAGCCCAGGCTCCATGGGGGTTCTCTAGTAAGGGAAACAAGGACAATCACTGGCATGAACTCAGTTGCCTGCTCTTTATTCACCTCCCCCTGGCAAGGTGCCCTTATTAGGTGACACAGAAAGAGGTGATGAGACCTAATCTGCTAGGCTAAGATATGAAAAAAGGACAGCTGGGATACAAAGTAAATAAATTGTAATAAATAATAATAACAACAACAATGATAATAATAATAATAGAAGTAATATTTTTATAGGAAATTCTAAATTCCAAATACTGGTACAGATGAAATAAGTTGTGTTAAGTTTTAGAATATTAAAAAGATTGGTTAGAGACTAGGTCTTGAAGTTTCATGAGAAAAAGCTTACAAATCAAGATTGGATTTCACTGTAAGTGATAAAAGAAGAAAAAAATCAAGAGTTTCAGTATTACTGAGAAAAGTGCAGGTTTGATGATAATAAAATAAGAATATTTTTAGAATGTTTGTGAAGTCAAAAAACACTGTGGATACTAAAGTGTTATTCAAGTTATTGGGAGTTCCTTGATCTTGATTTAATTTCTAGACTGGTGTGGAGGAAAATAAGGGAGATAAATAGTGACATCAGTCACTGATGCCAATAGAAAGTGACTTAGAACACAGATTGGGCATGATCCAAACATTCCTGCTGGAAAAATTATAGAAAAGTAAACCTTTGTATTAGCTAAAAGATGTCAGCCACAGAAAGATAAATACTTAATGTGTAACATGTACTGAAGTTATAAATATATAATATAATTGTTATATATTATATAATTGTCTAATATAATATGTAAATATATAAATGATTTCCTGCTGAATTAACATATTTAGCTTTTAGCCTTTGGATTTTCATCTTTTGATAATGTCACTAATATCCCAGGAGAATACAACTCCAGGGGAGAACTATGAAGACAGTCAACATTCTAGCAAGGATAAAGGAGAGGCTTTTAAGGCCTCGATCCTAGCTGAAATCTGTGTCCATGAATGGTACTGGGAAAAAGATAAGCAGCTTCCTTCATGGAAGTCAACTCTCCAAGGTTGTTCCAACTGCGTTGGACAGCCCTATACCCGGAAGCACACAGCCAATGTCAGTTGGGCACAGTTGCTTATATTTTTTATAAAAGGCTATGAATTTTGGGATTGGGTATGGGTTGTCTAATAAAAGTTGTAGATGATGAAAAGGATATAGAGATGATAAAATCCTACCGTTCATATGTGTGAAATTCTCAAAGAATATATAAATGAAATAAAATACAAAGAATGAATTATGTTTTGATTACATGGTAAGCAGCCATCAAGTATGGAAAAATAGAAACAATAATTAGGGCTTTAAATGAGATGGTTCTATTACTAGTAATATACCTTTACCATTATGTCAAGTTTTACTTTTATAAAAGACATGGTAAACCTGTTTGATGATGAAAAATACAAAGTACTCTGAAAAAGGAGAAATTTCAGTGAAGTGGTAGTAATAGATGACCTGAAGTTGTCTTTTTCCCTTTCATGTCTTACTTCCTGTGGTAACTTCTGAATATCTCCTGTGGAACATGCACACACTTGAATAGTTAGTCTTTAATACCCCTTTGTGGAGAAAGAGGAATCTAATATACACTTAGTTTTGCAGGGAGAAATGACATGTCTGATAATTCTTGAAGGAACTGGTACAGCACATTCTAATGTACAACCAGACACTTCTACCATGCCACCTCTACTTACTTTGCAGATGAATTGTCAACATAAGTCACAGCCAGAGATGAATGAGACCAAAGTAGTTCCTGTGGATTAGGTACAGCCAGGTCTCCTTTAATTAGATCCTCTGACTTCAATCTAAAACTTCATTACCTGTTAAACTCTAGCAGTCAAAGTTTTTAATGTGAACACATTATTCATTTTTACCACCATAAATGCACATTCCTCTTGAATTTGAAAGTGTTTCTTCTAATCCCTTTTGCAATGAAGAATTTGTAGACAACGATGTGAAAAATCTATTTTAAACATCGTTTCAGACCTCAATAATAAATGAAAAATATATTTCATTGTAGAGCAAATGAACTTTCCACTTAGTACTTCGATTGTATCAGATTCATTTATCTCTTTTAATTTCCTAAGCAAAGTTTGTTTTCCACAGAGCACTTTCATGAGAAGTCATTTACCTTTACAGTTTTCTTTTATTCATTATTTTTAAGTCTCAATATACAGGAAATCAACTCTACAGATTCTGAAAAGAGGAAACTATCTAGATTTATTTGTTGGGGAGAATCAACTCACAGCATTCCTTTTATGTAAAAAGGGAGGTAAGAATTACAGCGTTAGAATAGAATATATGACACTATAAACCTAATGTGGAGAAACCCCCTTTCTGACTTTGGAGATGGATTAAAACTGGTATAAGGAATGTGGTTAACCTCTTAAAAATGAAAAAGGCAAGAAACCTATTGACCCTGTGATATTCAAAAAGAAATTTAATCCTCCCAACCTGTTAATATTAACTTATAACACAAATTTTGTACTTATGAACTTAAGAACCATAAGACAATAAATTTGAAAACCACAAGACTCACGCAATTTGTATCAGTAACAACTGAGAGCGAACACACTTACCAGTCTAAGATACTATGAGGATTGCATTTTACTAGCTCATGGAAAGGTCTCAAGAAAGATTAATTTTTGTTTTATATTGTAAAGGGTATGAAGAGGACTTAAGTATAAGTTTGCTGAAAGAAAATTGTGAAGAGATACTTCTTTTTTAAATATAATTTTTCTATTTATTATAACTCATTCACTTTGTATCCCAGCTGTAGCCCCCTCCCTTTTCCCCTCCTAACCACTTAATCCCTCCCTCTTCTCCTCCCATGCCCCTCCCTCAGTCGATTAGTAAGGGAGGTCCTCCTCCCCTTCCCTCTGACCCCAGCCTATCAGGTGTCATCAGAACTGGCTGCATTGTCTTCTTCTGTGGCCTGGTAAGGCTCACACCTCCCCCCTTCTCCCCAACCCACCTCTCCCATCCAGCTCAGGGAGAGGTATTCAAAGAGCCAGCCACTGATTTCTTGTCAAAGACAGCCCCTGTTCCCTTTACCAGGGAGCACCCTTGGAGATTGAATTGTCATGGGCTACATCTCTGCAAGGGTTCTAGATTCTCTCCATGAATGGGCCCTTGGTTGAATATTACTCTCAGAAAGACCACTGGGCCCAGATATTTGGTTTTGTTGTTGGAGTCCCTGTCCCCTCCAGGGCTTTCTATCTCCCTCTTCTGTCATAAGATTCCCTGCACTCTACCCAAAGTTTGGCTATGAGTCTCAGCATCTGCTTTAATACCCTGCTGGGTAGAGTCTTTCAGAGGTTATTTGTGGTAGGCCCCTGTCTTATTCCTTATTTTTGCCCTCTTCCAGTGTCCATCCTGTTTGCCTTTCTGAATGAGGAGCATCTACCCAGGGTCCTCCTTCTTGCTTAGTTTCTTCAGGTGTACAGATTTTAGTATGATCATTCTATATTATATGACTAATATCCACTTATAAGTGAGTATATACCATGTGTGTCTTTCTGCTTCGGGGATACCTCACTCAGGATGATCTTCTCTCGTTCCCTCCATTTGCCTGCTAATTTCATGATTTCCTTGTTTTTCATTGCTGAGTAGTATTCCATTGTGTAAAAGTACCACAATTTCTGTATTCATTCCTCAGTTGAGGACATCTGTGTTGTTTTCAGATTCTGGCTATTACAAATAAAGCTGCTGTAAACATGGTTGAGCAAATGTTCTTGTTGTGTACTTGAGCATCCTTTGGATATATTCCTAGGAGTGGTATAGCTGGAACATGAGTTAGCACTGTTCCTAATTGTCTGAGAAAGAGTCAGATTGATTTCCAGAGTGGTTGTACAAGTTTACCTTCCGACCAGCAGTGTAGGAGGGTTCCCTTTTCTCCACATCCTCTCCAGCATGTGTTGTCACTTGAGTTTTTGATATTAGCCATTCTGATGGGTATAAGGTGAAATCTCAGGGTCATTTTGATTTGCATTTCCCTGATGACTAAAGATGTTGAACATTTCATTAAGTGTTTCTGTACCATTTGATATTCCTCTATTGAGAATTCTGTTTACTTCCATACCCCATTTTTTAATTGTATTACTTGATTTGTTTCTTTTAAACTTCTTGAGTTGTTTATATATTCTGGATACTAGCCCTCTGTCAGATATAGAATTGGCAAAGATCCTTTCCCAGTCTGTAGGCTGTCTTTTTATTCCAATGACAGTGTCCTTTGCTTTACAGAAGCTTTTCAGTTTCATGAGGTTACATTTATTGATTGTTGATCTTAGAGATACTTCTTTAGCAGTAACTTATTCAAACATAAATGACTTTCATTTTATGGAAGGGCCCATGAAAGAACTCGGAAACTGAAATTTTAAAATATGGTTTTGTTTTTGTTTTTATCTTAATATAAGCGTGAGGCATAAAATGCTCCCTGGGTTTTAAGTGTAGTGATTTCTTTTCCCTGCATGCTGAATGTTCAATGACCTTTCTTCACTTACTCTGTGCTCTCCTTCTGCCACCAGCACATTATCAACTGTGTGTTTGACTCTCTACCCTGTGGAGTTCAATCACAGGTTAGAAGTTCCAATTGTTTTAGAGCTTCAAGACATATTTAGGCTCTCTCGAGTTGACCAAAAATGTATAACCTGACAGGATAAGAAAACAATCAATTGTGTCTCTTGGAATGTGTATGATTATGTGTTACTGGTTAACACATTCAGAACAAGAAACTGCCACAGGGTCATAACTTATTCTAGAACTCAAAAGCATGCTGGATGCCTAAGATATTCTTAGGAGTCATAGATAAACACACACACACAGTGTTTGTGTCTTTATGTCCAGCATATGGTTCTTGTAATCCTCCTGATTTTACCCAGACTCAATGAAAAAATGAAACTTATTTTATTTAAACAGATTGGAAGGAGCTACATAGAACTTTACATGTTTTATCTGTCATACCATGGCAAGGATGACTAATTAGTTCAGATATATTTAAATGTTACAAATGTCTCAGAGACCTAAGATATTTCAGAAGATAAAAGTTACAATTATCATTTGAATGAATTTTGGGAACCTGTGACAGCCTGGAGGTAGAAGTGACTCTGGAGATCCTAGAATTTAAAACAGAAGAGAATGTCTAATTAGAAAATAAATTAATACCACATAATTCTATTTTTTTAGTATATTACATGAATAATTTAAGTCATTTTCACCTACAGACACATACATTTTAATTGCTCTTTTTAATAGTATGGTAATTCCCTCGGTTTTGTTATTGTTATTGGGGGCTGGTTTTTATTTTTCTTTGCTCTTTGATGTTAAAACACAGTTCTAACAGCTTTCTAACCTAAGAACTGTGTAAGTATCTAGCATATTTTCTTAGTTCCTTTTAAATTCAACAACATAAAATAAATAGAGTCAGCTACATCAAATGTGACCTGTCTAACTTTCAGCAGTTCTAACTTAAAAGATCACATTCTTAGGAGAGCTTTTTTATAGGAAAATTATACAAAATTGTGGGTGTGTGAGTTCTCTGTGGAGAAAGGTACTCATCAGAAGATAGAGAAAAACCATTAACAGATTATTTTGTAAAATCCAACATGGGTTGGGAGAAGGTAATGTATACTCTCTAATATCGGGCAACCATTCTATGAAATCAGTAGGATTAACAGTAAAAGTGGCCATCCTACAAAAAGAACCTACAGATCTAATGCAATTCACATCAAAATTATCAGCAAAAATTTTATAGACCTTAAAAAAATCAATTCCCAACTACATATAGAAAAACAACAACAACAAAAAAACTTATAATACCTAAAACAGTCCTGAACAATACAAGAATTTCTGGAGGTATCTCCATCCCTGACCTCAAGCTGTATTATAAGAATAACAGTAACAAAAATGGCATGGTACTAGCATAGAAATAGAATGAAGAATCAATGGAATCGAATTAAAGACCGAGAAATAAACACACACACCTACAGATAACTCATTTTTGAAAAAGATGCCAAAACCATACATTTGTCTCTAACAAATGGTCCTGATCTACTTGGATGTCTGCCTGTAGAAAAATGTGAAGAGAACCGTATTTATAACCCTGTACAAGGTAAAGTCCAAGAGAATCAAATACCACAACATAAGACCAGATGCACTAAATCTTTTAGAATAAAAAGTACGGAAGAGTCTTGAATTCATTGGCGCAGGAGACAACTTCCTAAACAGAACACTAAGAGCTCAGGTTCTATGATCAACAATAAATAAATGGGACCTCTTGAAACTGAAAAGCTTCTGTAAAGCAAAGGACAGGGTCAACAGAACAAAATAACAGCCTATAGACTGGGAAAAGATTTTTACCAACCCTACATTTGACAAAGGACTAATATCCAGACTATGTAAGTAATTCAAGTAATTAAATACCAACAATTCAAATAATCCAATTAAAAATGAGATACAAGCTAAACAGAGAATTCTCAAGAGAGGAATATCAAATAATAGATAATGGCAGAGAAATACTTAAAGAAATACTCAGGACATTGCAGTCAGTCCTGAAGAGACCTGATAAGGTAGGGTTAAATGGAAGGAGAGGAGGTCCTCCTCTATCAGTGAACTTGGAAAGGGGCAGGGAGGAGATGAGGGAGGGATGCTGGGGGGTGGGATAGGGAGGGAATGCGGGAGGGGGCTATGGCTGGGATACAAAGTACCTAACCTGTGATTAATATAAAATAAAATAAAAATATTTTAAAAAAGAAATACTCAACATTCTTAACCATCGGGGAAATGCAAAACAAAAGGACTCTGAGATTCCATCTTATAACCAATAGAATGACAAAGATCAAATACTCAAGTAACAACACATGCTGTAAAGGATGTGAGGAAAGGGGAACCCTCTTCCTTTAGTGGTGAGAGTTCAAACTTGCAAAAACCACTTTGGAAAACATTTCTCAGAATATTGAGAATAGCACATTTCTCCGATTATTGAGAATAGCACCACCTCAAGACCCAGCTGTATACTCCTGGACATATACCCAAAAGATGCTCCATCATTCAATAAGGACATTTGTTCAACTATGTTCATAGCAGCTTTATTATTAATAGCCAGAATCTGGAAACAATGTCCTTCAACTGAGGAATGGATGCAGAAATTGTGATACATTTACACAAATCATGAAATTTGTAGGCAAAAGTATGGCTCTAGAAAAAAAGTCACCCTGAGTGAGGTATCCCAGAAACACAAAGCCTTGTATGCTATATACTCATTTATAAGTGGATATGAGAGATGCTGACTTGAATCTTCTGAAATAGCAAAAAGCAGTCCTGAGTGCTAAGTGATTTTTCCACCCTCCTTGCTTATATTGCATATGAATTACAAGTACAAAGTTAAAGTCCAAAATTACATTGTACATGAAGTCCTAATTAGAGCAGTATATTTTTAAATATACTCATTTATAAGTGGATATTAGCCATATAATATAGGATAGCCATCTATGGACACAGAGAGGCTAAACACTAAGGATGACCCTAGGGAGGATGCTTAAATCTCATTCAGAATGGCAATAAGGATAGCAGTGGAAGAGAGGGAACAGGATGGGAGTTTACTATAGAATATCCTCTGAAAGGTTCCATCCAACAGGGGATCAAAGTAGACGCTGAGACTCACAGCCAAACTTTGGGCAGAGTGCTGGGAATCTTATGGAAGTAGGGGTGGGAGATAGAAGGACCTGGAGGGGACAAGAGCCCAACAAGGAAACCAAGAAAGCTAAAAAATCTGAGTCCAGGTGGACCAGCCTAGACTGATGTACCACAAAGGGCCATGCATTGGAGAAGACCTAGAGTTATCCAATAGGAAGCTCAGTCTCCATATGGGTTCCCAAGTAAGGGGAGCAAGGGCTGCTTTTGTCATGAACTCTGTTGCCTGCTCTTCCATAACTTGTCCCTGGCAATACTGCCTTGCCAGGCCTCAAAGGAAGAGGATCCAGGTACTCCTGAGTCGACTTGATAAACTAGGGCAGAAAGTAGGTGGGGAGAACTCTCCCTTTCAGTGAACTAGGGAAAGTAGATTGGGGTGGCGGGGCGGGAGAGGGTGGGGTTGGAATGGGTTGAGGTGTGAGCTACAATCAGGATATACAATGAATAAATTGTAAGACAAATATTAAAAATAAATAAATATAAAGAAATGTTCAGTGTCCATAGTCATAAGGGAAATGCAAATCAAAACAACTCTGAGATTCCATCTTATGCCAACCAGAATGTCTCAGACCAAAAACCCAAGTGACAGCACATGATGGAGAGGTTGTGGAGAAAAGGGAACCCTCCTCCATTGCTGGTGGGAACGCAAACTTGTACAACCACTTTGGAAATCAATCTGGCACTTTGTCAGTAAACTGGGACTAGGGATACCTCAAGACCCAGCTATACCACTCCTAGGCATATAACCAAAAGCTGCTCAACCATACAGCAAGGACATTTGCTCAACTATGTTCACAGCAGCTTTATTCATAATAGTCAGAATCTAGAAAAAATCTAGATGCCTCTCAACTGAAGAATATATACAGAACTTGTGGTACATTTACATTTATACTTGTGGTACATTACACAATAGTTGGTAATACTACCAACAATTAAAAAAAAAAAAAGAAGAAATCATGAAATTTGCAGGCAAATGGATGGAACTAGAAAAGACTGTCCTGAGTAAGGTATCCCAGGAGCAGGAAGACATGTACTCACTTATAAGTGATATTAGCCATATTATATAGTGTAAACATACTAAAATCTGCAGACCTAAGGAAGATAGAAGAAAAGGAGAACCCTAGGAATGATACTTAATTCTCATTCAGACGGAAAAACAGGACAGACACCAGAAGCAGTAGAACCGAGGGAACAGACTTTGAGCCTACCACAGATGTCCTCTAAAAGACCCCATCCAGCATGGGATCCAAGCAGATGCAGAGACTCAAAATCAAACTATGGACAGAGCACAGAGAGCCTTTTAGAAGAAGGTGGAGATAGAAGGACCTTTAGGGGACAGGAGCCTAAAAAGAGACCAAAAAACCCAAAAGAGCTGGGGGCAGGGAGTAGTGCAGAGACTGATGCATCTACCAATGACCATGAAAGGCAAAGACCTCCTGCCCAGATGTAACCTATAGACAGCTCAGACTCCATGTGAGTTCCCTAGTAAGAGGGAAAGAGACAGTCTTTGATATGAACTCTGTTGCCTACTCATTGATCACTTTTCCCTCCTGGGGCAACCTAGCCAGCCTACAGAAAAAGAGGATCCAGGCTATACTGATGGGACCTGATTACCTAGGGTCAAACAGTAGTGGAGGAAGACTTCCCTATCAGTGGACTAGGGAAGAGGGATAGGGAAGGAATAAGGAGGGAGGGTGGGACTAGAAAGAGACCAGTTAGGGGTCTACAATTGGGATACAAAGTGAATAAATAGTTATATAATAATAATAAATATATAAACTGCTAAAAAAGAAAGAAGCTACAGGAAGCCCATTGCTGCACAGGGAAAGTCATTTTTTCTCAGGTGTAGGGTCCCTTGTAGGTTCCTCAGGTGGCAGTCAAGAACTACTGCATTTGCATATGTATGTATGCAGGCAGCACTAACTGGACTCTGTTATATGTATTTTTTTTAAGAGGGATGGAAAATGGCTCAGTGGTTAAGTGTACTTGCTGCTTTGGCAGACTTGGATTCAATTCCCAGAATCCACATAGTGGCTCATGACTATCTACAACTCCACTTTTAGGGAATCTGGCACTCTCCTCTGACCTCTGTGGGCATCAGACATACATGTGATTTACATACATACATACATACATACATACATATATACATACATACATGCAAGAAAAATGCACAAAAGTAGCATAAATTTATTGTGTAATTCAAATACTGATTTTGTACCGCACATACCTGGTTGCAATCCTTATTCTGAGAATTTCCTGTCTCAATGTTGTGTAAACACTGTTCCCTAATTGTTCCCTGTTGTGCCAATAAAGCAGCTTACAGCCAGTCACTGAGCAGGAGAGAAAATATAGCTGGACTTCCTGCCAGCCAAGGAAGGAGGAATGAAAAGAGGGTTAAGGATTTCAGCTGCAGGAGAGGTTCAAGAAACATCGGGAAAGAAGAGGCAGATTCAGCTGAGAGGGAAAGCTATAAAGTGCAAATGTCTCTGATATGTGTGCTGGGAGAAAAACGGAGTAGCAAAAGGGTTAATAGAGTTAATACTGTTTAGGATTGTGCTGTGAAGCTTATTGGAAAAAAGAAAAAACAAAAAAACAAGAAAAATCATTACATGAGTTTGCAAAATATGCAAATTTATCATAGATGCACATATTAGTTATGAGAAAGAAAATTTAATAATAGTTTCTAAGAATAGGATTTTTCAATAAATCATGATCAATGGATCAGAAGTATTCATAGATATAATGTTAAATCAAGTTATAAATTAAATAGTCGTAGTTTTCCTTTAAAAATAGTATTTCTGAAATCTTTTCACTGTGTAGAAAGTGAATAAAATTGAAAAGGTATATAAGAGAGTTTTAGAATTTTCATGATTAAATTGTTTATTTTCAAAATCATAAGAAATAAAAAAGAGGAATAATGGGCAATGTTAACTATATAAAGTGAACTATATAAATGTTAACTATACAACTAAGAAAAATGTTAAGAAATAAAACAATAACTAAAATGAGTCAGCTGCCAGTTAACAAAATTGACCTAATAAGAAATGTGATAGCAATCAATGAATGTCACTAATAAGCAATTAATTAAGAGTTAGAATCTAACTGACAAACTGTTTTTAGCCCTTAAATTTGTCATGAAATTAATGAAAATGATTATCGTCAACAGAAACACATGAAAGGAGGTGAAAACTTATTTGAGATACCTCCTGTGTCACTAGCATCACCTCAGCAATCCACAACTGGCCAAGAGAAAACCAGATCATCCACCTTCCCCCAAAACTCCAGCTTATTCTCCACCAGTCCTTCTGCAAATCTTCTCCACCAACCACACTCTAGAAGCCATTTATCTAAGGGATTAGATGTAAATATCCACAGTTGTGAGGCAGAAACACTTAGATCCCTGCATTGCTCCATGAAAAGAACAGCTACCAAGCATACACACAGAGTAGCGGAGAGTGAATACCTCCAAGAATTCTATGTACACAAGCGATAAAAAGAGCATATCTACCTGCTTCCTAGTGTCTCCCTTAATGGAGCAACAGTGACTTCATGAATGAAGAATAAGAAAGTAGAATGTGAAAAGGAATCTAACATTTACCAATCTTTTCCCATTCCTTTATACACACAGGAATAAGGAAGCACTACTATGAAAATTCCAAATCTATGTAGCTAAAAAAATATTATTCTTTTGTCACCAACTGACTTAAAAAATAGTTGAAATGAGGTTTTTCCTAAATGCTAATTGCAAGGTTATGACTAAGAAATTAAGGGGGGTAAGGGGAAGAAGAGGTTTGGGAACTATACAAAGCAATAAAAACACATAATGAAGCCAAGTGTAAAGCACCCTGAAGTCTACTGTCCCGCACTCCTATTACTCCCTGACACGCAGTTAGAAAGGAGCACTCTTTAACAGTAATAACCACTTGAATAGTAGGATTTAAAAATGAAAAAAAAATTACATCTTCTGAAATGGTAAAAGGCAAGGACAAAGCCGACTGTGATGAGGACCGACTTTAAGGCTGAAGCTGTCAGCATTTTAACGCTAAATATGTGCGACACTGAGTTGAAATACCCTTTGCTTTTTTTACTCATCGCTCTGCTTGTTATTACTGCTACATGACCTGAACCTCTGACCAAAGCGCAGCTCATATTAGTCAGTGAATCATAAAAGAGCCATATTAACCTTCCCAAATTGTCATTCTCCAGGGATCCACCAACCATAAAAACAATATAATATTTGAATTTTATTCTTTCTTTATTTTTTGATTTTCAATTGTATTTTTATTTTTATTTATTTTTATTAATTACAGTTTATTCACTTTGTATCCCTCCTTACCTCCATCCCCCCCTCCCCTCCTAATTCTACCCTCCCTCTTCCCTACCCATGGCCCTCTCCCAGTCCACTGATAAGGGAGGTCCTCCTCCCCTTCCCTCTGATCCTAGTCTATTGGGTCTCATCAGGAGTGGCTGCATTGTCTTCTACTGTGGCCTGGTAAGGCTGCTCTCCCCTCAGGGGGAGGTGATCAAAGAGCAGGCTAATCAGTTCCTGTCAGAGACAGTCCCTGTCCCCATTACTATGGAAGCCACTTCGATATTCTTTCTAGTATTACTGTTATATTTTAATACTAAATATAAACATAACTTAATAAATAGGTCTATATCTTAACACCTAAGAAACTTCAGCTAAAAACAGTATTTAGATGATCGATATAGGCTTTATTGTACAATATATTTTAACTTTTTTTAGAATATTTTTAAATTTTTATTAATTACAGTTTAATCACTTTGTATCCTTCCCCCCTGTAGCTCCTTCCCTCCTGCCCTCCCAACCCCACCTTTCTCCCTCTTCTACACCCATGCTCCTCCCCAAGTCCACTGATAGGAGAGGTTTTCCTTTCCTTCATTCGTATCCTAGTCTATCAGGGCTCATCAGGTGTGGCTGCATTGTCTCCTCTATGGCTTGGTAATGCTGGAGTGGTGATCAAAGAGCAGGCCGATCAGTTCATGTCAGAGACAGTCCCTGTTCCCATTACTAGGGATCCCATTTGGACACTGAACTGCCATGGGCTACAACTGAGCAGGGGTTCTAGGTTATCTCCATTAACGGCCCTTGGTTGGAGTATCAGTGTCAGAAAAGATCCCTGTGTCCAGAATTTTTTGGTTCTGTTGCTCTCCTTGGGGAGCTCCTGTCCTCTCCAGGTCTTACTATCTCCCCTTCTTTCACAAGATTCCCTGCATTCTGCCCAAAGTTCTGCTATAAGTCTCAGCATTGCTTTGATACCCTGCAGGGTAGAGCCTTTTAGAGGCCCTCTGTGGTAGACTTCTGTCCTGTTCCCTGTTTTCTCCCTCTTAAGAAAGCAAACAATAGATAGAAAACATCAAAAATACTTAAAAGATAAGTCAGTGTGCAAAATGTTTTGGTTTTTTTTTTTTTTTATGGAAAACAGGTAGATCAGGAATTGGGTAGGTGATTTTCAGATCTTCATTTTTTTCTCCTTTCCTCAAAATACAACTGGCAGTCTCAACCCCAGCTCTGTACCAGGCCACCTGTTGTGTCCTCTCACTTCCCTAGCTCCTAGGCAACAACATTAATCCTTGGCATAACTGCCCTTCTTCCCCCCTTTGTAGACTCTCTCTGGTGACCCTTAGTGTCATCTCCTCAAATAAAAACAAACAAACAAACAAACAAACAAAACCCTCCACATGTTCTATCCAGAATCCACCATGTCAATAGTTGGCAGGATCCCAGAAGCATTCCCTGGCAGGCAACACACATCCACCACACTCTCCTAAGAATAAGAGACGGCAACAAAAATCAAGAAAAATAAATCCCCCAAAACAAAACCAAATAAACAAACAAAGAAAACAACACCTACCTTACAAAGATAAAGCCAGATATTAGCTCCTGAAAAGACTCTCTTTCCTAATCCAGATGAGTAATAACATAATAATAGCCAGGTAAATCCATTGGTACCCAGCAACCCTACAACAGTAGGCCTTGTGAAATTCAATATAGCTAAAAGACAAGACAAGGACCCCCAAAAGGCTTTTATAAATATGTTAAAGTTTCATAAGTAGGAAAGTAATAATGTCATTAAAGAAATTTTATGCAAACACAAACAAACAGTGGGGTTAAATAAAGATAACATTTCAAAAATATGAAAGTGAAAATAAATCCAATCAAGAAAAAAAAATCATGGGGAAAACTGTAAATAAATATAGTAACTTGAACAAGAACTTCAGAGGCATGCCTCATCAACAGAATACAAACGATAGAAGAGAAAATCTCACGCAGTAAGGATAAATTATGAAATGAATACCTCAGTCAAATAAAATGTTAAATCTATATACACCCATCAAATCTAGGAAGCTATGTAAAGAACAAATCTACAGAGAGTAGGAATAAAGGAAGAAAAAAAAAAACACAGGTCAAAGGCACAGAAAATATATTCAGTAAAGTCACAGAAGAAAAATTCCATAGTCTAAAGAAAGGAGAGGCCAATAAAAGTACAAAAAGCATTCTGAACACCAAATAGACTGCAAAAGAAAATATTTCACCTGTCACATACTAATCAAAACATAATCAAGCCATAAAAATGAAACAACATAATATAGCACGGGAGATAAATATTACTGAAGATCAACTGCATGTTGAAGGAAGCTACACTGATTTACAAGAGCAAATCATATCCAATAATGTCATACTTGAACAATGTCATGCTGCAGCTTCAAGAGCACAGGACATAATTGAGGAGCCAGGGAAAAACTCCACCTCCTTTACTGAGATAATACAAGGCCCTGGAGAAGTTTTCTCTGAATTCTTACAGAGGTTGACTTAAGTTGTCAATAGAGCCATAGCAGATCCTAAAACCATAAAGAGCATGGCATTTGAAAATTCAAATATAGAATGTAAGAGAGTAATTAGACCATTAAAAGCATGGGGAGCTACAATAGAAGAGTGGATGAGAGACAGCTGATATTGGCTCTCAGGAACATAATGCCAATATAATTGGACAAGTTCTAGCTGGAAATCTTAAAATCAAAATGCCCAGTGTTATAGTTGCTGAGAATTTGGCCATTTCCAAAGAAATTGTAAGACTAGAATCTTCAGAGTTCAAAATAGTAGGCACATTGACTGAAGAAAATGGTATTTTAGAGGAGAATGCCTTCTGGCTGCAATGGAACGCAAAAGCACCCAGGGTTTTGTAGCTACTGTGGCAAGGGAAAACATGGGTATAGGGAGTACAAGTCCAAAAGAGACATACAAGGAAACCTATTGCCATAGGGAAACAAACAAAGGCAGTTGACAGCTCGATCCTTGTGGATATAAACATGTTTTTGTTTTGTTTCCAGGTGTGCAATACAGGACTGATTCAGATGGTCCACAACACCAGACTGTTTGCCTTTTGCAGGCTCTGAGAGGAGCTCTTTGCCAGCTATAGGCAGTTTAAATTTGAGGACTCTGGATAGAGAATAAATGCCTGATCTCAGAGAGTGTGGAGAGGAGAAAGAACAAGGTTTCTCCTTCCCTGTTGCTGCTTCTGGTTGCTGTTTTGAAACAAGAAGATGGAGATCTCATGAAACTAGGACTAGACTGGCTCCCAACAAACCTGTAGCAAACAAGGAACCCAACAAAGCTGGCCAGCAGGAAGTAGCTAGGAAAGAACTGTACCCCCTCTCACACTAACCCTTTCTCTCTCTGACTGAGTGTTGGGGTGGTGGAAGGGATTGTGGTGTACTAGGGAGAAAAAGAAAATATAAATGTAAATGAGTTTTTTTAAGTATGCCAACAGAGGCCCCACAACAAAAGTGAGACATCTTCCTTTGTTTTGCCAGGAGATACCAATCAGGCAGGAAAAGAAACTAAGTATTGATGATCTAGTACATGCTACTAAAGGTAGTGGAGTTTGGATCTGGCCACAGATACACCTTTTACACTATCCCAAATGTTGAATGTTACAAGATAATCACTGGTGTTTATGTGCATTTACCTTCAGGGAAAGTAGGAATAATCCTGGAAAGAAGTAGATTAACTTTTCAAGGATTTGTTGTGCATCCAGTTATCACAGATGAGGATTGGAAGGAAGACATAAAAATCATGGCAAATGCGAAAAAGGAGAAACAAATTAATGCAGGAGATAGAATTCCTTAGCTGTTACTGTTTCTTGACATCAGAGGCAAGGCTGCTCCAGTAGAAAGAACATGGGCTTTTTGGTGTACTGGAAAACGTGTGTTCTGTCAAACAGTGGTTAATGATCAGAGACCCAAATTAATGGTGATGAATGGTGTTGAAATAGAAGGGTTGGCAGATACAGGAGCTGATGTCAGTATATTTTCCTAATAGTCTTGGAATCCAGATTGGTCACTTCAGAAGGCTAATACACAGTTTATAGGAATTGGTAAATTATCACAAATAAGGAAGGCAAAGTGTCCAATGCATCAAATTGGAAAAAAAAATCAATATAGAACCCATAAGAAAATGTCATTCTTTTTCTTCTTTCTTACATTTGTTTGTTTGTTTGTTTGTTTGTTTATATGTAGAGTTCATAGACTTCTCTCTTTTCAGGATTGCTTCAGTTTGTGCCTTCATTATTGTTTCTATTTTCATCTTCAGATCATGAACCATTTTATGGATTCCTTTACTTGATCATTTGTGTTTTGTTTTATTTTTTTTTAATGAAAATCCCAACCCTTCTATTTTACCAGTAGAGACTCAGGAGAAATTTGCTGGGGTGAAAACCTGCTAGCTCAGGGAGGAAGAGAAAGCTCACCTTCCTTCTCAGTTCAGGTCCACTTGGAAAACATCCAGAAGGCTCACTAGTTCAACTGACATCCCAGGAGGAAAAGGCCAAAAATCCTAAGGCCAAAGGCCTGCTAGCTCAAAGCCCAAAAAGCCAGGGATCTGAGGAGCTGAGGCCTAAGCTAAAGCTAGAGCTTAAGGTAAAAGTTCTTTCTTCCCCAAGCTGTTTTAAGTACCCCTCAACTCAAAGTCCCTACTACTCTTTAATCCCTGTCAACCGGCTTCTTGCTCAACCCCTTTGAGCTAGGGTTAACTTTATTAAATCTTGTATACAGAAAACTCTTGGATTAAAGGTGTGTGCTAGGGCTGGGTGAACCACACCATAAGCACCTATTTACAATAAAATGTCTTAGATTAAAGGTGTGTGATAGGGGACAACCACACCAAACAAGAAACAAGGTTTTACAGTTCTGGAGATGCCATATTGCTGTTGCTTTTGTTGATCGTGTTTTTACACTGGCCTTTAACCATCTTGTTGTTCTGGTGCCTGTTGCCATTCTGTGGAGCTGAATGTTCCTGCAAGAGCCCTCCTCAGATTGTTGGGTATGGTCTCCTACTGACAGATAGTTGTCGGGGAATTGCCATGTCTCTCGTCAAGTGTCTGATCCTGTGGACTGACTGGACTCCTCCGGATCCCAGGAGCTCTCCTCTCATGAGGGGAAGTTGTGGAAACAGCTGCCTCCCCCACTGGCTTTCTTGCTTTGACATCTATGAGCTGCAGCTGCCCAGACACTGTGTTCAGACACGTTTGTTGGGTGCAGCCATCTTGGAGAACCACAGAGCCCAGAGGTTTGGTTGGTCTCCCTTGGGAGACAGATTGAGCTATGGAGTGATGTCTGAGCTGTTCCTGTGACTCCCAGGTATCAGGAGGCAGAAGTTGGAGCTGCCTGCCTTGGTACCCAGGAGGTATTCACTGGCAGGAGAGCACAGCAGTTACATGCTGGAAATGGAGTGCCTTTGGGAACCCAGGGATATCCCTGGTAATTAGCTGTGTGAATTGAGATTGTGCCAATTGTTTGCCTCACCAAGGGATTTCTGCTCATCCGGGGGAACACAGTCATTGTTGCTGTTGGGCCCACAGTTTGGTTTGTTGGTCGCTGTGCAGCTACTGCTGTCCTGCAGATCAGAACCATGTGTGACCAGCACCACTTATAGTGGATCTCCCTGTATATAAAATTATATACTCAAAATGTATTCATATGTACTTTACAGTTGTATGTTAACTTCTGAAAAAGTGTATTATCTATCACTATCTCTGAAATGTGTGCCACTGGTATATTCTGGAAACAGAGTTTGCTGTTGGTGTATACTGAAACCTGATTATTAACAAATCTCAAGAGTTAAGTGTACATTAGGAGTTAAGTGTACACCAGTATCACAAATAAACTGTCAAAGATTTCTAATTTCTGATTTTTATCTACAGCATACTCTTATTATTTATCATTTTTATACCAGGATTATATCCAAAATGATCTTCATACACTAAAACAAACAACAAATAGTTTAAAATAATTTTGGAGAAGTCCATAAAATTATATTTTGTATTTAAATTTACATAGATGCTAGCAAAATTAAAAAATAACAGTATTTTTCAAGTAAAACTCACTGTTGATGAAGTTAGAAAAGAGAAAAGACATCTAAATATGCTTACACAGAAAGTGAGGTTGAAACACAAGCCAAAAGGCCAAATGTCAAGTACTTTAACCCAGGAAGCACAAGAGCAGAACACAGAAATGCATTTGTAATAGCCAGCGGGTAATTAACCACAGTTTCACACATCATTGCTCGTGACAATGGCATTAAGATCCCACTGTTATACCTGATAACTTAATAGTGATCACATAAGCAGTGGAAACAAGAGCAACAATGAACATGGATGAGCAAGTGTATCTGTAGTAAGATATAGAGTTATCAGGATAAATGTCCAGGAGCTATGTAGAAATCTTGATGTTGATCAACACATAAGTGGATATGAAAATATGATACGTAAAAGTAGTCAGATTCTATTGAGCTACAAAGAAAAATTTAAATAATAAAATTTGTAGGCTAATGGGTGTAATTGGAAAATATACCAAGTGAAAATACCCCTCCCAAAAGTGCTATTTATTCTCTTTTTATTTTTTGTGGGCTTTATTGCTCTGGATATTTAGGTTTAGGAGTACTGTATAGATTGGAGTATTTACAAACTAGTGTAGAAAATGACCCGTGCTGGGTAGTGGTTTTGGTCACAAACTAAGGTCATCTTCATGGAGGAAACTTCAATTGAGAAACTATCTCCAGGACTGTTATGATAGAGAAGAGAAGAAGAAAAACACATGGGCAGACTCAGCTGGGGAGTGGAATGGCCTAGGAATGTAAATCAGGATAGCAGAAACTGGAGGAGTACTGGTAAGACTAAGAGTCTTTGAAAATGCCATAAGAAACTCTGCTGTCTTTATAGGGGTGAATATTGCTCCTTCAGAAGCCATAGACCATTATGCAAAAACTTTAGTAACAAGTACTTCTGGACTGAGGTTGCATGAGATCTTTGAATACAATATATGCTACTACTGTTGCTCTTAGCTGCCTGGTAAAACTTTAAGGTAAGTATGTACGAGGCCCACATGTGACATGTTTTAGTCACAGAACTTGAAGAAAGCAAGGTGATACTGTGATGCCTTCTTTTGTGAGTTCTACCTTCTACTACATTTGAAAGTGCTATACAGAGTGCAATTGAAAAAAATTATCAGTAATTACACGAGATATAAAGGCTGTGAACTACAATAGTAAGTAACCAAAAGCAGTTTGACTGGACGTAGCCACTCAGTCGGAAGAACTCATGCCTGATACAGTAAGCCAAGCAATAAACCATGGCTAAAGAGGTCATAGATCCAGGAAAATAAACACTACTACTATTTTGCTAACATGATACAGTGCCTGTTTGTCTTCTAAATATTTATTCTTATGCTCACAGACTAATTAAAATTTCACACCTCACCAAAGAAGCTATCTTTATGGGAGACAGAGGTTGTTACAGAAAATCTAACTGATCCAGGTTCAGAGAATAAGTGAGTGTGGCGTGCTCATCCACAAGTAGGACATTTATGATACAACACCCCAGGCTCATGCAGCATCTTAGTCTAGGGGGTGAAAGAAACAGTGGACTGGGAAGATTGTTGCATATTAGTGTCTTCTTTCCATGGCTGGGATATTGTTTATACCCAGAACCTGTCAACAAGTATGATTGCCTTCCATAAAATAATATGAATCAACCTTTCAGCATGGATTAAGGTAAGGCTCACAAGGCCTTATTCCTAATTGAGGAGCTATAAGCAATCAACAGACGCTGAGAGAAGAAAAGTCGGCTTTCTGCCAGGATATTTCCCCTGATCGGTTTCTCATATCCTAGCAGTCAGACCAATACTCATGTGCATACAACAACACTAGTTGGATTAATTTGGTTATATTTATCATCTAAGTATGTATGTATGTATGTATGTATGTATGTATGTATGTATGTGTCTATATAGCTATCATTCTCCCTCCAATTTTCATGTCTTAAAAAAAACTGTTACGCATTAATTAAATTAGATTTCCTTGTATGAGCAAGAATAATTTATTCAGCTGTAAATAAAAGATAGAATTTATATTATTTTATTAGCTAGAAACTATTTTATTTTTTTTAATTTATTTATTTTTATCTCAATCACAGGTTGGGTACTTTGAATCCCAGGC
>CM053753.1:70397254-70422226 GCA_028658305.1 Pachyuromys duprasi | reverse complement strand
TCTGTGGCTGGTAAAGTCATGGACACTAGAGAACTGCAATGGCAACTTGGCTGAAGTAGTATGATATCTTACAGAACTCTCAATGTCTTAACCTGCTTTTCCTATACAAAGGCAGTTTATTTTGACAACAAATGAAGATGAATACAAAATTCAAAACTGGAAAAACTTCATTGAACAGATGACTGTCAGATGCCCAACCCTAATTGATACGTACACAATACAACCCTACATCTACACTAAAACTCTCCACCTAAGACTCAGATAATATCATGAAAGAGGAAGGGGAAAGATTGTAAGAGGCAAAAAACAAGATATCTGCTGTGAAAATGATTCTATATAGGACAGGAAAGCAAAAGGTATACAATCTTAACAAAACTATCACAAAAACAAGACTGGAAAAATGATCACACTTGTTGTTATGGCAACTTCAAAGGAAAAAAAAATCTTGTAAGGTCCTACCCATGAGAAAATAAAAAGTAATAGAAAATTAATGGTGCATGAGAGAGGGAGATTAAGTCTTCACCAAAAATGAGATCACAGGTAGGTTTTTTAATCCAAAGTGGTCTAAACACATACACATATGAGCAACACTAAATGGATTCATTAGAACACGCATACACATATACAAGTATGTGTGTATACATATATATATATGTGTGTGTGTATGTATATGTGTATGTGCATATAAATGTATATATTTATAGATGTACTTATGTATATATACAAATATATCATAAGACAAATATACATTATATATGCATAATGTTACTTGAATGTCTATATTTTTAAGGCTAAATATTTTATATAGATAAGCAACTAGTGTGATTCTCCTTGGCAGACAATCTCTTCTGCTTTCAGTATTGGTTAGCTGGAAACCTAGGAACTACCTAGAGTTAGTGAAGTCATTAAACATGGAAGGCAACCATAAGCAAACCTGGAAAATCCCTCAATATACTCTGGATGTTTGTTCTTGTACCCATAGTCAAGTGTATTTCTCAACCTTCATCCAGAAAAAAAATTTTTTTTCCAAGAGAGACAACTACTACTTATCAAAATGCAGTTGTAGATCTCAGTGTCTACTGATATAAATATTAATGTAATATTAATGCAAGTGTTGTCCTAAAAGGAGGCAAGAATGGTGGAATTGTAATTCAAGTGAAGGAATAATTTCTAAATATTCAATAAACAGGGCAAAAACAAACAACAAAATCTTAATATATTCTAGAATGTGAGGAAGCCACAGCTACCATATTTTAAAGTAAACTCCCTGAAAGCATACAAGTAACACATCATGTTATATTTAGGAGAGACAGAGAGAGAACAAATACATATGTGAATGCAATAATAATTAATGAATAAATAGAATAAATTTGAAAGAGAGTGAAGAAGTGTATCTGAGAGGACACCATGATCCAAGACACAAGACCTCGTTTTGTTCAAACACCATAATATTCATTTCATTTCAAAAGACAGGGTTTAGAATCCATTATATGTTGAGGTTTAGTTCAGCACTTTCATATGCTGATTTTGGAACACTTTTTGTTTTGTTTTTACCTCATAAACTTAATTTTTGTAATTAGAAGAGTCAAGACCTACTCTACATATTTGAAGAATATAAAATTTTATATTGTCTTGTTTTCTGACTACTTAGATTATTACCCAAAGCATGCTCATAGCTCATATTATTCATAATATTTTATAATTTTTATTGAATTTATTTTTCTAAGAGGTTCATTTGGTATCTACTATTCAAAAATTTGTTCTTCACAGACTAGCAAGAATATTACATGCATAAGTGAGCTACTTGTCTTTTTGAAGCAGCCTTATTTCCCTTCTTATATGTCCTCCAAATTCATAATTTTCTAAAGTGACAAAATAAAAACATAAGTAACAATGCACTGTTGGTCTGTGAGCCATTGCCTTTATCTACTGATTTTTGTTTTATACTTTGAGCCTACATATTTATTATGAATAATAATACAATGAACATGGGGTTGCTGATTTAAGGATGTAAGGATGTAATGTAGGATCTGATGTAAGGATTTCTTTGACATATATCCTAAAAAAATACTATTAAAATACTATTAAAAATAATTCAGGGAATCATATGAAAAAGGGGAAGTTAGTAAGACTTGGTGAGGACAAGAACTCCACAAAGACCAAATAGATCAGGGCACAGGGGTCTTCTATGAGAATGTTTCTCCAGCCAAGGACCATGTATGAATACAAACTATAACCCCTAAGCGGATGTGGCCGATGGTAGCTCAGTACCCAACTGGGTACCCTAGCAAGGGGAACAGGGACTATTTCTGTCATGAACTCAATGGCTGGCTTGTCGACCGACCGACCCCCCTCCCTCCGAGGGAGGAGCAGCCTAACTAGATCCCAGAAGAGGACATTGCAGCCAGCCCTGAAGAGACATGATAAGCTACGGTCAGATAGAAGGGGCGGGGGGTTTCTCCTCTATCAGTGGACTTGGAGGGGAGCAAGGAGAAGATGAGAGGGAGGGATGGGGAGAGTGGGAGGGAATGAGGGAGGGGGCTATGGCTAGGATACAAAGTATATAACCTGTGATTAATATAAAATAAATAAATTACTTAAAAATAGTTACATCTATTTCTTGTAGGTCATAGCTAGAACTTCCATTTATAATCTTTCTTTTATCTTTATTTTACTTATACTTTTAATAAGAACTTGATTGTTCAGATTGTGTGAGAGAGAAAAAATAAGAGAGAGAATATACTATATGAGCTATTATAGGCCAACCTAATATTAGGTTCAAGTTTCTATTTCAGTAATCCTAAGATTGGAGGTGTTTCCATTACTAGCATGAAGATTAAAACACAAAACCATCACTTAGCTATTTATTCAAATCTCTAAATAATTACAGTTATTTCCTAGTGAACAGTCCCAGCTTAAATACAAAACAGATCTATTGTATAAACAAACAACTTAATAAAAAAACAGTTTTCAAATCAAATGAAACTTTCTAATTGTTTTTCTCCTTCCATTTGAACTACATGGAAAGTACTAGGGTTATGACATTCTTTATGCATAGAGAGCAGAGACCCTGTCTCAACCTAACTTGGTTATAGCTACCTGAATTTGAAATACTAGGCATTATATTGTGATTACTTAGATTTGTTAGCCCCCAAAACTGAACTCTTGACTCTAAAACACAATATTGCTCTTTCTCTGAATAGGTGCAAATTGGTCCTCAGTGATTAAATAAATTGTGGGTGACTGCTTGAGATTCTACTCTACAGCTACAAATCAGCAATTAGTTAGTTGTGATTTTCTACTCTCATAAAGCAGTACTAAAAATGCTTATAAAATAAAGTACTTGGAGCTTTAGTTTCTTCTGCTCTTAACAAATCTCTGATGTCCGTGATGGATAAACGGTTTATATTATTGACTATGGTTGTTTGGATAAGAAATACCTCCCATAGCCTCAAGTATTTAAATACTCACTTCCAAGTTGCTGTTATGTTTGTAAAGTTATGGAACCCTTAAACTTGACCAGATCACTCGAGAGAACTTTTGAGGTTTTGTAGTAACATTCTCTATCTCCCTTCTTTTCTCTCTCTCTTCTCTTTCTTCCCTTTTCTCTCTTCTTTCTCCCTCTCCCTTTTCAAACCTCATTAAATCTGTATGCAGATGAATTTGATCAGTTCCTACCCTCCCTGCCATGCATTTCCTTTCTATTTAAACCCTCTGGCCATGATAGCCCAATCCCCCTAGAAATGTACTGTGTGTGTGTGTGCGTGCTTTAGTCTCTATAGCTCTCAAATTTTTGTTCAAAATTAGAAATAAATAAGAAGAAAAGATTAGACAGCTGAGGCATGGCATACTTACTGCCAAATAGTTAATGTAAACCCATAAAACAATAAGAAAGCAGCAATCTGCTTTGTTCAGAAGTCATTAGGGAATAGTTCCCTGAGGCTTTTTTAGGAAACACCATTTGAGGAGGCAAAATAACATGTCAGTTTACTTTCATTAAAGAAAACTTAAAAATAAGAAAAAGTATTAACTGATTTATGTAGTTTATATTTGAAAAAATTGATTTTCTTAGTTGAAAACTCATATTTTACTTAATTATTAGAATAATGTATGGCTTTTACCACAGGCTTCATAAAGAATGAAGAAAAAAATAAAGTTAAATAAGAAAGTATTAAATTGAATTTCAAACTAATTCAAAGTTTAACTTTTAATTAACTTTGTATTATATAATTTTATGTGATTCACTTCTCTTTCTTCAACTCTTCCAAGCCCCACTCAGTCTCTCCTAAATTACTGGGTTTCTCTTCTACAATTTAAATTTTTTGTGTATGAATTCCTAGGACCACATACAATTAGTATTATAAAATGTTAAAACTTATATATAAATGTTGTATTTCAATCAATTAATATTCTATCACTTTACTCATTGACTTACAAATTTCTACTGGACTAAATCTATTTATAGAAAAAGTAAGGTTAACCTCATATTGGTTTATTCTATTAAACCATGAAATAGAGTCTTGTTATGAAAGAGTGGTTAGTAAAAGTTTATGAAAAACACTTAAGCAAACAGGAGTAAAATAAAATAATATAGTAATTCCTAATCCATGAAAATTCATGAACTTTTAGAGAATTGATACATGTAGAAGAAGAGGAAGAAAGAGGAGGAGAAAATAAAGAAAGAAATAAAAAGCAAAATGTAAATATGAAATGGCCAATGCAAATTTCATTTTCCCAAAGTTTATATAAACATTTAAATTTTGGCATTAGAAAAATAATAGCAGATTTAATAGTAGGATGAGGTTTTATAGGAAAGAAGAGGCTTGATGTTATACAGAAGTTATAGTATAATTAGAGAAAGCACACAAAGTGAGAGCACAACTTTTTGTCTGAAAAGACTCTAAGGAAAGGCTCAAATATGATATTTGCAGAGAACAAACAGAAGAAGTACAAACTAGTGTATGTAGTAGTTAACATGGTATGGCATCTGCATATGAGACTGGATAGTGCTCTCAGACAATTCCATGTCCTCTCTGTTAGAACACGTGGATACATTACATTTCATGGCTAAGGAATTATATCTTCAAGCAGTGGCAAAGATGTTTAGCAGATGAAAAACAAGATACAAAGGACTATCTAGTTGAGTTCCATAGTAACAACTGTGAACTGTTTGGTGACAGTGTAGTCTATAACCATACAGTGCTGGGTACCCTCTACATATTGCAAGTATCATGAAGTAGGTCTTAAAAGTTGTGTGATAAAGATCAGTCTATGAATGTTGCCTCTGTAGAATCAAGAAATGCAAAATTATAGTAACATGCTGACTTACAATGTTTTTTTAATAGTAAAGCTTTTTATAAATAGGAGTATAATCTGAAATAACAGAAAAATACAAAGTAGGAAATGTATAAGCTATCCTTTTGTTTTAGAAATCAAGCAGTGTAGACTGTGTACCTATATATGTTTTACTTTTATGCAATTGGCACTATGGATAACAGTGCCATCATAAACACTCAAGCAAGATATTGTGCTATGAAGTATGGTGGCTCTGAGGTCATTAGATAATATTCAGTTTTCGACTCCACTTACCTGTGTGAAATAACCTTCTGAATACAATCTATTATTGAATCAGGTGTTTAGTGGGAATGACTGTGCAAAGATATCTAGAAATCTAATTGCTTATAACGTATAGGGAAATGTTCAAGAATTGATCTCTGAGTAGCTCTTTGATAGAGACTTTTCATAGTTTTGCCTAATATGAAAGCTATATACTATTTTTTATTTAAACTGCCAAACTGCTATTCCTGTTGGTAGTCATAATAAATTTATAAGAACATATTCAAACACTGCTTTCTACTAACTAGAAATTAAAGAAACTATATATGTGTGTGTATGTTTGTATATATATATATATATATATATATCTGAATTTACTATTAATTTATTTCATAGAGATGAAACAGTATCTTAATTTAGTACTCATTAGTAAAAACTTTTAAAATAAAAGTACAATCTGTAATTAACACTATCCTATTAAATTGAAATTCAGAAATTCACATGTAATATGACTACATAGTAAAAAGTTTGTTACCCTAATGTATTTCCTCATTATTATTTTTAAAACACATGTCTGTAATAATGTGATGGCTTACAATAAAACTTTTTATCTGAAACTACCTATTGAATACTCTTATATTTGCTTTAGTCAAACTTAACATAATCATCATAGTGAATGTTAAAAATGTTGTTTCCAGAGGATGATGCATCAGCCCTGATGAGACTTGATAGACTAGGGTCAGATAGAAGAGAGGGTCCTTCTCTATCAGTGGACTAGGGGAGGGGCACAGGGGGAGAAGATGGAGGGAGGGTGGGACTAGGAGGAAATAAAAAAAAAGGGGGGTATTGTTTCTGGTAGGTGAACCAAGCTGCAGTGGATTAATCTGCAGCCAGTTAGAATTTTAGCACATTTCACACATTCCAACACAATTTAAATGGATAGGGTATTGAAAAAAACACAATAAAACAAAAAACCCACAAAGTTGGAAAAAGGGGAATCAGAAAGGGTTTAGCTCTCAAGAGGAGGATTGAGGGGGTAGGGTTAATTTGATCAAAATGCATTGTGTGACATTCTAAAAGAATTAATAATAATGTATTAGTACAGAAGAATAGCATTGGTTTTATAGTTAATTCAAAGTTCCATTCACAATTTAACATAATTTTCTTTGATAACAATAAGTATTTATAAGCTACAAACAAGTTATTTTAATTCATTCTCTAGAGTTTTGAATAGAAATTAATGGAAAATTTTACGTCAGTAATTTCTTTCTCCATGTAGACTACCAAAGCCATTTTTCTTATTTGAACATATTTCATGATACAGATCTTCAAACTCTCATAGTTACACTTCTAAATGAAATTTTCAGGCCATCTCTCCTCCATGTCCACTTATTCTATTATACCTTTTAAATAAAAATGAAATGTGAAAATTGATTTTGGCTTGCAAACCCTAATCTTTCTGTTTTTCACATTTCAAGAGCTGTATTTTAAAAGAAATCAATAGTACCACTTCAACAAAACAAGCCTGCTTCCAACTTAAGTAGGAGCTCAAGTTTTATGAAGTAACAAAGATTCTAACTTTCATTTCATTTCCCATTCTTAACAAATGTTGCCTCTTGTTCTCTATTTGCTTTAGAGCTCTGTTATGACACAGACAACAAAAGAATTCAAAACAGCATGAATGGATAGCCATAAAGTTCATTAGTGTCAGTGAAAGGGCTATTGATTAACAGCCACTGATTTCTTTTTATAATTTTATTTTTATTTTTTATTTTATTTTTATTATTAATTACATTTTATTAACTCTGTATCCCAGGTGAATCCCTCTCCTTCATTCCCTCCCAAGCCCATCCTCCCTCCCTCGTCTACTCCTTGCCCCTTTCCAAGTCCACTGATAGGGGAGGACCTCCTCCCCTTTCATCTCACCTTGGTTTATCAGGTCTCTTCAGGACTGGCTGCAAAGTCTTCCTCTGTGGCCTAGGAGGGCTGCTCCTCCCTTGCAGGGTGGAGAGGTCAAAGAGCCCACCATTAAGTTCATGTCAGAAATAGTCCCTATTCCCCTTACTAGGGTACTCACTTGGGTACTGAGCTACCATGGGCTACATCCAAGCAGAGGTTCTAGAATATATCCATACATGGTCTCGTTGGTTAGAGAAACAGTCTCATATAAGACTCCTGTGCCCAGAAATATTTTGTCCTTGTGGAGTTCCTATCCTCTCCAGATCATATTAACTCCCCCTTCTTTCATATGATTCCCTGTCATCTGCCGAAGATTCGGTTATAAATCTCAGTTTCTGCTTTGATACACTGCTAGGTTGAGTTTTTCAGAGGCCCTCTGTGGTAGACTCCTGTCCTGTTACTTGTTTTCTTTATTATTTTTCTGGTTTTATTTTTATACATATTTAATTTATTTTCTAATGAGTTATAATGTATTCAATTTTTATCACAGCTGTAGCTCTCTCCCTCATCCACTACCAATCCCACCCTCCCTGCTTCCTTCCCTCATCTCCTCCTATACCCCTCACCAATTCCACTGATACAGAGATCTTCTTCTCCTTCCCTCTGACCTTAGCCTATTAGGTCTCATCAGGACTGGCTACATTGTATTCCTCTGTATCCTGGTAAGGCTGCTCTCCCCAACCCTCAGGGGAGATGATCAAAGAGCTAACCATTGAGTTCATGTCAGAGAGAGTCCATGTTCCCATTAGGTAACCCACTTGGAGACTGAGCTGCCATGGGGGAGGGAGCTAAAGCTGGGATACAAAGTAAATAAACTGGAATTTATAAAAATAAATAATTAAAAATATTAAACATATTAAATATAATGATATAGCTTCATAACTCGATTTTTCCCAAATAGTAAAAGTTTGTATATACATATGTTTAACACTGACTTCATTCTAAATGCAGACTATCAAATGAATGAAGAAAAATAATCATATTATATAACCAAAGCTATGTATCTAACTTTTTGGTTAAGCCTTGGTACAAAAAAAAAAACAATCAACCAAACAACAACAACAAAACAAAACACAATTCACAAAAGCTATGTCTATAGAATAATGAAGAGTTCTAGATTAAAATTATTTTCACCGTAGTAAAATTTCTATTAATCCTTCTTTATGCTTATGACCCTTGCTGCGAACATTATACAACATGCACAAATAGTTAGCAAAAATTATAACCATGTCTCTGCATTGTAATTGCAGTGGACTTCAGAAAAATAAAAGGTCACCTTCACACAGAAAAAAGCAAGAGCATTTTATTCATTTGATTAAAGAATTAAATGTACAAATAAAGCTGCTATGAACATAGTTCAGCAAATATCCTTGTATGGTTGAGCATCTTTCAGACATATGCCCCAGAATGGAATATGGGTTTTGAAGTAAAACTCTTCCCAGTTTTCTGGGAAAGTACCAGATTGATTTGTAAAGTGGTTGTACAAGTTTGCATTTCCACCAGCAGTGGAGGAGGATGCCTCTTTCTCTATATCCTCTCCAGCATCTGTTCTCACTTGAGCTTTTGATATTAGTCATTCTGATGGGTGTGAGGTGGAATCTCAAAATCATTTTAATTTGCATTTCACAAATACCATGCATAGAGAGGACCTAGATCCCCCTGCTCAAATGTAGCACATAGACAGCTCAGTCTGCATGCGGATTATCTAGTTAGTCTCTGATATGAACTTGGTTGCCTGTTCCTTGATCACTTCTCCCTGTTGGGGTGACATAGCCAGCCCATAGAGAAAGAGGATCCAGGCAGTCCTGATGGAACCTGATAGGCTAGGGTCAGACAATAGGGAAGGAAGTCTTCCTCTTTCAGTGGACTGTGGAAGAGGGATAGAGGAGGAAAGGAGATGGAGGGAGGGACAGGAAGGAGATGAGGAAGGGAGCTACAACTGGGATCTAAAGCAAATAAATTATAAATAATAAGAAGAAAAAGAATTAAAAGAATTTTACATACATATTTAAGAACATGGATTTCAAAATATGCTCAGCTATCGTAACTGATTGTACTTTCAAAACACCTTGGTTCAATTCCCAGCACCGCTGTAATCCATAACAACTATCTGCAGTTCCCACTTAATGGGATTTATTCCATCTTTTGGCCCCTATGGACTCTAATCATGCACATGGTGCACAGACATATATACAGAAAAAAGTCCCTAAACAAAAATAAATGATTAAAATAGGTTCACTCTGACAATAAATAGTGATTCCTTGGTTTATCAGTGAATAATTGTTGTTATCAGTTAAAAATTGTTGTTGTTTTTTTCAAAACAACAATGTGAATATTGTACTTTTAGGAAAACAAATGATGTTTGCACCTAGCATAATTCAAACTCTTAATAAAAACTGAGAATTTTAGAAAATTTATATACTTCACCATGTGTCTTCAAGCTTCTAGAATCTGAAAGACATTTTCAAGTGAATCAAGAGTAATGTTACCCTATTAATTTTCCTTAGATGTTTATAAATTATAGTTATCATTCTAATACATAATAGAGTGAATGTGTTTTTGAACCAGTACTCAAAGATGCTCTATAGATTTTATTAGCAAAATTCCATCAAAACAATGTGTTGTTATAAGAGAGGAGTAAAATTTGATGTTAAGGTTCTATATTATTAATTTACTTTTAGAAAGTTATCATATGTTGTAATTTGGCTTAGTATGAAATTACTAAAAAATTATCCCTGAAGTTAGCTATATTAAACTTATAAGGATATATTCAAATGTTGTCTTCTACTAACAAGCAATTAAAGAGAGCATATATTACATATGCATCTATTTACTATTAATGTATTTCACTGAATTGTTTTTATTGTTGTTTTGGGTTTTCAAGACAAGTTTTCTCAGTGTAGGCTTGACTGTCCTGGAACTCACTCTATATAGACCAGGCTGGTCTCAAATTCACAAAGATCCTCCTTCCTCTGTCTCTGTTTTTGTATTTTATGGTGCTTTGCTCTATTTTTCAAAATCATATTCTGTGTCTAAATATGGTGGCACATTGAAAGCAAATGCTTGTAATTCCAGCAGTAGTGAAAGAGTCAAGAGGTTTGTGAATTTCAACCTATGCTACTTGGAAAGTTCTATGAAAAATTTCACTACAACTAGAAACATTCATGTTTTAATTCTGTGCCTTAATGTTTATATATATCCATTTGTTCCATATCAGTTACAGTTTAATCATGTTTTTGATGGTGTTATGATCATTAACTTTTCATGTTTTGTCTTATTTGTATATCTGTACTTTTGGATAAGGGGTAGCTTAAAGTGGAATCACTTTACAAATTTTATTGGGAAATCCCTTCATTATTAAGACCATTCTTATTCTGGAAAGTCTATTTAGCATGGACTGAGGTTGAAATTGTTAGCTGAACATAGTGTTTGGACTAAAAGCCCAATAAGCCTGGCCTTTTGACCTAATTTTAATTCCATCAAAATTATTAAAAGAAAATAACCATTATCACTAATCGCAAGACCCATGGTGGTCTGTCCTTCTTGCGGCTGCTTTTATGGTACCCTAGAATGAACTGAGGCTTTGATAGAGAGTAGGAACTATATATCTCACTCTGATGCATATATCTGGAGAAAGATCTTTTTGTGTGTCGTTTCTGAAAGTTGTATTTGGAGAAGCCTATCATTTGGAAGCATTGCAATGCCTTTTCCTGGGGCAAATGGTATATTTAATGTTTAAAATAAGCAGCAGAGTCCTGAAACTAAGTTGTTTGCACAGCATTCACCTTGTCATCTTGTGCTTTATGCCACCTGTGATGAGTAATATCAAGAAAGAATGGACATATCATTGTTATTATACCTGCCATGACATAATCATTTTATGTGTACTTTTAACCTTAACATTTGATCTCATCTAAAATAATAAATAAAAGAATAATTATACATATTTGATTATTGGGGGAAAAAGTAAAGCCTTATCTGAACTATTTTAAATAGTCAGTGACACAATCAATGCCATATTTACCCTTATGGTAAACACTTTATAGCTTTTAATCCAAGAAAGAGGGTTTCGGTAAATTTTATCTGGAATTCTTCGCATATTGGATTGTAATTCTTGATCCTTTTAACTAAATGAAGCTGTCAAATACGTGAAAAGTACCCATATTCTTAGCTACTACATTGTCTAATGCTCCAGACATATCATGGACACAGGGACTTCTGTGATCTTCTGGGTCCCTACTTTTCTAAATCTTCAATCAGTTTGTCACTACTAATTTTATTCAAAAAGAGTAGGTGTAGATACTGGAAACATTTCACCATCCTTTCACTATTTTTAAATGAAATTTTCTATCTACATATCCAATCTGACATACATGAAGTAATACAGAGTATTACTTTACTTTTTAAAAACTCTTAACACTGAAGATTCATTTTAAATGAGTATATACATCAATTATCTACTATCTTCTTTCAAATACAAACCTCTCCTCTCCATTACAATATTTCACCATATTCCCCAGTGCAAAATAAATCATTCATTCCTTCCTCTGAGGTCCATGCTCTGCCAGTAACACTTTCTTAACAGTTCGTTATCTGTCTTTGCTCAGATAGCATTTAGCTAGTGTTCTCATATTTCTTCATGATCAATTTCAGAGATGTATTTTATAATCTTTTGGGAATTCTTGAAACTTCTTCCAATACATTTTTGAGCATATGATTCTCAGAAGTGAAATAAACTTTTCTGTATTCAATAAAGAATCAATACAGAATTGTCTACAAAGGGACCCGAAAAAGATTTTTTAACTGTTTAATAGAATTATTTAGTATGTTTGTTATGTTATTTTTCATACACCTATGATCATTCTTCAAAATCCACACGATTTTAAAGTAAAACATAAATTTTACTTTACATATTTTAAGTTAACTAAAAATAATGTGAAGAGGGAGAGACTCTATGGAACTATTGTCTTTTGAAAACAAACATGTTGTCACGCTCACTAGTATCCTTAAAATATTTCATACTATGAGGTCAAGAAATATATTTGATAATGTTTATTTATCATCATAGACTAAATATTTAGTGGTATCTAATGAGGTCACCTTGGTATCTGGAGTTATTCTACATTGTGCATACAGTATGATAGCAAATCTGCATATTGGGGTGTAGAAATTAAATTTCATTGTGATATTTTGAATGAGAAATACTACCTAAAGGCTAACTTATCCAAACTCTTGGGTCATCGTTGGTGGTGCTGTTTAGGTAGGTTTAGAAGATGAAGGTTTGTTTGTGAATGTAGGTCACTGAGGTTGGATTATGAGTTTATATAACCTAGCACCACTTTATGCTCACCCTCTCTTATTTGTGTACAAAGAAAATGTAGTGAGACAGTTTCTTTATCCTGTTGCCATGGCTTTCTGTAGTCAAGTCTTCCTGCCATGATGGATACAAACCCTCTAGAATTACAAAGCAAAGTAAACCCTTTTCTCTTCTACATTTCTTTTGGTTGTTCATGACATTTTATCACAGCAACAGAAAAGTAAGAGAAATTCATTCATTAAACTAAGTAAATTATAACATTAGCTAAAATTAATATTAAATATATTTATAGAATTAGATAGAAAACACATAAATGAGAGGCTTTGAAACTAGGTATCACAAATATAAATGTCACAATTATAATTAACTAGTATATTAAAAATCTTGAATTTATATAGTTGTATAATCAGCCTTAAGAGACACTATTTAAAACATTGTATATTCTTGTTTCCATATTTTACTGATAGAGTTCAGTACATCTACTGAATTAAACTCCATATGCTAATGTGTGTTGAATGACTAAAATGAGTAAAACTTTATGATAAAATCAAGTAATCTCTCAGAGACCTTTCTACCTGGGTCCTGCCTGGCCTACCTGGTCAGAAATAATGAGCTCAGCACAGTGACACAAAAGGAGCTAAGATAGGTAGAAGACCCAAGTCCCATTTTCAGCCATCTTGAGGAATACTGAGGGACACCAAGGCATCTCTAGGCTCCTAGATCTCTCCACCTGCACCTCTGCTGCCTGGCTTACCTGGGTCACAAACAGTGAGCCAGAAGAAAGAGTAAATCCAGTGGAGGTGAGTTGGGCACAGGTCCAAATCTCATTGCCCTTCCTCCCGAGGAGGACTTTGGAGCACCAGAGAAGCTCTAGGCTCAGAGATTTTTCTGCCAGCACCCCAGCTGCCTGCTCTACCTGGGCAAGAAACAGTGAACACAGCATAGACAGTAAGCCCAGTGGAACGGAGCGAAGCACTGGACCCAAGTCCTACTGTCCTCCTCCCAGAAGAGGCTTGTGGAGCACTGGAGCAGATCTAGGTTGAGAGCTCTTTATAATGGTGTCCCAGATACCTGGTCTACCTGGGTGACAAACAGTGAGGCAGCAGAGACATGAACACAGCAGAGTGACCTCTCTTCCTTGGCTTCATCTGACTCTCCAGCACCCATTCTTGATCCCCTGGACATTTCTCATCTTCCTGTAGACTACTCCAGATTCCAAAGACAGGTGGAACAGTATGCAGTACAGGCTCAAGGATCAAACAGTCATGGACGCAGACAACCCGATGGCTAGAGGCCAGTGTAAGTATGTAATCAACAAAAACCAGGACATCAGAATCCCTCAAAATCAATGGCTATTCTAATGCAGCTAAAACACAGGAAAATGATCTTAACTCTATGATTATGTAGTTACTAGCGGCACATAAAAAGGAAATGAACAAACAAATATAGGCCATCATGGACAGACAGGAAACCACAACAAAACGGGTGAAGGAAACAAATAAAATTTTCAACACATGAAACAAAATTAGAATCAATAAAGAAAACACAAACAGAGAAAACCCTGGAGATTGAAAACTCTGGAGAAGAGATTAGGAATCTCATATGGAGGCATTACCAACAGAATATGAGAGACGGAGGAGAGATTAAAAGCCACTGAAGATACAATTGCAGAAATAAGTACACCTCTCAAAGAAAATATAAAAATGGAAATGTTTTTGACACAGAATAAAAAATCTGGTCCCAAGTTGTTGTTGTTGTTGTTGTTTTCTGAGAGTAATACTCCAACCAAAGACCATGCATGGAGATAACCTAGAACCCTGCACAGATGTAGCCCATGGCAGTTCAGTGTCTAAGTGGGTTCCCTAAAAAAGCAAACAGGGCCTGTCTCTGACATGAACTCAGTAGCTGGCTCTTTGTTCACCTCACTCTGAGGTGAGGAGCAGCCTTACCAGGCCACAGAGGAAAACAATGCAGCCAGTCCTGATGAGACCTGATAGGATAGGCTCAGATGAAAGGGGAGGAGGGCCTCCCCTATCAGTGGACCTGGGAGAGGATGAGGGAAGGGACTACAGCTGGGATACAGGTGAATAAATTGTAATAAATAAAAAATAAATAAAAACATTACAGAAGAAAAAGTACCCAACCTTAAGAAAGCAATGCTCTTAAAAATACAAGAGTCTTACAGAACACCAACTAGACTAGACAAAAAAAGAAAATCCTCCTGACACATAATAATCAAAACACTAATTTTACAGAACAAAGGAAAAATTAAAAACCGCAAGGGAAAAGGCCAAGTAACATATAAAGGCAGACCTAATGCAATGACACTAGACTTCTCAACAAAGCCAGAAGGGCCTGGGCAGATATCATGTGGATACAAAGAGAACACAGATGCTAAACCAGATTACTCTGATAAACAAAACTTAAAATCAATATAGATGAAAAAAACAAAGCATTCCATAACATAACTAATTTTAAACAATATATAGTAACACAGCCACACCTAAAGTGCTAGAACAAAACCTCCAACTGAACAAGATCAACTACACCCAAGAAAACACAAGACAAAGATACCATCACAACAACAACAGAAAACAAAAGAAGACAAGCACACAAACACACTATTACCACCAACTCCACAATAAAAGGAACTAACACTTATTGGTCACTAATATCTATCAACATCAATGGACTCAACTCTCCAATAAAAAGACACAGGTTAACAGAGTATTTGTGGAAACAGGATCTAACATTCTGCTGCATCCAAGAAATATACCTCTGCAACAAAGATAAACACTACCTCAGAGTAGAGGACTGGAGAAAAGTTCTCCAAGTAAACGGACCCAAGAAGCAAGCTGGAGTAACCATCTTAGTATCCAATAAAATAGATTTTCAACCAAAATTAATCAAAAGATACAGGAAGGGACACTTTAATTTCAACAAGGAAAAAATCCACCAGAAGGACATCACAATCCCAAACATCTATGCACCAAAACAAGGATATTGCATGTGTAAAGAAACATTATCAAAGCTTAAATTACACATTGATCCCAACACCTTAATAATGGGAGACTTCAAAACCCCACTCTCACCAAAGGAGACAGAAGCTCAATAAATAAATAATGACATTTACAGAGATCTTAAATCAAACGAACCTACTAGATGTCTACAGAACTTTTCACCCAATCGCAAAAGAGTTTACCTTCTTCTCAACACCTCACAGAACCTTCTCCAAAATTGACCATATAGTCACAAAGCAAGCTTCAACATATACAAGAAGATTGAAATAATCTTTTGTGTCATATCAGACTACCATGGTCTAAAAGTAGAACTCAACAGTACCAGAAATGGCAAAAAGCCTACACACTCATAGAAACTGAACAAGTCTCTACTCAGTGACAGTTGGGTCAGAGAAGAAATAAATTAAGATTTCCTAGAATTCAGTAAAAATGAAGACACTACTTACCCAAACTTACGAGACCCATGAAAGCCATAAGCTTTTTTTGTTGTTGTTTTTAACTTACTGAATCCCAGGCAAAAAATAAACATGATAAACTATCTATTTATAAAACCACAAAACTGTGAACAAGATGTGTAATGTAAAAGGTTATAAATCACATTGATAAAGTAGATTATACCCAACCAAAAACAATGACTATGCTGATGCCTGTCAGATAATATAGTTTTAATAAATATCAAATGTAATGGAAGTGTTTACATAACATTTATGAATGAGAAAATGTTCTTTCCTTATTAGAAGTAGTGTACTGAAAACAGTGGAAAGTTTACAGCGAAACCAAAGGTAACTCATTTCTGTCTTAGAATTTCTTATTTTTCACACAATACATTCTGTTTTCAGTTTTCCTGCCCCAATCTTTTCCAGTACCTCCCCACCTTCCTTCCCATCTTGTACGTCAGCTTTTATGCTTCACATTAGAAAACAAGTAGTCATCTAATGTGTAATACTAAAATAAATAAGATTTAAAAACCAAACAGATCATATAGGCCAAAACACACAGCAAAAGAACAGGAGTGGAAGAAAAAGCACAGGAAACACACACACACAGTAATTGCATAGAAGCAAAAAGCTGAAAGTCATAATACATAAGCAAAGGACCCATGAGTTTTATTTTTTTCAAAAAAATGTCCTTAGTCAACATTGTGATACAAAGAGTCTTTTAACCTCATTTTGAATTGTCCATGTACTGCTAGGCATGGACATACCCGTTAGCGTATTTGTTTCCACAGTTAGTCTTCCTTGAGGGAAACTAATTTTACATTTGCCAATAGTAGTTATTGATTGGCAACAGCTTCTGGGTTAGGGATGAGGGCTTGTGTTCACCTGCACTCAGTTCTACTGCCCCATCTGGTGCAGGCCCATGTGTGCCCTGTGCATGCTACCACAGTCTCTGTGTGTTTACACATGTTTGGGAAGTGCTGTGTTTAGAACGACTTGTTTCTTTTGTGTCCTCCATCTCCTCTGGCTCTTACACTCTTTCTACCTCCTCCTCCTCCACAAGGTGCTCTGAGCCCTGAGAGGAGAGATTTGAGGAAGGCATCATATTTATGGCAGAGTGTTCCTGCAAATTTTCTTGCTGTGGGTCTCTGTATTTGTTCTCATCTGATGGAGGATGAAGCTTACTTTGTTAATGGCTGAGCATTGCACTGATCTATGAGTATGTTATTGGGAGACTTTATATTGCTACATTCCTTTAGAAGAACAGTACTATTTAGTTCTTCCTAAGATCCCCGTCATGTATAGTCTCAGATTCTTTGCCTCCCAAGCATCATTGGTTGTGGAGTTCATCTCAGTGAGACTTAATTATAATCAGATATTTTTTATTACCTCTAACAGTTTTATGTCACTATTGCATCAGAGTATCTTGCCAGTGGTCACTATTGTAGTTCATAGAGTTTGTAGCTGGTTTGGTGTTTATCATTCTCCTTTGGTAGCATGCAGAGTACCTTCTGGTATCATAAACACTAGGCTGTAGGGCTAAAGGCCCTAAATAAGCACCTGATCAAGATCATCTTCTCTGTGTTGTCTGAGTTGTATAAATGTCTTCAGTAATAGGGCCTTACCATAGCCAGTTGGTGGAGAGCAATCAATTGCCCTAACAGTAGCCTAGACTGTTTACAGGTTCTCATGGGATCACTTTGGACAACTTGATTAGATATATCTCATTTCCAGTACTGAAAGCCTCATTGGTGTCTGGCTGGGGCTTAGTCTTCACCAATATTTGGACATTTCATTTAGATTACCTTCATATATGTATATATTTTTAAAGCAATATTTCATGTTTATGAACATTTACCATATTTCATTTCCTAAGGACCCCTCAAATGGCCTTGATTAGCTGTATCTCTCTTTCACCCCCTACAAGCTCCCTTCTCATGTTATTGTGACCAAAGCAACTTAAGAGAGGAAGAATATCTTTTGACTTGCAGTTTTGGTTCATTCCAGAGGGAAATAAGGGAAAACAGTGCCTGTCATGTTGCATGAACATTTGAGAAGCATTTAAGAGATGAACATATTTTGTGCAGTGCTCCTAGCTACTTGACTATGGAATGCCAACAGTTAAGATACGTCTTCCAAGATGAATTGACTTAGTAAAGGCAATCCTCACAGACATGCCATAAGTCCTGTATCCCAAAGTGTTTTTATAACATTTCAAGTTGACAACGCTAATCACCGTAATTGCCATTAACTGAAAAATGTAACATTTTATTTTTATTACAAATAGTTTTACTCTCAATAAGGGATTAAAAGAGTTTATATTATTTTAAAAGGTATTTGTTGTTGAATCTGACATCTGATAATCAGTTCATGTGAAGTAAATTACAATTTTAAAATCAAATATTATATTTACTTACATCTGCGGATATTATAATTTTAGAGTCAAAATGTCCATTTCATTAATTTCAACTCATTTTTTTTAATACTGAGCACTTCTTGAGAATATGCAGTGTAAAATTTTAAGGTTTTTTTTCCCTCTAATTTCAATTCTTCATCAGGCACAATTTATGTTATTTAGCAGAGTTTTCATCTTTCTTTGTAATCCTAGAGTTCAATCAATAGGGCTCAACCTAAAGTGTGTCTTACAATGAGCTCCAATTTCAGTTGTTTTATTAGATGAAAAGTCTAATTGCAATTACTTTGTTTTTTTCTATCTATTTTATTCCCAAATCTCAAAATACTAGGGCATCTGAAAAATTTCCTTTGCTAATGATCAATTTTATTTAAATGGTTCAGTTTTAAACAACCATGCTAATTATGTTCTTGATAGATGCAGAAATATACTTGATAGATGGATTTCTTTCTCTTTGAAGTTATATAATAGAGAGCATCAAGGATACTCATGATGTGTTTACGAGTATTCAAATTTCATCTATGATTCAAGCTATGAGACAAATTTAGAGATTATGTATGGATTTTGGTTCATCAGTGTCAAAGATGGAACTGACATTTATATTACCGTAATAGAAGCCTGTCCCATGCTGCCTCGGGTGAAAGCACATTTTGTTGAGTATTAAAACTTAACCAAAGGGGAGGACTCCAAGATGGCGCCCCGGGAGGACACTGTGACTGTGGAGTAGGTCAGCACAGTGACCAGGAGACTGAAATCTGAGATCTAAAACACCAGCATTTGTGATTGCCAGGTGAGCAGAATTCCTACGGTGAGGAAATCAAGTGGGAAAGTCCTAGGGACACCCAGTTAATCCCTGGAAAAACTCCAGGTGACTGGCTGCACACAACCCTGATGTGAACGCACAGCTTCCCTTCCTGCAGCCAGCCTGGACCAGGACACACACAGTCTCCCAGCCAGGCTGAGGCACCCCAGAGACCATTCAGTCCGGGTGCATCAGCTGCGCACATCTGCTAGCCCTGACCTGATGGTGCAGCCTCCCACCACCCTGCCAGAGGCCTGCTACCTTGCCAGCCTCCTGCCACCCAGCCTGCTGCTATCTTTGACAGGGACAAAAAGTTCCCGGTCCAGACTGATACCATTCCAGACCTGGGAGAAACGGCGGGCACACATCTGCTAGCTCTGATCAGAATGTGCAGCTTCTCGCGGCCCTGCCAGTCACAGCATCTGACTGGGACACATAGTTTCCTGTCCAGAGTGAGGGATCTCAGATACCAGGCCAGACCTGGGAGAAACGATGGGCACACATCTGCTAGCCTTGAGCAGAACACCCACCTCCCACGGTGCCAGTACAGCCAGCTGCTACCACAGACAAGGACATATAGTAACTGATCCACACTAAGGTGTCCCCTGATACCATCCCAGACTGGGATGCACAGCCCCTAGCTCAGAAGAAGGTACCCGCAGTGCCACCCACTGACCTCAGAGTCCAGCCTGCAGAACCTGCCACAGAGTGAAGAACACTGGGAATCCAGGAAACCTGCTCAGGCGCTTGCCTCCAGTCTGTGCTTGCTAAAAGCACTAGTGTCCTCAACCCCTCCTGAGCTTACTCCCAAACCCCATAGCTCAACCTTATATACTCCCCTAACCCTCCCCTTTAAGACACCTTCCAGGTACACGGGCTCACACTGGCATGTACGCACACACACACACACACACACACACAAACTTATTCCCCCTCCTCAACAACTAAACTACGCCAGTAACCTTCCCCCCCCCCCAGGGACAACTGAGACAACTACACACACTATCAAAACACTGGAACTCTCTGATCTTCTTGAAGACTACTCCAGACATCAGAGACAGACAGTTCCAGTCTGAAGTTCAGCTTCAAGGAACAAACAGCTCCTTCAGTATATATAAACAAATGGCCAGAGGTCAATGTAAGTACTCACCCAACAAAAATCAGGACACCATGGCACCACCAGAAACACCCAAAAGCAATGGAGATTTTAATTCAGGGGAGACACAAGAAAATAATATTAAAGCTATGCTTATGCAGTTACTAGAGGAACAAAAAGAGAAAATGAACAACACCCTCAAAGAAATACAGAAGAATATACCTGCCCATGTAGAGGAACAATTAAAGACATACAGAGAGGAAACAAAACAAAACAAAAAAACACAAGGGAGCCACATTCAATCAATGAAGGAAATGGTACAAAACATGAAAACAGAATTAGAATCTATAAAGAAAACATGAACAGAGAAAAACCTGGAACTGGAGAACTTAGAGAAAAGATCAGAAACCACAAAGGTAAGCATCACCAATAGAATACAAGAGATGGAAGAGAGAATCTCGGGAGCTGAAGATACACTTGCTGAAATGGATTCCTCACTCAAAGAAAAAATAAAATTGGAAAAGTCCCAAACACAAAATATCCAAGAAATCAAGGATGCCATGAAAAGACAAAACCTAAGAATAATAGGAATAGATGAAAAAGAAGACTTCAGTATCCAAGGACCAGAAAATATTTTTTAGAAAATCATAGAAGAAAATTTTCCCAACTTAAAGAAATGTCCATAAACATACAAGAAGCCTACAGAACACCAAATAGACTAGACCAGAAAAGAAATACCTCTCATTACATCATAATCAAAACACTAAACCTACAAAACAAAGAAAAAATATTAAAGACAGCAAGGGAAAAGGGCCAAGTAACATGTGAAGGTAGACCAATCTGAATCACACCAGACCTCTCATCAGAAACTATGAAAGGAAGAAGGGCCTGGGCAAAGGTCATGCAGTCTTTAAGGGATCATAGATGCCAACCAAGACTACTATACTTGGCAAAGTTTCAATCAACATAGATGGAGAAAACAAAATATTCCATGAGAAAACAAAATTTAAGCAATATCTACACAGCAACCCAGCTCTACAGAAGTTTATAGAAGGAAAACTCCAATCCAATGAAAACCACTACACCAAAGAAAATATAGGATTCAGATAACTTCCCAACAAAAAGGAAAAAAAAGCAATGAATCATAGTAAGACCACCAACTCCACAATAAAAGGAAGTAACAGTCATTGGTCCCTATTATCTATCAATATCAATAGACTCATCTCTCCTATGAAAAGACACAGACTAAAAGAATGGTTACCGAAAGAGCACCCAACATTCTGCTGCATCCAAGAAACACACCTATGCAACAAAGATAAACACTACCTCAGAGTAAAGGGCTGGAAAAATGTGTTTCAAGTAAATGGACCCCGAAAACAAGCTGTGGTAGTGATCCTAGTATCTAATAAAATAGACTTTAAACCAAAACTAATCAAGAAAGATGAGGAGGGTCCCTTCCTTCTCATCAAAGGAAAATTCCAACATGAGGACATCACAACTTTGAACATCTCTGCCCTAAATACAAGGCCACAAACATTTATAAAAGAAACATTATTAAAGCTAAAATCACACATTGATCCCAACACCCTAATAGTGGGATAATTCAACACTCCACTCTCACTAAGGAACATATCAACCCATCAGAAGGAAAACAGGGAAACAAGGGTACTTATAGAGGCCCTAAATCAAAAGGACCTAATAGATGTCTACAAAACTTTTCTCCCTAGATGAAAAGAGTATACCTTCTTTTCAGCACCTCATGGAACCTTCTCCAAAATAGACCACATAGTGGGTCACAAAGCAAGTCTCAGAAGATACAGGAAGATTTAAATAATCCCTTGTATCCTATCTGACCATCATGGTCTAAAGCTGGAACTCAACAACAATAGGAACAGCAAAAAGCCTGCACATACTTGGAAACTGAACAACTTGCTACTCAAGGACAGCTTAGTTAGGGAAGAAATAAAGAAATAAATTAAAGACTTCCTAGAATTCAATGAAAATGAAAGCACAACATACCCAAACTTATGGGAAACAATGAAGGCAGTGCTAAGAGGAAAGTTCACAGCACTAAGTGCCTTCAAGAAGAAATTTGAAACATCTCATACAAGCATCTAATGGCCCAACTGAAAGCCTTAGGAAAAAAAAAAGAAGCAGATATACCCAAGAGGAGCAGACAGCTGGAAATAATCAAACTCAGGGCTGAAATTAATCAATTAGAAACAAATAAATCTATTCAAAGAATCAATGAAACCAAGAGCTGGTTCTTTGAGAAAATCAACAAGATAGACAAGCCCCTAACCAAACTAACAAAAAGGCAGAGAGAAACTATCCAAATCAGCAAAATGAGAAAGGAAAAGGGGGACAAAGAGAGGAAAAGCCCTGGGACAGATGGTTTTAGTGCAGAATTCTACCAAACAGTCAAAGAAGTCGTAACACCAATTCTCTCTAAACTATTCCACAAAGTAGAAATAGAAGGAAAATTACCTGACTCTTTCTATGAAGCCACAGTCACCTTGATACATAAATCACACAAAGAACCAACAAAAAAAAGAGAACTTCAGACCTTATGAACTTTGATACAAAAATATTCAATGAAATACTCACAAACTGAATCCAAGAACAGATAAAAGATATCATCCACCATGACCAAGTAGGCTTCATCCCAGGCATGCAAGGGTGGTTCAATATAAAGAAATCCATCAATGTGATCCACCATATAAACAAACTGAAAGAGAAAAAGCACATGATAATCTCCCTAGATGCTGAAAAAGCATTCGACAAAATCCAACATCCATTCATGTTTAAAGTCTTGGAGAGATCAGGGATACAAGGCACATACCTAAACATAATAAAGATAATATAGAGCAAGGCTATAGCCAACATCAAACTCAATGGAGAGAAACTTAAGTCAATTCAACTGAAATCATGGACAAGGCAAGGCTTCCCATTGTCTCCATACCTCTTCAACATAGTACTTGAAGTCCTAGCTAGAGCAATAAGACAACTAAAGGAGATCAAAGGAATGCAAATTCAAAAGGAAGAAGTCAAAGTATCATTATTTGCAGGCGATATGATAATATACATGAGCGACCCCAAAAATTCAACCAGAAAACTCCTTCAACTGATAAACACCTTCAGCAAAGTGGCTGGATACAAAATCAAGTCAAAAAATCAGAAGTCCTCCTGTACACCAAAGACATAAGGGTCAAAGACATAAGGGTCTAGAAAGAAATTAGGGAAACAACACCCTTCACAATAGCCACTAATAACATAAAGTACCTTGGGGTGACACTAACCAAGCAAGTGAAAGACTTGTTTGAAAAACTCTTCAAATCTCTGAAGAAAGAAATTGAAGAAGATTTCAGACGATGGAAAGATCTCCCATGCTCATGGATTGGTAGGATTAACATAGTAAAAATGGCCATTCTGTCAAAAGTAATCTACAGATTCAATGCAATTTCCATCAAAATACCAACACAATTCTTTACAGACCTTGAAAGAAAAATTCTCAACTTCATGTGGAGAAACAAAAAACCCAGAATTTTCAGAATAATCCTGTACAACAACAGATCATCTGGAGTTATCTCTATCCCTGACCTCAAGCTGTACAACAGAACAGTGGATCACTGGAAGCAAATAGAAGACCCAGAAATAAACCCACACACCTATGGAAACTTGATTTTTGACAAAGAAGCCAAAACCATTCAATTGAAAAAAAAAGACAGCATCTTCAACAATTGTTGCTGGTCAGACTGGATTTCTATATGCAGAAAAATGAAAATAGTTCCATATTTATCACCCTGCAAAAAACTAAAGTCCAAGTTGATCAAAGACCTCAACAAAAAAACAGACACACTAAACCAGTTAGAAGAAAAAGTAGGGAAGACCCTAGAACTCATTGGCACAGGAGATTACTTCCTGAACAGAACACCAGCACCTCAGGCTCTAAGATCAACAATAAATAAATGGAACCTCATGAAACTGAAAAGCTTCCTTAAAGCAAAAGACACTGTCATCAAAACAAAACGACAGCCTACAAATCGGCAAAGGATCTTTACCAATCCTACATCTGACAGAGGGCTAATATCCAGTATATATAAAGAATTCAAGAAAATAAAAAGCAACAAATCAAGTAATCCAATTAAAAAATGGGGTATGGAGCTAAACAAAGAACCCTCTGTAGAGGATTGTAGAATGGCAGAAAAACACTTAAAGAAATGCTCAATTTCCTTAGCCATCAAGGAGATGCAAATCAAAATGACCCTGAGATTTCACCTTATACCCACCAGAATGGATAAGATCAAGAACTCAAGTGACAACTCATGTTGGAGAGGTTGTGGAGAAAGAGGAACTCTCCTCCATTGCTGGT
>CM053753.1:70370716-70396754 GCA_028658305.1 Pachyuromys duprasi | reverse complement strand
AATGAGGGAGGAGGCTATGCCTGGGATGCAAAGTACCTAACCTGTGATTGATATAAAAATAAATAAATTAATAAAAAAAAAGGCAAAGCACTCAAGGGGAGTAGATACTAGGAAATAATCAAACTAAGTGCTGAAATCAACAAAACAGAAATAAAGAAAACAATGCAAAGAATCAATGGAACAAAGAAGTGGTTCTTTGAGAAAATTAACCCAACAGACAAACTCTTATTTAAACTAACAAAAAAACACAGAGAAAATATTCAAAATCAGGAACCAAAGGAAGAGTATAACAACAGACAACAAGGAAACCCAAAGACCCATTAGATCATACTTCAAGAGCCTCTGTTCAACAAAATTTGAAAATCAAAAGGAAATTGATGGTTTTCTTGATAGATAACACTTACCAAAGTTAAATCAAGAACAAGTAAACAATTTAAATAGATACATTACCCCTAAGGAAGTAGAAGCAATCATTGAATGTCTCTCAACCAAAAAGAGCCCAGGAGAGATGGTTTTACTGAAGAATAACCCAGATTTACCTAGAAGAGTTAATACTAGTAGATGATTCCACGAAGAGAAATAGAAGGAAAATTGCCAAATTCTTTTATGGGGACACAGTTAACCTGATACCCAAACCACTCAAAGACTCAACAATAAAAGATAATTACAGACCAATTTCCCTGATGAACATTGATGCAAAAATAAAAAAAAACAGCTGGACATGTTGGTGCATGCCAGTAATCCCAGAATTTCAGGAGGCAGATGCAGGTGGAAAATTGTGAGCTCAAGGCTAACCTGCTCTGCAAAGTGAGTCCATGACAGTCAAGGCTACATGGAGAAACCCTATCTCAAGAAAACAGCAGTAACAAAACTAAACAAAAAATACTCACAAACTGAATCCAAGAGCTCATCAAAAAGTTCATCATGATCAAGTAGTCTTCAGTCCTGAGAAGAAGAAATGTTCAACAGAGGAAAATCTGTCAATGTGACCTACCATGTAGACGAAGTGAAAGAAAAAAAAAATCCACATGATTATCCCATTAGATGCTGAAAAAGCCTTTGACAAAATCCAAAATTACTTCCTGATGAATGTCTTGAGTAATGAGGCATGTAAGGCACACACATAATAAAAGTAATTCACAGAAGGTCAACAGTCAACATCAAGTAAAACAGAGAGAACGTTAAAGCAACTCCACTGTCTATGAGTATCAGCGTCTGCTTCCTTATCTCATTCAGTAGAGTCTTTCAGAGGCTGACTGTGGTAGGTTCATATTCTGTTCCCTGTCTTCTCCTCCTTCCAATGTCTTTCACATTTGTCTTTCTGAATGAGAATTGACCACCTTCCCTAGAGTCTTCCTTTTCCCTAGGGTCTTCTTTTACTAAAGAAGCTGTTCTTTAGCAGTATTGATTTTAGTATGTTTAACATACATTATATGGCCAATATCCACTTATGAGTGAGTATATGCCATGTGTTTCTTTATGATTTTAGGTTATTTCACTCAAGATAATCTTTTCTAGTTTCCACCATGTGCCTGTAAATTTCATTATTTCCTTGTTTTTAATAGCTGAGTAATATTAGATTGTGTAAATGTACCACAATTTTTGTATCCATTCCTCTGCTGAGGAGCATCCAGGAGCTTCTGGCTATTATGTTTCCAGCTGCTGCAAACATGAATGAGCCAATGTCCTTGTTGTATAGTAGAGTATATTTTGGATATATGACTAGGAGTGGTATAGCTAGATCTTAAGGTAGTACTATTTTTAACTTTCTGAGAAAGCACCAGATTGATTTCTTAGCCTCATAGACAAAATTTGGACAGAGTGCAGGAAATTTTATGAAAGAAGGGGGAGATAGAAAGACCTGGAGGAGACAGAAGCTCCAAAAGGGAGACCAACAGAGACATAAAAAGCCCTGGGGGCCCTGCAGAGATTGATACCCCAACCAAGGACAATGCATGGAAAGGACTTAAAATGCTGGCTCAGATGTAGCCCATAGACTCAGTCTACAAGCAGGCTCCCTAGTAAGGAATCCTAATTACTAGTAAGGGAAGCAGGGGCTGTCTCTTTCAACAACTCAGTGACCGCTTCTCTGATCACCACCCTATGGTGGGTGCAGCCTTGCCAAGCCACAGAGGAAGACAGTGTAACCAGTCCTAGGGTCAAACAGAGGGAGAGGAGGACCTCCCCTATCAGTGGACTAGGGGAAGGGCATGGGGGAGAAGAGGGAGGAAGGGAGGGTAGACTTGAGAAGAGATAAGGGAGGGGGCCACAGCTGGGATACAAATTGAATAAATTTTAATAAATTATAATATTACAAAAGAAAAAAAAAGCAACTCCGCTAAAATCAGGATCAAGACAAGGCTATCCATTTGTTCCCTATCTATTCAATATTATAGTAGGCTTTTGACCCACAAGCAGTTTAAATAAAGGCACAGACATAAATATTTAAAAGCTTAGGACTATAACTGAGAAGATTCTCAGCTAGCTCATCTAACTTATCACAAATATACTAGCCCACTACCTCTCTGCTCGGCCCTGATACATCTGTCCTTCCAGTGTCCCTGGAAAGTCTCTCTTGCTTGTTCTCATCTCCCTGAATCCCCCAGCCCTCTACCAAGAAGGCTACTTCTATTTCCTTCCCAGCCATTGATCATCAGATCTTTGTTAATTCCAATTATTCTAGATTGCCTTATGCAGGTGAGGAAGTATTTACAAAATATGACCACAGTGATGGGCCAGAGTTCTCTGCTGGTACATCTGACCAAAAGCAAGTAACAGTTTCAACTCAATTTCCATCAAAATTCCAACACAATTCTTTATAGAACGTGAAAAAAAATACTCAACTTCATATGGAAAAACAAAAACCCAGGGTAGCTAAAACAGTCCTATACAAGAAAAGAACTTCTGTAGATATTGCCATCTCTGATTTCAAGATATACTCCAGAGCTCTAAAATCCACATCGTATTGGCATAAAAGCAGACACACTGACCAAGGGAATAAAAATTAATGTCTCATACATAAATCCACAGACCTATGGACATTTGATTTTTGACAAAGAAGTCAGAAATATGCACTTCAAAACAGAAAACATCTTCAAAAACAAAAGGTGCTGCTCTAACTGGTTATATATATATAAAAGAATTTAAATAGATCCATATCTATCTCAGTGCACAAAACTCAAGTCCAGGTGGATCAAAGTCATCAACAAAGAACACTAAATTTAATAGGTGAAAAAGTGGGAAATAAGGTTGAATTGGTAGAGGAGACATCTTCCTGACCAGAATATTGATAGTTCAAGCATGAAGATCAACAATTAATAAATGGGACCCTATGTAAATGAGAAGCTTCTGCAAGGCAAAAAATAATAGAACAAAATTGCAACCAGTAGAATAGGAAAAGTCTCTCCTTTTTTACCAACTTTACATCTGAAACAGAGATAATTTCCAAAATATATAAAGAACTCAGGAAACTAGACTTCAACAGGCAAAACAATCCAATTTTAAAAAGCAGAGTATAGATCTAAACAGAATTCTCAACATAGAATCTCAAATGGCAAAGAAGCACCTGAAGAAGTGTTCAACAACCTTACCCATCAGAGAAATGCAAATCAAAATAAATCTGAGATTCCATCTTATACCTGCCAGAATGGCTAAATCAAAATAACTAGTAACAGGCCATGCTGGTGAGAATTTGAAGTTAGGGGACTGCTTCTTCATTGCTAGTGAAAATACAAACTTGTACAATCACTCTCGATATTCATATGGTAATTTCTCAGAAAATTGGTAATTGATCTAAGTCAAGATCCAATTATGCCACTTTTTGGCATGTATCCAAAAGACACTCTTATCATACCACGAGGACACTTGCTCAACTATATTTTATAGCAGCTTTATTCATGATAGTCAGAACCTGTAAACAATTTAGATGACCCTTAATCAGAGAAGGAATAATGAAAATGAGGGACATTTACACAATGAAATATTACTCAACTGTTAAAAAAGGACATCATGAAATTTGCAGACAAACTAATTGAACTGGAAAAAATTACCCTGAAGTTACCCAGATCCAGAAAGACAAACATGATATGTACTCACATATAAGAAGTAAGGTAACCAAGACCCAGAAAAAAAAAAAGATGTTATGTACTCACTTGTTAGTTAGTATAAAGTGAAGGATAATCATGCTACAATCTACCAATCCATGGAGGCTAGCAACAAGGAATGTTCAAGATGGAGAATGTATGGGTTGCCCTGGGAAGGGTAAATAGAATAGACATTGTGGATGGACTGGGTGCAGTTGGGGACAGGAACTGGAGGGAGAAAGTCCATGGAGGAAGGAAAGAGAAAGTACTGGAAGAGACAACTGGAACTGCGATGTAATTTTGGGGACAAGGTAGAAACCCAGTGCAATGGAAAGTCCTAGTCATCTATTAGGGTGACCCTACCTAGGATTGCTAGTAATGGAGATTCAGAGCATGAAGTGGCTGTCTTCTCATAACCACGTAAGCCTTCCAGTGGAAGGATACCAACCCAGCCACAAAACTTTGACTTCCAATTTGTCTTGCTAGTATGATTTGCTTGTGTCAAGATGGGACAGAAATTGTGGGCATGTCTAACCAATGGCTGGAGACCTTGAGACCCATGTCATGGAAGTGACACCTGACACTGCCTAAAGGTCCAGAAACCTCAGTCCAGATGGCCCAGAGACCTTGGATAGAACCAAACAGGCCAACCAAAAAAATATGTCAATGAAATGGTTCCAAATGATATTCTGCTATATTCATAGACAGGAGCCTGCCATAATCACCATCAGAGAGAATCCTTCCAGCAACTAATGGATACATATTCACATAACCAGAGCCAATCATAAGGCATAACTCGGTAAACCCCATGGAAGAACGGAAGGAAGTATTATAGGTGCCAGAAAGTTAAGGCCACAAGAAACCCCACAGAATCAACAAACCTGGACTTGAGACTGGACTTAAGACTAACTATTTGGAAGTCTGCATGGATCTTTCCATGCTTTCTGCACATATATTATAGTTGTGTAGCTTAGTGTTTTGTGGGACTCCTAACAGTTGGAGTGGTGTCTGTTTCTGAAATTTTTCCTTGCTTTTGGGATCCTTGTCCTCTCACTTGATTTCATTGTCCAACCTTGAAAGGGGGGGGGGGTCGTGCTTAGTCTTATTGCAACATGATATGCTGTGCTTGGATGATATCCCTGAGAAGCCTTCTTTTTTTTTTTTCTGGGGGTAAACAAAGGAGGAGTAGGTGGGGAAGAAGAAGAGAAAAAGGAGGAACTAAGAGGAGTAGAAGGAGGGGAGGTTGTGTTTGGGATGTAATATATGAGAGAATAAAATAATAAAATATCAAAAATGTGGAATTACAGTGAATGCCAGAGTCACAGGCTAGGCAGCAGACATGAACGTACCTGAAACACTGCACATTAAAAAGCTAAGTTAGAATAGAATATAGCTAAGAATACAAGATAGGCCTTAAAGTATTGATGTGGTGGTTACTTCATCCCAATGTCGCAGCCTCATCACTTAGCACATACAAGGATAGATACACAAAGATGTTCACCCACTCAAATACTGAAAAATTGACTTCGCTGTCCTTTTGTTAAGAATTAGAAGTATAAACAGGTTTGTTGTCTTCAGAAGTAGTTCTGTCCTTACCTAATTCTTTTCTACCATAAGAACCAACCAACATGTCACTATTAAAAACTCTTGAGAAACATGGATGGATAAAATTGTCATATTGATGGGAACCAGGACACTGATTCTATAAAATGTGCTATCTAATCTCAAATACATAACCTATCACAGCACTTTTTCACTTGCTGTATAATGGTTGAGCAGCAGGTTTGAGGAAAAGATTGATTTGTTAGTATAAAAGTTAATATTAGAAAAAAATAAAACATTTGTCAAACTGGACTGAAACACAAAGCAGTGTAAGAATACTGAAGTACCCACATGATTACATGATTCCCCTTTATGAGAACTTAGGAGCTTAGTCTCTCACCCAAAGTCCTAGCTGTGCATCTAGTATTTAGAAGCTACAGTATCAAAGTTCGTATACATACTGAAATTTCATTGACATTTATATATTGAAAATGATGTCTCTGGAAGCAATGTGTGAGGTGTCTCCAGAGCTAAAATACAGTCCACAGATTCTTTTGTACTATGGACCAGCCATCACAACATATGTCTTGGGGACGCTCAGAGCCCTAGGAAATCCTCATCACTAGCGTTCTATTTTGTCATGTGTTAAATGGCTAACATACAAGCCCTATTTACTTGGTCAACTTATAACATGCATTGCTGCATCAGGGACCCAGATGTTTTTGCTGTATAATTTAACAGGCATAATGACAAGTTTTTTTTTTTTTCTGGAAGGTACAACTTCCATTTAGTGCTCATGATTAAATATCCATGTTTTCATAAAAATCTTATTCCTTTTGATGATTGTTCAGAATTTTTGCTGTTGATTGAGGATATTTGTCAAGACAAGTGGGAATAGTTCCTCTGTAAACATTTAGCTCTCATACATGTCTTCAAGAACCTGGCTATCAACATGTCAGCTGCTTCTCTGATGAATGGGTATGTTTAGTGGGCAGTAATTTCCCAGTAGATAGAATATTTTACAAATTAAAAGGAGACAAATATCAAACATAATAAGGGGAAATCTCCAGGTTTTTTAAAATCTCATTTCAAGGGCTGACTTTTCATTACTATTTTAAAATTAAAATACCACTGGCCTTTCAACAAATGATAATGACCCATGGGATTCTTATAACAAGTTTGAAATGTTGAAGATGACTCCAATGGCAGGGCTTTTAAACTGCTTCAAAATGAGAAGTAAGATTGGCATCAATTTATGTTTTAGCTATGCCTGTCTATTTTACATGAATCCTGAGTTCTAGGTCACCCAGAGAAGCTCTTAGCTGATTACAAAGCTGAGCAAATAATTTTAGTGCTAAATATTTTCTCTGTAGTTGGCATGAAGAAGAGAATACTGTTAACCAGTTCAGGACTTACTCCATTTTAAGAGAAAAATCTGTCCCCTTTTCAGCTACCATTTGTGAGGAACAAGGTCTCTGAGAAGCTGGAGCCAGAAATACTCAGCTTATCCACCAAATATAATCCCGTTTGCTGTGTATTTTTTTATTTAAAATGTGTTTTTAAATTTTATCTCTCTGTTTGAAAGATGCTAATACTGTCCTTGAGTCTACTTCTGAGCCCAGTTTTAAATTATTTTACTTATAAGATCAAAAAACCATTAAAGGATCGTCTTATTTGTCCCCAGTGATAATGCTATCAAAATAAATTATAATGTATATATCCATCATATGACACATGAAGATCAAAATGGGTGACCTTTTTAATAGTGTACAGTCCTTATGAGATATGTTCAATTGTTACCTTGACTACTGTTGCTACTGTGTGGATAAGACAATTATTGCTATTTGTTTACATGATTCTGATTCTGTGTCATTTTATCCATGTGTCTTTATTGATGGTGTGGATCATACTTACAAGCCAGATAAATTACCTTCTACCCGGCCACTTTCACCGTACTAAACGTTTTGCTTTTAAACCAGGGTACTTAATGCAAAAAGAGCAGCACAAGAAATAATGAAGGCTATGCATGAGCCCTAATCGCTGTGGCAGTAACTGCTAGTGTAGGCAGGAGCTGCTCTTGCACTTTCTGGAGTGGGTATCCCAACAGCTCCAAGCCATCTTGGAATTCAGACCCCAGCAGGGACCTGCACACACGAAATGCTGCAGGGGTTACAGTGAGTGTTGGCTCCTGCTGGTCCTTCAACTTCCAGACAGACAGCTTTGAGCTAGGGTGCGACTGTGAACCTAAAGTGATGGTTCCAATGGAAGGAATCAATAATTTCAAGATGCCAAACAAATTATCTGAAAAAATCTGTATTATGTTCAACTCCATGTGTAAATACCCCTCTTTCTTCATTTGTGAAAAAACTGGGCTTTGGGACAGGGGTCTACGTGTACCTAACTAATGAAAATATCTCTGAGAGGGTTGTTTCAATCTACTTGGACGGTGAAAAAGATAAGTCCTTTTTGTACCCATCATTATCGAACTGTGCATCAGGAGAGACTAACTGACAAAGCAAAGATCTTAAAAAATCTTCTAGGGTATCATGTTTTTACTCAAGCCAGTGATGGTACTCTGTGCCTTGCCATGGAGTATGGAAGTAAAAATCTCTGAAGGACCTAGCAGAAGAGCAGAGCAAAGACAACAGAAGTCCTTTTACAGCAGCTGTAATTCTCAGAGTTGCTTTGTACTTAGCGAGGGGGCTAAAGTATCTGCATCAAGGAAAGAAGCTGCCTCATGGAGATATAAAATCTCCAAATGTTGTAATTAAAGGTGATTTTGAAACAATAGATTTTAAAATCTATGATGTAGGAGTCTCTTTGCCATTCAATGAAAATATGACTGTCACTGATCCTGAGGCCTGTTACAATGGTACTTGAGACATGGAAACCTGAGGAAGCGTTGGATGAAAATGGCATTACTACTGACAAGGCATATATAGATGCTTTTGGCATGACTCTGCAAGAAATGATGACTTTATGTATTCCAATTGAATACTTTATGTATTCAATATTCCAGATGAAGAAGATGAGATGATGATGACAAAGACAAAACTTTTGATAAGAGTGACTTCAATGATGAAGCATACTATGCAGCTATGGGGACCAGGCCATCCATCAACATGGAGGAACTGAACGAATCCTACCCAAGGTCATTGAACTCTTCTCTGAGTGTACTAATGAGGAACCTAAAGATCCCCCTTCTGCTGCACACCTTGTTAAAGCTTTGGAACTGGATATCCATGGATGCCGCTTGTGGTGGCCTAAGCATGAAACATAGCTTGTATGGGTACTCTTAACTCACATGCATTTATTCAGTTACTATGAACTGCAGTGGCTAGATTCTGGAAGTGGCTTATCTTAGGACCACGGTGTATAGTTAATATTTGCATAATTTTCTGACATGTTATTTTTTAGATTGTAAGCATTTATTGTACTGGAGAGTCTGTGATAACTCTCCAAGTACCTAGACGCTGCCCCTCCTGATTGAAAACACTGGTGAGCCCAATGTGACCTGACTGAGATCTACTGAGGTATTCTTCTCTTTAATGGTGTACTAAAAGTTTCATTATATGCAGTACAAAGTTAATCTACCTTTGCTCAGCGTGTCCAGTCTTTAACTGGTATATTGGCCCATCTGCCGCAGAGTGTGAAAAGAGTATGGATCAGAAGAGTAGCTCCTAGGGTCTGTCAGACCCTGGTTACAGCTATCTTGAATCTCCACATCTTAGTGTCCAGTTTATGGAATATATTTTTGTGCTAATAATTTTGGTTTTTACTGACTGTATCCTTAGTCTTTTAAAGCGGTGATGTAAGACAGTGATGTAAGACAGATGTAAGGACAGTGCAAAGAGCTGAATATAGATACGAGGCTTCACATGACTCATCAGTCGTGAGTTATAATTGCCATGTAGGCACCCTCTTTAAATTATTTCAGCATGTGCCACGTTAGTAAAGCCATTAGAGTAAAATGACAAACTGCTCATTTTACAAACCTGGACAAACCTTGGTCCAGTCAGTATCAGAATGTGCCTGAAATCTGTGATATTACTTCAACCTCCTCACAAAAAGCCATGGCTTATAATAATTATTTTGTTAAGTCATTTCCTTTCATTTAAGTCATTTGGATCCACTGGTCTTATTCCCAGACAGGAGTGTGCTTCTGCATATACCCACCAGTAACTTGTATTAAATATAACTCTGTACCTGATATTCCTGCTTTTTAGTTACATAGGGCCTGGAAACAAATTTTCATAGTAGAGATTAAATATTATTTGGGACACATTCCTGAGAAGCATCTTATAAATGTGTCCTTCCTTTGACATAACTTTGGGCTCTTCGTCCCATTTTCATATCCCAGTATTAACCAAATTTATCATTAGTTTTTCAACTATGTGTAAAAGGTCCATTAAGTCACTAAGTTTTGCATTAAAATAGCATGCATGCTTTTTAAATCAGATTATGAAAAATGCACTTAGCTCTTTCACATTCCAGATTTAAAGAAACTCAATAGAATAATTCTTTCAAGTCAATTAATTTTTTCCACTTATACTCTCAAGTTTTCATTTTCATAAGAAGCTTAAGCTGGCAAGTAGGAAATGATATAATGATTTTAATTTTTTTCTTCTTTGATGTTTTTCTAAATCTTCCATTGTATATATGTTAGGAAACACTGAGAAGTTTGATAGGCAAGATACCAGTTTTTCTGAGATGTATGAGAAAAGTAAAAAGAAAAAACAAAGACTTTGAAAAAGTTGTAGAAAAAATTAGTACTGTACATAAATTCTATTGGTCTTATAATTTATAGAATATAGCTTCACAGTTGTACACTGAATGTGCTCTGTACTCAGCCAATGTTCTAACACTAAAAAATATAAGAACAAACAAAGCATAAGTCCTCAAGAAATTGACAATCAAGGAGGGATATTTAGCACAGTTGAGGGATACTTGCCTAGCATGCATGAGACTCTGAGTTTAATCCACAAAAATATTCAAAGAATGTTGATATACGTACATCTTCATGCTGCAAAAAAAAACATTAAATTAACATTTCATTCAAGCTATGTGAATGATATCTGTACTTAGGAAAATGTATTCAATTAAAATTTACTGTGTAAATGGTACTTAGGTAAAGAGTCAACATAGATAAATGGAGGAGAAAAGATTTATCAAAGAACTCTAGACAGCAGCCAAGGAGGCTTTGGATAAACTACAAGTTCAAAGAGAAGATTCACTGAAAAAACAAAAGAAGCTATAACCTTCTGATGTAGATGATAACGAAGAGTGAAAAATACCATTAAGAGATTGTCATGGTCCAGGCAAAGCTGACCATGGTCAGACATTAGGTTTGTCACTGAGGTATTTGGGAGACAATGCTGGCCATTAAAAAAAAATAGTACATCATACTGAATATATGCATTAAGGAAGATAATGGCATTGAAGATTAATTCATTAATATTTTGAAAAATCAGGCATAGGGCATTCTAAGAAAACAGATATGGTGTTTTTGAATTATGTAATGATGTACACAAGCAGTCTGATAGATATTTAGGGTAAGAGTCAACATAGAGCAACAGAACCAAAAAATCTGAGCACAGGGGTCTTTCCTGAGACTGTTACTCCAACCAAGTACCATGAATGGAGAAAACCTAGAACCCCTGCACAGATGTAGCCCAAGGTAGTTCAGTGTTCAAGTGGGTTCCATAGTAATGGGAACAGGGACTGCCTCTCACATGAACCAATTGGCCTGCTCTTTGACTGCCTCACTCTGATGGGGGAGCAGCCTTACCAGGCCACAGAGAAAGACAATGCAGCCACTCCTGATTAGAGCTGATAGACTAGAATCAGAAGGAAGGAGAGGAAAACCTCCCCTATCAGTGGACTCGGGGAGGGGCAGGTATGGAGAAGAGGGAGGGAAGGTGGGATTGGGAAGGAAGGAGGGAGGGGTTTATGGGGGGATACAAAGTGAATAAAGTGTAATTAATAAAAAAAAGAGTCAACATAGATAAAAGTAAAAAAAAAACTAAACATATCTTTGGCAAGTGAAGGACAGAGAGAGAAAGAAAGAGATTTAATTTTAGAAGGAGGATTTTCCTTGAATAGTAGGAATGGCATGTTTATAAATTGGCTGGGAAACATTTAAAGAAATATTCAATCTCATTAGTCATCAGGAAAATGCAAATCAAAACAACTCTGAGATTTTATCTTATACACATTAGAATGTCTAAGATCAAAAATTCAAGTGACAGCAAATGCTGGCAAGGTTGTGGAGAAAGGGGAACACTCCTCCATTGCTGGTGGGAGCACATATTTTTACTACCACTTTGGAAGGCAATCTGTTGCTTTCCTATAAAATTTGAAACGGCTCTACCTCAATACCCAGCTATACCACTCCTGGGCATATATCCAAAAGATTCTCCACCATATAACTAGGACATTTGCTCAACTATGTTTATAGAGGCTTTTTTTTATAGCCAGAGAAACTGGAAATAACCCAGCTGTCCCTCAACTGAAGAATGTGTAAACTCTGGTATATCTACAGAATGGAATACTATTCAGCTATTACAAATAAGGACACCATGAAATTTGCAGGCAAATGGATGGATCCAGAAAAGATCATCCTGAGTGAGGTAATCCAGATCCTGAAAGACACACATGGTATATACTCACTTATAAGTAGATATTAGCCATATAAGACAGGATAACCATACTGCAACCCACAGACCTAAAGAATCTAAGTAACAAGCAGGACTCTAGGGAGCATGTTCAATTCTCATTCAGAAGGGCAAATAGAATAGACACCAAAAGCAGTTGAAGAGAGGAAACAGGACTGGAAACTACCATAGATGTTCTCTGAAAGACCACCTACTGGGAGACAGAAGCAACTATTGAGCCAAACTTTAGGCAGGGCATATGAAGTCTTATGGAAGAGTCGGGGGATAGGAGGACCCGGAGTGGTCAGCAGTTCCACAAGAAGACCAACAGAGCTAACAAATCTGGACCCAGGGAGTGGGTTGGGGAGCACTGCAGAGACTGATGCACCAACTAAGGTCCTTACATGGAGTAAAACTAGCTTCCCCCACCCCCAGTTCCTGCTCAGACATAGCCAGTAGTCAGCTCAGCATCCAGTCTGTTCCCTAGTATAGGGAGCAGGAACTGTTTCTGACATGGACTATGTTGCCTGCCCCTGGATCACTTCCCCCTGGCAGGATGGCATTGCCAGGTTCCAAAGGAACAGGATGCAAGCATTCCTCATGAGACTTGATAGACTGGGGTCAGTTGATAAGGGGAGGGCTCCCCCAACTGAGGCCTAGGAGAAGGGAATGGAGAAAGAGGGTGGGAGGGTGCTACCAGGATGAAATGAGGGAGGGGCCTACAATAGGGATGTAAAGTGAATACATTTTAAAATTTTAAATTAAAAATACATATACAACATTTAGTTCTCCAGAGAAAATTGTGTGTTTTCATTTATGTGCATAAGTTCATATTTATAGGGGTCACTGAAATGCACTGTCTGCAGTGCTCTGGGGAATTTATTGTTATCCATCAAAAAATAATTCACAGCATTTATTATTGTATAAATGAACAAAACATCCACACATTTGCAATTTTTATAAGCATTTCTAATGTGATGCATATTTAAGCCTTCTCTAAATGAAACAATCTTGCTTAGCAGAGTTTATTTCCTAGACCTCTTTGAAATCATCTCCCAGAGCATATCTATACCACATAATCACATCCCTCTTTTTATAATGGCTTTTGCCAGTATAAATAGACAAGCAGAGATGGGAGTTCCAGTCAGTGATAATAAGCTAACCAAACATGGTACACTCTCTTGTTGTTACTAAGCAAAATGAATGAGAGATTGTTTTATTCTTCCTCCAGACTAAAAGCTTTTTCAATTGTGTATGTACATCAGAGAACCATTATGCTTTCCAAAATTATTACTTTGGATTTTAAAAAACCACCTACTACTGGCTACATTTTATTAGATATCTTTTAAAAATATTCATTGTGGAACAAAAGTCCTCCACCTCCGACTCAGTTCCTTAACCAAAAAATAAAATAAAATAAAAGTCCAAATGTATTTACAGTAACCTATTACTTCCCTTTGCAGAATGCAATGTGTAAGTCATAAATGATCATTTCACATTCTGTATAGTCACCAATCCTACATACTTTGCCTTCTAAATTCATTAGTAAAAGACCAACAACCACATTAAACCAAAATAATTTTATGTCCAAGTTCTCTCTCAGTATCCATCTAAACAGCATTTTGAGACTTATTTATAATATTACATGTATATAAAATTTTTATGATTAAATGTATATTTAATTACATATAATATGTAATTTTTCAATTATTTTATTTTATATAATTGAATGCTTGGCCTGCCTGTATGTACATCACATGTGTGTCTTGTGCCTAAGAAGGTCAGAAGAATCCACCACATACTTTGAAACTGGAGTTATGGAGAACTGTGAGTCAACATGTGGATGCTCTGAGCCAAATCTCTGTCCTCTGCAAGATCAACAAATGTTCTAAACTGCTGAGCCACCTCCCCAACCCCTGTTTTAAATTCCTTTGAATATTATCTGTAAATTTAGCAACTTTTGTACTGTAAAATCATATGAAGCAAACTAAAGATATGCCTATGTGTTTTAGTTAAATTCATGACGTAAGATACTGTCGTTTTTTATTATTTCATAACTATGTGATGTTCATCTATCTCAGAACAGAATTATTCTTTCACTTTCAGACTTATTAGACAATAAGAGGCTTTTAGACTGTAATGACTGTCATAAGAAAGCATGTATTATTTTAAAAATAAAACTATATAGATGTAAAATTCCTCATTCCCGATGACTTATACCATTATTATTTATGTGACAGGCTCAGTCATTGACTTTCATGCTTCACTGTGTGAGGATGGAATGATGCTTGTATATATTTGAATTTGTATAATCATTTATTAGCAATACTCCTGTGAGTGATCTTGTCTCTAAGCTAATGAAATTCATCTAATGAGAAAGAAAATCTGCTATGTAAAGAGTCCCTTGAAAATTCATTAAATAGTCACATCTTCTTGGATAGTGCCAGCTACAACAACAGCTACAACATTCTTCAGGTACAATGAACAAGTTAAAGATAAAATCACTCCCAGTCTCTCTGTGTTCTCTCACTTACCCTGTTCCCTCTTTTCAACCTTTTCCACTCTCTATTCTGTTTCTACTTCTGAGCAGGAGTTCAGCATCCTCTCTTGGGTCTTCCTTGATACTTATCTACTTTGGGTCTGTGAGTTGTAGTAAAGGTATCATGTACTATACGGCTAAAATCACATTATAAGTGAGTGCATACTTCGTGTGTTTTTCTGGGTCTGGATTACCTCACTCAGCATGATCTTTCCTAGTTCCATCAATTTGCCTGCAAATATCATGATTTCCTTGTTTTTAATAGTTGAATATTATTCCATTGTATAAAGATAAATGTGTCCTTGTTGTATGGTATAGCATCATTTGGGTGTGTGCCCAGGAGTGATATAGCTAGGTCTTGAGGTAGAGCAAGTCCCAATAGTGCCAGACTGATTTCCAAAGTGGCCATACAAATTTGAACTACCAACAACAACTGAGGAGTGTTTTCCTTTCTCTACATCCTCACCAGCATATGTTATCACTTGTGTTTTTGATCTTAACCAATCTGATGGGTATAAGATGGAATCTCAGAAGTGAGGGTCAGTATCAGACCTGGAAAGAGCAAAGGCTGGAAGATAGAAGACTTGCAGACAGAAAAGAAATATTGGGTTGGGACTTCTCAGTGACAAGCTGGAGATCTACATCAAGGTTGGCCCATGGGAGTATATGATGGTGACTCTAGCTGAGGCTCCTAGTAGTACCAGGGGCCATGGGGATGGAAGAGGACACTCTCTAAACAGACATGACACCTAATGGAGGAAGGGGAACACAAACCCACCCACAAAAGCTTCAATCCAAAATTTACCCTGCCTACAGGATGTACAGAGACAAAAATAAGCAGAGATTGAGGGAATGTCTATCCAATGACTGGCCAAAACTGGTTGTCACGCTATGGGAGAAAGCCAACCCCTGACACAACTAAGAAAACTCTGCCACGCTCAAAGATGGGAGCCTAACATAGCTGTCCTCTGAGTGGCTCCAACCAGCACCTGATGGAAACAGACACAGAGTCCCACAACCGATCATTTGGTGGAGCACAGAGAATCTTATGGAAGAGTGATGGGAAGGATAGAAGGACCTAGAAGGGACAGGAACTCCACAAGAAGACCAACAGAGCCAACTAACCAGGGCCCCCTGAGAGGGGGGCGTGGCTGTGGAGACTGGAACAACACCCAAGGTCTAAATACATGGATTGGACCTCTGCGCGCTATACAAATGTAGCCGATGGGCAGTTTGGCCCTCATGTGAGTTCCCTAGTAATAGGAATGGGTGCTGACTGTGACATGGACTTTGCTGTATGCTTTTTTATCACTTCCCCCAAGGTGGGACTACCTTACCAGGCCTCAGGGCATGAGAATGTGCTTACTCCAGATGTGACTTGATATGCTTGGGTGGGTGGCGATGGGGGCTCCCCTTCTCTGAGGAGTAGGATTGGGCAGAAAGGGAAGCAGGGAGAGAGGGTGGGACCAGTAGGAGAGGAGAGAAGGGCCACGACCAGGATATAAACTGAATAAATAAAAATTAAAATAGAAAAAAAATAGCATTATTAAACTCTTACTGACATAAAAATTATTTTTCTGTTATTAAACAAAACACTATAATTGATGTTGATTCTTTGTTCCAAATATGATTCTGTATTCATAGTGGGAATAAAAACTTTATTTATATCTTTAAGGGATTTATTTACAATGAAGATGTTATTTTATATCTAAAAGAAAAAAAAAATCCTCTCAGTCATAAGTTTCTGGTCGCCAAGATTTCTTTCAATAGTCTTTTTGACCATTACAATTTTCTGTCATGCCTTTCTTTCTATTTACATGCTCTGGTACCACATCACTGTGATAGTCTCACTTTCTCCTCTGAGAAAGAGCTGGACAGGCTGTGAAGAGCTGCTTGTTTGGCATGTTGCTTTATTATTGAGTATTCAGCCAAAAACATGTTTTTGCGCTGGCCTTTACGTTGAGAGAAAGAGAGAAAAATGATGTTTGGCCATGGTTCTTTAACTTGTTTGTGTGATCTTGGACCATTTCTTCTATATAGAGAAGTGGTCTAAGAAAACACATTTGACCACTCTATGAACCCCTTCCTTGTAAATGATGTGTCTTGTTTTGCTTTGCCTGTAGAAAGGAGCTGTGAAATAAACTCAGGCCTGCTGCAGTTTTTACTGACAGTCCTCTTGAGCTGATCCTTTTTGTCTTGCTTCATTTCTCTCAATCCTCATTCCCCTCTTTTTTTTTTTTTTAGGGATACTAAGTAATAATTTATTATTTTTTAAATTTCTTGATATCTTTTAAAATTTTTATTTATTCATTTTATTAATTATAGTTTATTCACTTTGTATCCCAGCTCTAACCCCCTCCCTCCCTCTTCTCCTACCATGCCCTTCCCCTAGTCCAGTCCACTCCCCTCTTACATACTCTTCGACTTGGCGGATGGGCTCTGGCAACAGGTGTTCTATAAGAGTCCCTTTCCTGTTTTCCAGGAGTGCAATCTCACAAGCCATACATGATGCAGACCTGTGCTAATTAAATTTTAGATTAATTTGATTAATATATATATATGGATAGAATGAACCTCCAAACTCCCAAAAATATTAATGAATTATGGATAAATCACATAGAATGTATACATCCTTATACAATAGAATGCATGTCATATTTAATCTCTTTTTATAGCCCTGAAGGGTTTTCACCAATGGATTGTGAAAGGGCTAGAAATACCATCAACTCCTATATAGTGTAATGGGCAGGTTCTTTATCTTTTTCTGTATATTGTGTGGATGTACATGCTATTATTAAACACCATCACACTGAGTATTCAAAACACTCCACAATATTTGCAGACTTACATAAATATTTTTGCCTTTCACTTTTGAGTCATAGTTTCACTATGTTGCTTAGACTGGCCTACAAATCCTGGCTTGACTTTCTTTATTTCTTAAGTAAAAAGCTTTACTAGGTCTCCTTCTATTCATATATAAATATATATACACATATATGAGTATATATTTTAATTAACATCTAATTACATCACTACCCCCCTGCTTCTCTTTTCTTCTTCCAACCATTCCCATGTCCCCTTCTAAAAATGATGGCTTCTCTTTTTTTGATTGTTTTTGGGAGTTAAAAGAATTAGAATTTATATGCAGGCAATAAGTGCATTGAATTTTAATGTTAGTGAGCTTCATTAAAGTAATATATTAGGGTCAAATTAGGTAAATAGAAATCTTAGTTATATATTTGGACAGTGAATTTAACAGCAAACACTTAAAATGAGAATGTTTATATTGAACATTATGATGGTAGACTCCAATATGATAATAAAGCTGGAGTCTTAAAAGATTCATTCAGTAATTTTGTGATTTGTACAAGGTTCCTTCAATAATGAATTCTGTGAAGGTCAGAAGTTGTTCAAATTTAGGTAAAAAAGAAAACATAAAATTTAGGCCATTGTTCTCTACTTGTCTTCATCAAGTGTTCACAGAGATCTAAGTCAGTATCCTTTTCATTCTTCCCCAAATTTATAAGGCACCTTCTCTCATTGAAAAGTGAATCTTTCCATTATGGCTGAATTGATGAATAAGGAACAGGGAACCACATGTTTCTCTCTCCTCGAGACTGGCATTAAAATATGTAGAGGAATTTTAATACAACCATATGCCTGCTCTGATTACATCCAAAGACCTTTTATGTCTGGAATGCAGACATGTCACATGCCTTAAATCCCACTGTCTAACATACAGACACACCCTTAGTTGACACTTTCAATCCAAATAATGTAGGTAATGTTAGTTGGTAGAAGGAAACAGCCATGTTTGAAAGTTTGTTATTGTTTTGACTTGCATTTTCCTGGTAAGTCTCAGTGCTCAGTTGTTGTTATTGTTGTTTTCATAGGCTCACTGGCTGGTTAAATATGTTTCTTGGAAAAAGTTAGAAAGGTTTCTATTTAGAGCTCAGTTCTTTTCTCAATTCCTTGTTTCGTCGAATTTATATAGTCTAGCTACATCTACCACACATATGTTCTTCAACACATTATCTCTTTCTCTGGGTTATTATTTATGTTTAATAGTATTATTTATTTATTTTTCTGGTAAGTGTCTTACAACTAAGTACTCCAAGCTATCTACAAATTTATTTCCTTCCATCCTGAATATTAAAAGTAATGACATTTTGGATTATAGGCATATACAGCTATGCCAAGCTTTTACATAATATCCCTCTCAAGAATAAAGAAAAAAGGCATTTATTAAATATATTTGTTTTAGCTTTTCTATTACTGAGCTTTTAGTGTCAAATATATCCATATTTATGACCCTGCACAAAACTAAAATGCAAGTAGATCAAAGACCTCAACATAAAACCAGGCACACTAAGTTGGTTAGAAAAAAAAAAAGTGGAAAAGAGCCTTGACTCATTTGCACAGGAGACAACCCCCTCAACAGAAAACCAACAACATAGGCTCTAAGATCAACAATCAGTAAATGGAACCTCATGAAATAGAAAAGATTCAGTAAAGCAAAACACACTGTCAATGGAACAAAACAACAGTTTACAGACTGTTAAAAGGTCTTCACCAACCGTACATCTGACAGAGGGCTAATATCCAGAATATATAAAGAACTCCAGAAGTTAAACACCAACAAACCAACAATACAATTAAAAAATGGAATACAGAGCTAAAAAGAGAATTCTCAAGAGACGAATATCAAATAGCAAAGAAACACTTAAAGAAATGCTCAATATCCTTAGTCATTAAGGAAATGCAAATCAAAACTAACATGAGATTCCCGCTTACATCCATCAGAATGGCTAAGATCAAAAACTCAAGTGACAACACATGCTGGTGATGCTGTGGAGAAAAAGGAACCCTCCTTCATGGCTGGTGGGAATATAAACTTGTACAACCACTTTGGAAATCAACCTGGCATTTTCTCAGAAATTAAGAATATTGCTGGACATATATTCGAATGATGCTCATCCATACAACGACACTCGCTCAACTATGTTAACAGCAGCCTTTTTCATAATAGCTAGAATCTGGGAACAATCTAGATGGCCCTCAACTGGAGAATGGATCCAGAAATGGTGGTTCATTTACACAATGGAATACTACTCAGCATTAAAAATAAGGAAATCATGAAATTTAAAGGCAAATGGATGGATCTGAAGATCATCCTGTGTGAAGTAACCCAGAAGCAGAAAGGCACACAGGGTTCATACTCAATTATAGGTGAATATTAGCCATATAGTATAGGATAAACATACCAAGATCTATAGTTTACAAGAAGATAAATAAATAGTAGAGAAGATCCTAGCAAAGATACTTAATTTTTATTTATAAGGGCAAACAAGATTGGTATCAGAAGTGGGGAAAAACAGGAAAAAGGACAGGAGCCTTCCCAGAGGGACTCTGAAAGAATCTACCCAGCAGGTTCTCAAAGCTGATTCTGAGACTCATAGCCAAACTTTTGGTAGAGTTCAGGAAATCTTATGGAAGAAGGGATGATAGAAAAACCTGGAGAATACAGTACGTCCACTAGAACACCAACAGAGCCAAAAAATCACTGCACAAGGGTGTCCTGCAGAGACTGATGAATCAACCAAGAAGCATGCTTAGAGAGGACGTAGACCCCCTGCTTGGATATAGCCATGGGCAGCTTATTCTCCATGGGGATTGCCTACTAAAGGAAATAGGTACAGTCACAGACATGAATATGTTTGTATTATCTTTTCAGTAGCCTTTTTAGGCCACAGAGAAAGAGGATCTAGACAGTTCTGATGACACCTGATAAGCTAGGGACAGATAGGGAGGAGGACCTTCCCTATCACTGAACTAGGTGAGTTCATCAATGCCTACATATCTAAAAACAATGATGCTCCCTTTCTTAGGATCTTTCAGTAGTAAACAATTCATCAGGAAGAATTAGGATCCCAATACCCCTCTTCCAGCCACTATTCATAATTATTATTTACAGAGCAAGTTTTGTCCAGGTATCTTTATATTACTGAGTTTTTTGTATCCATCAATATTATGTATTTATCCTCATCTGAATTCTTTAGATTTATTTCAGTGGTGTTTGCAGAGTAATTCACGTGTGCTAGTACATGACTATAATTTGCTCTACAGACATAAAGGTTGGATAATCATGAGTTTTATGCCACTCTGTGCTATGCAGCAAACACTATCCCAGATAAGCAATTTAATGTATAATTAGCACACAGCTGTGCTCAATTAATTCTTTAATTATATCATTTTTACATTATGAAAAATTAAAGTTTATACTTGAATTATACATTTTATTTTTGGATTGTTCATTATTAATATATTGAAATATAATAAGTTTTCTGTATTGATCATGTATGTGTCCCGAGCTTTTCTGAACTAACCTATTAATTCTCAATGGAAACTTTATGATTTTCTACATTCTATAGTATCTTAGATAAATAGAGACAGCTTTATAGGAAAACAAAACACTATGTAATTTGAGACAGAGTCATTAACAATACATGGTTTAGGTTTTGTTTAGTGAATATAATATATTTTATTGACACCTCTATATAATTACATAATTATATTTTTAATGAACATATACATGAAATTTTAGTAGCAAAAAATGTATGCTTTAGAATTCTAGACTTTAACCAAAGTGGTTGATATAAAATTATCTAAGACAAAGAGATCAGGGAAACAATACCCTTCACAATAACCACTAATAATATAAAGTACCTTGGGGTGACTATAACCAAGCAAGTGAAAGACCTGTTTGAAAAAAACTTCAAGTCTCTGAAGAAAGAAAGTGAAGAAGAGACCAAAAAATGGAAAGATCTCCCATGCTCAAGGTTCAGTAGGATTAACATAGTGAAAATAGCCATTCTGCCAAAAGCAATCTACAGATTCAATGCAATTCCCAACTAAATACCAACACAATTCTTTACAGACCTTGAAAGAACAATTCTCAACTTCAAATGGAGAAACAAAACATCCAGAATTTCCAAAATGATCCTATACAACAACAAATCATATGAAGGTATCTCCATCCCTGATCTCAAGCTGTATTACAGAGCAATAGTAATAAAAACTGCATAGTATTGGCATAGAAGCAGAGCGGAAGATCGATGGAACCAAATAGAAGACCCAGAAATAAACCCACACACTTATGAATATTTGATTTTTGACAAAGAAGCCAAAACCCTTCAATGGAAAAAAGACAGAATCTTCAACAAATGGTGCTGGTACAACTGGATGTTTACATATAGAAAAATGAAAATAGATCCATATTTATCACCCTGCACAAAATAAAAGTCCAAGTGGATCGAAGACCTCAACATAAAACCAGATACACTAAATCGGTTAGAAGAAAAAGTGGGGAAGAGCCTAGAACTCATTGGCACAGAAGACAACTTCCTGAACAGAACACCAACAGCACAGGCTCTAAGAGCAACAATCAATGAATGGGACCTCATGAAACTGAAGAGCTTCTGTCAGAATAAAATGACAGTCTACAGACTGGGAAAGGATCTTTACCAACACTACATCTGACAGAAGGCTGATATATGGAACTAAAGAAGTTAAAAGGCAATAAATCAAGAAATCCAATTAAAAATGACATACAGAACTAAACAAAGAAATCTCTGTAGAAGAATATAGAATGGCAGGGAAACACTTAAAGAGATGCTCAATGTCCTTAGCCATCAGAGAGATGCAAATCAAAATGACCCTGAGATTTCACCTTACACCCATCAGAATGGCTAAGATCAAAAACTCAAGTGACAACACATGCTGGAGAGGTTGTGGAGGAAGGAGAATCCTCCTCCGTTGCTGTTGGGAATGTATATTTGAACAACAACTTTGGAAGTCAATATAATGCTTTCTCAGAGAATCAGGAATAGTACTTCCTTCAAGATCCATCTACACCACTCCTAGGCGTATATCCAAAAGTGGCTCAAATACACAACAAGGACATTTGCTCAACCCTGTTTGTAGCAGCTTTATTCATAATAGCTAGAACCTGGAAAAAAAACCTAGATGTCCATCAACGGAGGAATGGATACAGAAATTGTGGTACTTTACACAATGGAGTACTACTCAGTAATTAAAAACAAGGAAATCATACATTTTGCAGGTGAATGGTAGGATCTAGAAAAGATCATCCTGCATGAGGTATCCTGCTGGAGCCCACCAGCAGAGCAGAACGGGGTTCTGAGTCAGGAGTGAGGATTGAAATTAATAATGTACACTACACATATTATGTTCTGAGAGGCTTCTGGCTGCTTGCTCCTGGCTCCAATGAGCCCTATAGCATCAATATGCTCTGTACCCAAAAAGGACACGAGGCCAGCCAGCCTTCTTTATTTAAACAAACAGCTTACACAATGGGTTAATTTTACAAGGAAGTGAGGCGGAGTTGAGAATTCAAACAAGCTCTCCCACCTGCTGTCACTACACAAAAGGTGAATGGACTTGCAAATCCTTCCCTGTCTCTAAGGGAAGGCCTGGAAAAGGCTTGTCTTCCATGCTGAGACTTGAATGACAAACAGCCACCAAAGCAGCTTTGACGCAGCCCAGGACAGTATCCCAGGAGCAGAAAGACACACATGGTATATGCTCACTTATAAGTGGATACTAGACCTATAAGATAGGATAAACGTAATAAAATCTGTACACCTAAAGAAGATAACAAGAAAGAGGACCAGGGGTAAGATGATCAATCCTCATTTAGAAAGACACAGGGGATAAATAATGGAAGTAGGAGAAAACGAGTAACAGGACAGGAGCCTACTGCAGAGGGCCTCAGAAAGACTCTACCTAACAGTGTATCAAAGCAGATGCTGAGAATCATAATCAAACCTTTGGCAGAGTGTAGGGAATCATATAAAAGAAGGGGGAGTTTATGTGACCTAGAAAAGACAGGAGCTCCACAAGGACCAAATAGATCAGGGCATAGGGGTCTTCTATGAGACTGTTTCTCCAACCAAGGAATATGCATGGATATAACCTAGAACCCCTGCTCAGATATAGCCCATAGTAGCTCAGTATCTAGATGGGTACCCTAGTAAGGGGAACAAAGATTATTTCTGACATGATCTCAATGACTGGCTCTTTGACACTCCCTACCCCCGAGGGAGGGGCAGCCTTGCTAGGCCACATATAAGGACACAGCAGGCAGTCTTGAAGATACCTGATAAGCTAGGTTCAGATGGAAGGGGAGGAGGACCTCCCCTATCAGTGGACTTGGAAGGGGGCAGGGAGGAGATGGGGGAATTAGGATGGGTTTGGGAGGGAAAGAGAGAAGGGACTATGGCTGGGATAAAAAATGAATGACCTGTGATTAAAATTAAAAATAAAATAGAAAAAAAAGAACAAAAAACTATCTAAGACAAAAAGCACATAGAGATGGAGGCTTAAAACCTGTTTGATTTTCCTGATCCTACTGCAGCTTGGGTCTATGTTGATGTCTGTGGCTCATGGTGCCATCAAAGGCATGTATATATCTGTGACTTGTGCTTTTGCCTGCATCTATTTTGATGTCTATGAGCCTTTCTGCCAACAAGGACCATCTTAATCTGAGTGGACTTCACTACCACCTGACACCATGTTCTTGTCCAACTCCATACAGTCATCAAGGACATGTCTGGGCCCAAGGTACTACTGCAGCTAGTGTCTGTGTTGATGTCCATGGTATGTGTTACCACTGATGGCTATGCAGAGGTCCATGGTTTATGCTGCCTGCCTAAAACCATGTCTCTGACCACAGGCAGTGTTGGCGAAGTGGATCATATTGATCTGAGTGGCCTGTGCTGCCAGTTGAGGCCATGGTGATGTTTTTGTTCCTGGTTGGCTCCAAGGTCCTTGAATGGTATAGTGGTCCCACAGAAGCAGAAGACTAGAAACTAGGTTCTCACTAAAACCACTTATATTCTCATGAACCATGGCTGACTTTATAAAATAAGGAAGCTACTTTTGCAATGGTATCAATGACTACAGAAGTACAGTTGAGAAACAGGTTCATTGAAGGTTTCTGTGATGATTCCTACCCACACCCCAATCCCCAACCCTGAAAAAGAGTAAGCCATTGAAAAGGACTCTGAAATAGTGTGATAAGGATACTGATGGCTAGCTCGCCACAATTGATGGCTTCTAGAAGTGGTGTGGGAACAGAAGTAATCAGATCTATTTAAGAGTATATAAATAACACAAATTGGACATTTTTCTTTTAATTTTATTTATTTTTTATTTGTTTGTATGGGAAGTTACAAGGGTGGGAAGACAAACATGGAAGGACTGAGAAATGAATTAAATCAGGGTGCATGAGGTGAAAATACCAAGGATTCAATCAACAAATTATGTTCATAAAAATACATATACATGATCCAAGATGGCTGCCCCAGGAGGACACTGTGTCTGAACAGCAGGACAATAGTGTAGGCACAGCAACCAGGAGACTGAGATCTGGGACATAAAATACCAGCGTTTGCGACTGCCAGGTGAGCAGAATTCCTACCGTGGGGAAATCAAGTGGAAAAGTCCAAGGGACACCCAGATATTCCCAGGAAAACTCTGGAGGGAGACAGGCTGCGCACAGCCAGGCTGGGCACCTAAGCCGCCATCTTGGGCTGGGGCACACAGTACCCCAGACTGACTGAGTTTCACCCAGATACTGCGGGCTGCACTGTGCGGGCCCACAACCCTCTGTGCCAGCAGCCGCAGCTTTGGGCTGGGGCACAAGGTACCTGGGACAGACTGAGTTTCACCCAGATACCATGGGCTGCACTGCGCAGGCCCACAGCCCTCTGTGCCAGCGGCCGGCACTTTGGGCTGGGGCACACGGTACCCCGGATGGACTGAGTTTCACCCACATACTTTGGGCTACACCGGTCAGACCCACACCCCTAGGCACACTCAGCCACCACCCAGATTGGGACCCATAGTATCAGGTCCAGACCGAGGTGCCCCAATTACCATCTCAGACCACGGTACACAGCCCCTGATCCAGAAAGAGGCACCAAGGCTCCAGTCCAGAAGAGAGCCTTTAGCAGCAAGCTCAGGGCAGAGATCAGAGCCTCCTGACTGGGGTCATATCAAAGGGGGACACAAAGCCTCTGGCATAGAGTGAAGAGCCAAACCTCCAGACCAGAGGGGAGACCAGCCTGTGGTGCTCACAGCCTCTAGCACAGAGCACGAAGCCAGGCACACAGATCCCACAACAGAGTTAAACTGAGGCA
>CM053753.1:70357204-70370216 GCA_028658305.1 Pachyuromys duprasi | reverse complement strand
AGTTACTAGCCTCTAAGATCTGATGCTACCCACATAAGAACATTCTCAAGTGTACCAGTCTTTGTTGTGTAAACTTTGATCTACCTAATTTAAAGTTGGTCAGTTAGTAACGTTGCTGAAGCCTGTACCTATGCAAAAGAGAAGTAGACAGAGCTAAGGTTTCTGGGTTTGGGGTCAGAGAGGGACTACAAGGCTGACAGGAGAGGGAAAGAGAGAGAGAGAGAGAGAGAGAGAGAGAGAGAAGGAGAGAGGAAGTACTAGGAGAGGAATATGGAAAGAAGGAAGTCACCATAGGGCAGAATGGAACATGAGCATGTGGCTATTAGAGCTGGCCTGATGGAGAAGAAGAGGCCCAAGGGGGCCTCTTATGGCAGGTAAATTGAGGTGTGCATCTGGTAAGTAGCAAAATAGCTTAGAGGGTTGATACCTGCCCAGTTACAGTGTTTTAAGGCTTTTAAAAAATCCAAGAGATCTCTGTCCCCATGATTTGGGAACTTGCTGGAGTAGAGAAGCCCTCTAGAGTCTAATAGCCATCACCAACATTTTTCAGCATAAATTATAACTTAAACCTCGCATTGATGAAATACCTAAAATTACTAATATTGAAATTTTAAATTACTGCATTTACATTCTTGTTTTCTCCTAATTGTGACAGTTTTCTTGTTAACTCTCAAAAGAAATTGGCCATGAATAAGTTTCAATAATAATATAATATCTTCCCATTCCAAAAAACTTAAATACTCTTAAAATGCCTTTATTAATTTGACCTATGTAACTGTCACCTCTCAACTAGAATAATATAAGAAAATCAATAGATACACAGACTCTCAGATGCTATTTTATTTAAATCAGTTTTCTTCTCTTTTTAAAAATTGTTATTATATATACATATACATATATATGTATATATATATATACATATGTCCTAACAAATTAAAATAATGTTGCTAATGTTTATTGATTTTTAAGGCAGAGCAGTTATCATTTTATAACCAATTAGGCACTTATCCCGGGGGAAGGTTGATTTGGGGCATTGTAAGACTTGCTTTATCCATGTCGACATGCCATGTGGTGTCAAAGTCTATGGCTTGTTTGGATGACTATGTTGTTGAGGTTTCATGAGTGGAACTTTTCTGTCATATATTAAATATACAGTTATGCAGAAGATGCCATGGTCCTCTGGTTCTTGACATCTTTCCACTCAATGTCCCTTCATTTTCTCTGAAACTAAAATGTTGAGGTCTTATTGTACATGGTACAATTATGGTTGGGCACCCACTATCGGTTGTTCTCTGCTTGTTGGGCATTGTGTCTATCTGTGATGTTCTTCACTTGTTGCAACAAAAGGGAAAAAAATAACTGTTTTTTTTGTGAGAAGTTGTTACATTATCTGTACAGTAAAAACAGGTGACTACTGAAGAAAGGAGGAATGAAGGGCAAATTACACAAGGATTTCATTATTATTATTATTATTATTATTATTATTATTATTATTATAAAGACTCAAGGAATAATTACTTTATATTTATCTCAAGTTGTATACAATACACACAAACCCACACATACACACAAAGAGAAGTTATGCCATTAAGGTTAGCAATTTTCCTCATAAAAACTGTGCTCTAACAAAAACTCTAAAAGTAGGCAAAAGAAACCTCTTTTCGAGTGGTTAGCCATGGCAGTCTACCAAAACAATGTAGGCCATTGCTATTTACCTGGGTTTCCCCTCAGAAGCTGAAGGTAAGCTCATTTCGGTGAAGACAACAGGTATTTAGATCACAGGGCTCATGATTCTACCTAAGTCCCCTTTCTGTGGTCTAGCTTCTGTAGTACCAGACAGTATTATGCAAACTTCCAGGGAAAAGAAGGAATTAATCATTCTATACATTAAGAATGCATATGAAACACAACAATAATGTTTTATTGTTCAAACTTAAAGTAATTTATATATTTAAATCATAAGAACTTGGAATGCTTGACTTCTGTTTTAATCTCAATGACTTTTTTTTCATTTTTATTTTATATTAAGCACAGGTTATGTACTTTGTATCCCAGCCTTAGCCCCCTCCCGCATGCCCTCCCTATTCCTCCCCCCCTTCTCTCCCTCATCTCTTCCCTGCCCCTTTCCAAGTCCACTGATAGGGGAGGGCCTCCTCCCCTTCCTTCTAACTCTAACTTATCAGGTCTCTTCAGGAATGGCTGCAATGTCCTCTTTTGTGGCCTAGCAAGGCTGCTCCTCCCTCGGCGGGGGGTGGGGGGGGTGGGGGAGGATGGGGGGCAGGGAGGCCGAAGAGCCAGCCATTGAGTTCATGTCCAAACCAATGATTATACTTCTCCTTTTTCAATTGCTAGCAAACCATTGGAAAATTCAGTGTCTCTCTGTATCATAGTCCTGGGCTTTAATGTCTAGATGAAATATTCATTATCATGACTTACTGAGATACATTGTCAGAATAATCATGTGCGATTATGATTCATTAAATGGAGGGAAAACAATAGTGCATTTTTTTAAATGAAGCAATTATAACAGATTCAAGTGCCTTGAATCCTTCTCTTATTTTATTGCCTGTTATTCTAAAAGATATATGGCAAAATCCTAGGTACTTTAAAAGACAATAATTATGTTTTTGGTATTATAGACATTGGGAACCTTGACATGACATCCCTGATAGGTCCTGTAAGAGTCTCTCTGGGTTTCTAGATCATCCCTCTTTGCTGCATGTTGACATAGTAGAGGATATTGAATAGGTCAAGAGACTAAATAATTGCCATTAAGACTTATTATAAGGCATTAATCCATCAACTAAAACTTATCCCCAAATAATCCATATCCTAATACTACTACAATGGGAATTATATTTCAGTTTGAATTTTGAAGAGAGTGCACTGCACTCAACTTACAGAAATCTATTCTTATTCAATATGCTTGTCTGGCCTTATTTTCTTGAATTTAGTTTTACTGTTTGATAACTCATTATACTGATGTAACACTACTGTACTAATTACAAGTTAATGACCCTTACCTGAGTAGCTAGAAACAATTCTCTAGCCAAATAAAGTTAGTTTTGATATTTACTTGACAGTCATATTTTTTATATTATTTTGTATTTCTGCACATTGATGTCAAAGTTGTACCTTCAGAATGCTATATTTTGAAATGTGTTTCCAGAGTTGGAATTAGGTTTCTACATTTGTGTTGGAGCATAGTAGTACATTGCAATAAAATACAGTTTATTTTATTTTATTTATTTATACTTGGTCTTTATTGAATCCTGTTAATTGTCGCTAAGGTATTTATTTGGGGTGACTGCAGAGAGATAATAGAATTTTTCTGAATTATATAATACATGAAGCATGGGGAGACCCAGTAAGATATACCTGACTGGCACCTTATAATTTCAGAAGCAGCACTGAATTTCTTGATATTGTGTTTATTGTATATGTGGATGCTCATCACTCTCAATGAGTGCCTTGACATTTAAAATATTTTATAAAAAGAAAAACATGTTTTATCAGATTTTTACATACCTGTTCAAAATGTCCAAAAATTGTAACTGCATTTGTAAATTCTATCATATTCTTTGAATTTAGTAAACTTTCATATACTTCTTATTTCAAGTTTTTTCTTGTTAGAGGAAAAAATAAAAATCTCTGCAAAAGTCTCAAGAAGGCTTGATTACTTTATTCTCTTGTCACTTCCTCTTATTGTCTAAGGTAAAGAGATAAAGCAGACCCCCATGAACTGAGCTGCACATGTGCTGAAATTTAGCACAGTTTTAATGTGATATCGTACAAGGAATACAGATGATCAGAGATATACAATAAATTCTTAATGTGGCCAAATCTCTTACTGGGGAACAATTTTAAAATCAAAAGCCTATAGGAAATATTCCAACATGTGTTATACATGTACGTATAAAAAAGCATATTGGAAATATTCCCATGTGTGTTATATATGAGAATAATGCATGTAAAACTAAACACAGATGATATGATGGCAAACCATCACTTGTAGGACATAATGTAATTGTGTGACTAAGAAACCTAATTAAAAAACTATGAGGGACATGGAAAACAATGAAGGACTCCCTCAGTGCAGATGATCTTTTAATAAAATACCTTGTTCTTTTGGCTTATGTATCCCTTTCTCAAATCACACAAATAGGGCTGGACCTCATTAATATAGTCCGATTACGACATAGCACTAAGATACACAAGAGAAAGAGGTAGCATAAGAAGGGGTTGTTGGCAAAGAAAATATCATAAATATGTCTGTGGATAAAAATATAATGAGAATTGGTGATGGCTTTCTGACCAGAACAGGGAACGTTATTATTTTTTTTAATATAAATCAATAGTAAGAAAGTTTGACTTCCCAGGAGAGAGGACACATTCCCTTCACTTGGCAAGATTACAAAGACTATTTGATGCAAAGCCACAAGTTGCAAGCTGGCTAAGGAGCCTGTGATGACTTCATGGCCCATAAATCCTCGGGAAGCAGAGACTATAGCAGATCATAGTATGAGTACCAGGCCAATAGGTGGGTGGTACAAGAGCGATAGATGCTCTTTTAGAATGTGATAGAGAGGAGTTTTCAGCCCATTTCTAAGATCCATTGCCTGCTGTGTGGGCAAAAATGGAAGAGGAGCGCTCATGGGTGAAAAAATTGCCTGGGTTCAGCATCAGAGTTCAGGTTCAGTTCAGGTACTGGAATCCTGGACAGGGGGTTATTACTAAATCTGAACCAGGGGCAACTAAAATGGAAAGGTCCCAAAGGTGAGTGAGAGGATTCAGCACTGCAGAGCCTTGCATGACCAAAGAAACAAGGGTATCCTCCAGTGCATGCAGATTCACTGTCTAAACTTGGAGGAAAAATGATGTTGTATATCACAATAATTTTCTAATTAAAATACCTTTTTCAGCCTTATTATCCTGTATTCTGGACATTCAAGTTTTCATGGAGAGAGAAAATAACTCTCCATACTACTAAATTTCAAGAATTTAATTTCCCATTGTAATTTGTTAAAGCCTAATTAAATGTCTCCTAGCAAGAAAAGCCTTTCCTCAGTCTATAGTTTAAACAGTCATTGAGAAGCTGAGGCTGAAAGTGATTTCTGTTTTGGTATTACATGTTATAAGAAGCTGGTATTTTCTGTTCACTGTCAGCATAGAATGAACGTGTTTCATCTGAAAACAACAACAACAAAAAAGAAATCTGAAAATAAATATCCTGGTCTCTACTGAATGCATAGGGATAAACAGGTGAATAACCAAATAAAACAGTCTTCCATGAAAAAATGACCAACTGTGTTCAGTCCTGGAACATAAAAATTAAAGTGCTGCATCACTGATGGAAACCCAAGGCTCGAATCTGGAGGTGAAGATGGAGATAGGAGACTCTCGTGGATGACACAGAGCCTAGAGTATGCAAAAGTGAAGAAAAAAGATTGACTCTGACGCAAAGATATGAAAGAAGAGAACCTATTTTGAAAAATTTCCTCTGACATCCTGAAACATGTCATGTGTGTTCAACTGACCTCCATCCTTTGTACTTTCTCTACATATTATTTAAGGCATAATATTTGACAAATAGGCATGTATAAAAGACTAGGAGTAAGTGCTTGACAGATTAGCATGTGTAGAAGACTAGGAGACATTAATTAACTGGGGAGTAGGGGACCGGAGAGGCATCTTAGTTATTAAGAACACTGTATGCTTTTCCAGATGACCTGGTTTGACTCCCTAAAATGAGAACTTCAATACATGAGCATCTGAAGTCCTCTTCTGGCTCCCTTAACATCAGCCATGGGTATTTAGTATGCAGACGTACATACTGGAAAAACATGAAAGTGGTTGGGGTAAGGAAAAAAATGATCAAATATGTTGTATAAAAGGAAAGCCTTAAATTTAAAAAAAGACTAAAACATTTTTAAAATAACTGAAATGTAGCACTTGATTTTGTGTGTCATGTGGGCACTACGATTGAAGTTTTCTGAAAAAGTTCAGAGAATCTACTCTGTATTCCACTTTAAAATAACAAGCTACATAGAGTCAGGAATGAGCCTTTTTGATTTAACTATTATTGATACTTTATTCACCTTGGAACTTGTCCTTGCCAGTCAGCAGTAGATGCTTTGCTCATCCTTCAAGATATTTTCATGAAGGTAAAAATAGATCCTGATTAGAATCACCTCTGTGGATAGCAGCATCTATCAATATGTGGAGAGATGTTTTGCTGTCACAGTCAGAAGTTGAGAAAAGATACAAGTCCTAGTGAATAAAGGACAGGGTACAACTAACCATCCTACATCACATGAAAACCATATTCCTGTAACAAAGAATGATGTAGGTGTAATCCTCAATGGTTCTGAAGATGAGGCTCCTGACTTAAGAAAAAGAAAATTAAAAGCATTGTCATTAAGACTACATCTTTATGAATATCATTTTAAATATAGATGAATATAATTCGATCTGTAGCTTCATAAACTATTGGATAATAAAAACTGTGTCCTAATATAATCATACACATCAAAAATAAAAAACAAAGCCTGAGATTATAAATAATAAACAGATTGAAGAATGTTTAAAATAACAGAATATTTTGAGGTCCCATCTTAATTAAATGGACTCAAATAAAGCTTTCCAATGTGATGTATACAGAGCTGATATGATTAGATTTCCCATCAAGTTCAAAGTGATAAAAAGTGACAAATGCAAACTTGTACCCTCTCAACAAACAATATTTGAACATGTAAAATGAAAAAGTTCAGAAGCAATATTTAATAATATTTTTTAAAAGTTATTTTTTATTAATTACAGTTTTTTCACTTTGTATCCCAACTGTAGCTTTCTTCCTCATCCTCTCCCAACCCTACCCTCTTCACCACTCATACCCCTCCCCTAGTCCACTGATAGGGAGGTTCTCCTCCCCTTCCATCTGATCCTAGTCTATGAGTGTAAAAAAAAAAAAAATCTTAAACAAGTAAGCCCAGTACTCAGCTATCTCAGTGGCTTGACAGGTCGTTTTTATCCACTGTAAATGTTTTGTAGGCATACAAAACGTGATGTTCTCCATTGAAATGGAAATTCTCATAAGCAATAAATTGCCATTACCTTGAGAGTGCAAGGTATTCTGGGAAACCCCCTCTTTTCATACATGCTACTTTCACATCCCATTCCTTCTCACGTTTGTTGTCAGGTACCACAGATCTCATAAAGCCTGGAGGATCCAGTTTCTTTCAAATACAGCCACCAGAGCACATGCCACAGCCTGTGTTTCTTCATTTCCATCTTTGCTCATGATTGGGTAGAGGTATACCTCCAGATAAGCATTTGTGATAAGTCCTGACACCTTAAAGTTGCTTTATTACAAATAAACTCTCCACCTCATTAAGCACTATAATAGGCCTTCTAAAAAGTCTCATTGCAGACAGCCTAAAAGCACATAAATATTTAAAGATGTATATTATGTGTTATATAAATCAGGATTATAATGCTTCAATCAATAGAATTGTAATAATTGATGCAGGTTCTAAGCTCAATGACAGAATGAAGGATATTAATTTACAAACAGGGTGTTTTTAGAAGATCGTATATGAAGGTATCAAATGATTTGAATTTTCTTTTGAGTCCTTGAGATATTCCAATATCCTTTCTGTAGCAGGCTGATTATCTTGTCTAAATCTCATATCTCAGTTCTATAAAAATTTACTACTTCATAATATTTTAATAGAACAAAAACTAAATAAAACCTCTCAAGAACAATGAAATGCTCAATGTACATAACATGTAAGTCAATATTGAGCCTCTACAGATCTTAGTTAAGGCTCCTAATGCCAAAAAAAACACCATGACAAAAGGGCAGGAAAGTATTTACAGTTCGTTTTATGTTTTATTATTTATTGTGATTAGTTACATTTTATTAACTCTGTATCCCAGGTGAATCCCACTCCCTCAGTTCTGTCATTGAATAACTTCAGGGCAGGAATTCATCCCATAAAATTAGGGGCAGGAGCTCCTGCAGAGACTATGGAGGAGTACTACTCTAGTTTGTGCATTCAAGATTGTTATTATTACGATTTTCATGCTCAGACATTTTATCTTCTCCTGTGTAATTTTCTCATTCTGTTAGTCACACATGTGTATGACATCCAATCCTTTACTATGAGAGACAACTGCAAACTTTCCTGAGATTGGCAGGGGGTGGAGTTTGAGCCCTGATTTTCTTGTGATATATGTAAGATTTGGTTTAGAAGACTTCCTTTATGCCATTGCAAAACACCATGTTATGAATGGAATTATCAAGAGATTCAGATGGCATGAAAATATATACTGTTTCATGAAAATATGATTGCCTATACCGGCCACTAGCATGGCCCACAGTCTTATATATTGAAGAAAACAAATGCAGCCAAGAATCCCAGTTAGCCTGGAAGAAAAGATACTGCCAGTCAAGGTTCTTAGAAAAATAATCATTCTCATTCAGTGTCTTCATTACTGTTTCACAGAAGACTCAACTAAATCATACCAAACTCCTAGTCCATAATATGTTTCATGATATGGATTAAGAAGCTAAATTTGTGGAATGATAATACTTAATATGAAAACTAATATTAACTGTAGAAACAATGAATATTGATTTGTCTGAAGAATAAGAATTATTTTAAATTACTCTACATCAAACCAACACATACTCATAGAATTGGTGTGCTATGGTTTAAATGAGATTTCTCTTTTCTCAAGCAAAATATTGTACATTTACAATAAACTTAAGGATACAATTTTAAGACAGAATTAAACTAGGCCCAACAACAAGTTATTTGTCAACATTTAGAGTCCTTATGGTCAAAGGGCTCTTAAAAGGTACATTGTTAAAGCTAATATAACTGCCACTATAAAGGAGATAACATACAATCAATTCTTAGACAAATGACAGCAGCCCTAGCCTGGAAACATAGACTCAGTTTGTCCTAACACAAAGGCCAAGTAATTTCAAGAAGTTTCTATAGGAATACAACAAAACAAGGCATACGAATTGCATTTATCATGACCTTATTGAAGTACCACAATGAAGGTTGATGTCTTCTGTAGCTTTTAGATACTATCTAATGGAATTCTTAGCCTTGGGGTTGGTGGCAGCTAGTATTCTGAGAAGAATGGATGCTATGTCAGATATAAAAGATAGGCAATGAGGAGATATAAGGTATACTAAAGATAGCCAAAGATTACATTCACTAGATCTGAAACTTTCTTACTTCCACAATCACAAACTTCAAATCAGCCAATCATGCTTGTGGAGTTTAACATAGAGTAGCTTGTTTTTGAGAGTCTTCAGATTACAATATATAAAGGAACACACTTCCAAACAATAATGTCCTTATACAAAAAGCCTATAGTTCATGCCACATTCATGAACCTGAACATAAATGGAATAGCAAATGCTAGTGCTTTTACATAATGAAGTTGTAGAAGTTCTTGGCAGAACAGCTAGGCCATCCAAATAAAGAGGTAGCCCAAATAAAGAGATAGAATGGCATTTGCTACCATTTCTGATGACAGACTTTGTATTTTTTAAAAATCCCAAACCCTATTAAAACCCATATATTCAACAGAGTCGATGGATATAAAAATAATGCATATGTGGCCTTTGCTATCTCTTCTTCTGTGTTAATTTAGTCCCTTTGCATAAAGCGATGAAAACTTTCATGTCTGTAGAACATAAAAACCCAAGATGATGCTTTGGACCACAAGATATAAACATTACCAAAGTATGTGTTACTATTGTCAGAACAATTATTATTATGAGAAAATACACAACTCTGTGAGAGTGTTTTCAAAGTGGACAGTTGTTCTTCCCATGTTAGAAGTTGTCAAATATTTCTTTAAGGGGCTCAATCATAAATATGTTTGATTTTAGATGATGACCTGTCTACCAATACCCAAATACATTATTTATATTTTAAATACATTTATTATATTTTACATGTGAGCATGTTTTAACTGCACATATGTTTATGGACTACAAGCATTGTTCAAGATCACAAAGATTATTTAAGGGCATTGGATGGCCTGAAACTGACAGTATAGATGGTTTTTATCTATGCAGGTGTTAGTGATTCAATGATGGTCCTCTGCAAGAAGAATGAGTGCTTTTAAATATTGAAACAACATCCTAACCTAAAACACTGATTATTATTACATAAAAGCAGCCATATAACTGCATAACATTATAGGAGTGGTTTTGTTCATGAAGTAGCTTATTGGTCATAGTAACCTGGGATGAATTGAGATCACAAGGCAATGTGTCTCATGTCATTACCAAAGTGTTTCTGTCCCTCAGATCTAAAAATCAGCCCCTGGAGCCTGTAAGTTGAGAGTTCAGAAACATCAGTAGCCATGGCAGCATTAGTAAAAGAGGAATACCTTGATTTTCTATAAGTTTCAAGGCCATCAATAGTTACTTCTCCTTGAAGGCTAATGTGGTGTATCTGAGGGAGTAGCAGACTGGTTTACATATATGTGGTCTAAGATTGAAATATGGACTCTGTGGAAATCACGTGATGTAGACACCTCTTTATCTATTCCTTTCGTCTTGAAATTTTGCTGAATTTGATAATTGACAACTTTTTTGTAAAGAGTTTAACACATTGTTTTATTTTCACTTTTACATTTAATTTAATCTAATATTAAAGATTTGTTTGTTACATATGAATCAGATTGAGCTTGTCTCTGCATGTATGTATGTTCAATGCATTCTTGAACATGACCAGGGGGGCAGAAGAGAAACATCAGGTGTCTGAACTGGAGTCTCAGGTGGTGGTGAGTCACCCAACGTGGGTCCTGGAAATGGAACACAGAACCTCTGTGAGAAAAACAAACATTCTGCACCATTGTGCTATCTCTTCAGTTTTGAGGCTAGTATTTTTCTACATAAAATATGAGATCTTTACAAATAGAAAATTACACTTCTTTTTGATTCACATACCTTTATTTTTTCTCTTCCCAGATTGTGTTTGTCATCAACCTTGAGCTATAATGGGTATCTAAGGCAAACAAATTATATGTAAACATAATTTTGACTCGTGACTTTAAATTTTCTATTTCATGATTGACTGAATATACTACTTTTGAGTCTGTAGTGAGGCATCACACCTTTGCGGAGGTACATAATGGGAAAAAAAGCTGACACAAAAAACAAAATCCCTGCTCAACAAAAATAAAAAATTAGAAGGAGCCAGAGATAATCCACAGTTTCCTCAAGGACATTCTTGCAGGGATTTAAAAACAACAAAATGAAACAAAAAATACTTCTACTTTTGCCCCACCTGTTATAATTTTCAGTGGTGGAACTTTGGGCATTTTACTGTTGGAATACAGGACTTTGAGAGGTCATTTAATACCAAGGCAATAGCTCCATTATTAACAGAAAATAATGAGTTTTTTATACGATGCTCATATATCACCTACCTGAAGCTGTGTGATATTCTGTGTGTAGGAGTCATTCTGAAGCTGCATTTTTTAACCTTCCTTTATATTTGTTTTTTAAAAATATTTATTACTATTACTATGATTTATTACAATTTATTAAATTTGTATTCCGGCTGTAGCCCCCTCCCTCTCATCTCCTCCCAGTCCCACCCTCCATCCTTCTTCTCCCCAATGTCCCTCCTCTAGTCCACTTGATAGGGAGGTTCTCCTCCCCTTCTATCTGACCCTAACCTAACAGGTCTCATCAGGATTGGTTGCATTGTCTTCCTCTGTAACCTGACAAGACTACATCCCTCAGGAAGAGGTGATCAGAGAACCTGCCACTGAATTCTTGCCAGAGAAACTCCATGTTCCCCTTAATTGTGACCCGCTTAGAGACTGAGTCTATGGGCTACATCTGAGCAGAGGTTATAGGTCCTCTTCATGCCATGTTCTTGGTTGGGGTATCATTCTCTTCAGGACCCGTAGGACTCAGGGTTTTGGCTCTTTTGGTCTCCTTTGGAGCTCCTGTCCCCTCCAAGTCTCTATTTTCCCCTTCTTTCATAAAATTCCATGCACTCTACCTAAAGTTTCGCTCTGAAATTCAGCCTCTGCTTCAATACCTTGACCAGTAGAGGAGTGAGGTAACCCAGAAACAGAAAGACATACATGGTATGTACTTTCACCCATAAGTGGTTATTAAACATGAAATATAGGATAAACATACTAAAATCTATACTCCTAAAGAAGCTAAACAATAAGGAAGAGCCTACGGAAGATGTTCAATTCTCATTCATAAGGGCAAATGTGATAGACAGGAGGCATGAGCAGACAGGAGACAGGACAGGAGCCTTCTTTTGTATGTTTAATATCAATAGCAGAAATTAATTCTCTCCACATTGATAAAATTTCTACGCTCTTTAACTTAATATCGTTTTTTTCTTTTCTACTTCCCCAATTTCTCTTGTAACCTATTGACAAAACATAATTTATCATCCCTACCTTCTCTTATCTGGCATAGTAGTTGTCAGGAATGTTTTTGTAGACATATAACAGTGGTTATTTTTTAAGAGTAAAGAAGTTGGAATACTGGCTTGTTCTGTTAAAGTGTCACACACTCTGCCCTTACACAAGAAAGTAGCTTCTACTTCATCTTGTAGAGGAGGAATTTGTTTGTTATTCCTAAGAGCCAAGGTCAGCACACCACTTCTATTACAAACTTGCAAATTCGAAGGAATTTAAGAGTTTAATAGAGTTTTATAGAAGAACACAGATGTTTCCTTTCAGAGACTTCAGTTACATTCCTTCCCAGTAAGAGTTCTGACCTTGACCAGGAGAAACTATCCCTGCTGGGATTGAGACATTCTTTGAAGTTCTGCCATGCAGAAGCATAATAGAGAACCCTATCACCATCTTCCCCTACCTCCTATCTGCAGGAGAGGAGATCTTTGTGAGTTTCAAAGAAGGCTTGCCAGATTTCACATCTAGTCTTTAATTACTTATTAATTACCTGTAACCTTTCATTTCATTTTCCCATAAAGGTCAT
>CM053753.1:70331468-70351443 GCA_028658305.1 Pachyuromys duprasi | reverse complement strand
GGAGGAGGGTTCCGTTTCATTGTTTGTTTTCTTTTAACTTTTTGTTGTGATGTTGTCTATATCCTGTTTTCTTGGGTGTAGTTATTTTCCTTGGTTTGGAGTTTTCATTCTAGTATCATTCATAGGGTTGAGTTGCTGTGTAGATATTAAGTTCTTTTTTATGGCATATTTTGTTTTCTCCACCTCTGTTGCTTTAAAGCTTTGCTGCGTATAGTAGTCTGGATTGGCATCTGTGGTCCCTTAAAGTCTGCATGATATCTGTCCAGGCCCTTCTGGTTTTCATAGCTTCTGTTGAGAAGTCTGGTGTGATTCTGATTGGTCTACCTTTATATGTTACTTGACCTTTTTCCCTTGCTGCTTTTAATTTTTTTTTCTTTTTCTGTATATTTAGTGCTTTGACTAAAACACTAAAGTGTAGCATATGGAGTTCATTTTCTGGTATAATCTATTTGGTGTTCTGTAGGCCACTTGTATGTTTATGGACATCTCTTTGTTTAAGTTGGGAAAATATTCTTCTCTTATTTTCTTGAAAATATTTTCTGGACCTTGGAGCCTGGATACTTCTTTTTCATCTATTTCTATTACTCTTAGATTTCGTCTTTTCACGGTGTCCTTGATTTCTTGGATGTTTTGTGTTTGGAACTTTTCTGATTTTACTTTTTTCTTTGAGAAAAGTATCAGTTTTTGCATATCTTCAGCACCTGAGATTCTCTCTTCCATCTCATGTATTCTACTGGTGATGCTTACCTTTGTGGTTCCTGATCTTTTCTCCAAGTTCTCCAATTCTAGGGGTTTCTCTGTTTGTGTTTTCTTTATTAATTCTAATTCTGTTTTCTTGTCTTTCACCATTTCCTTCCTATGTTTGAATGTGGATTCCTATTTTTTTATGATGGCTTCTATTTTGTTTGTTTGTTTGTTTGTTTGTTTCCTCTCTATTTTCCACTAATTGTGCCTCTAGTTGTACCTCTAGTTTTTTGGCTATATTTTCCTGTATTTCTTGAGAGTTTTATTCATTTTCTCTTAATTTGCCTCCATTTATGTAGCTGTTTCTTAGAGAGATTTGTTCATTTCTTCTTTATGTGCTTCTAATAACCGGGTAAGCATAGTTTAGAATCATCTTCCTGAGTTTCCAATGAATTAAAATATCTATTGATTTTTAGGGGTTACTGGTGAAGCTATGATGTCCTTATTTTTGTTGGATGTGTTCTTATGCTGACCTCTGGCCATCTGCTTATCTGCTTACACCTTCATTGTTTGTTCGTGGAGTCTGTACTTCAGGCTGGGTCCATCTTTCTCTGGTGTCTGGAGTATTCTTCAGGAAGATGAAAGAGGTCTAGCATAGTTTAGAATCATCCTCCTGAGTTTCCAATGAATTAAAATACCTATTGATTTTTAGGGGTTACTGGTGAAGCTATGATGTCCTTATTTTTGTTGAATGTGTTCTTATGCTGATCTCTAGCCATCTGCTTATCTATCACCTTCATTGTTTGTTCGTGGAGTCTGTACTTCAGGCTGGGTCCATCTTTCTCTGGTGTCTGGAGTATTCTTCAGGAAGGTCTACTGGTTTCAGAGTATGAGTTCATGTTTCAGCTGTACCTAAGGGACAAAGATCACATAGGTATGAACAAGCATGAGCATGGACTTAGAAGTGTGCCTTAAAGGACAGGGTGCTAGAGAGTGTAGATGCCTAGAATGTGGGGCTGGTATGGAATGGCAGCCGCAGTAGGGAGTGCAGACCCAGGTACTTTTGGGGGTGCAATGTGCATGCACACTTTTCCTGTTTAACTCAATGGCCTACAGGCTTTTCATACTGTCCTTCTGTTGTTCAGACCTCTCTGGGCTCCAGTAATTGTTTGCCTGGACTCTAGTGGTAGACCCACAGAACACTGCCTTTGGTGCTGAGAATGCTGTCCCAAGAATCCTTATGTTGCTCACAGTGAGGGTGTGGGCAGAAGGGATCCAATGTCTGGCTGTTAGTATAGAGGGACCCTGGATCTGGGGCTCTGCACACACTCAATTGAAGGCACACTCACTCTCTAGCTTGTCTAATCGGAAAGCACAGGGGTTCCCACTGTTCTCTACTTTCAAATTTGTTCTCTACCACCTGGGCAAATGTGAGTGCAGGAGATCCCTTAGTTCAGTGGTGCTACAGCCACAGAACTTAGATGCTGGTATCGTGGCCTTCTTGGCTGTCCAGCCACAACAGCAGAACTGGGAGTCTGCTGGTACAGATGCCTTTGGGAGACCGTGGGGAGCCATAGGCCTGGTAGGACCTGGGTGGCCTGGAGGATCTCGGTGGCCAGGTTGTCTGGGTGGCCCTGCAGACCTGGATCACTACCACACCTGGCGGCTGGCCACTGAGTGACTGGGAGACCTGCCTTCTCTGTCTCAGATGGCTAGGAGGCAGTTCTGCGAGGGCTGCCTCTGCCAGGAGGAGGGAGACCCTACAAGGGAAGTGCTGGTGGATTGACAGTCCACTGCTCTAAGTTCTCCAGAGAAGTCATTGGGTGACCTGGATCCAAATGGTCTCAGCTCATGGATTGTCCCCTCTCTCCAAGGAAGCCTCAGTGTCGATGTTCTGACTTCAGCTTCCTCTCCACTTACCAATTTTGGAATTTCAGATCCTCTGCCCCTCAGATATGGTGCCTGCTGCTCACTGGCATCTTGGAGCCCCTCTAGCTTGTGCATTTTTATCAAGACTTTCTTCTAAGATTACCTCTGCTGGTTCATTTTTCCTTTTTACTTATATGTCAGCTTTATGTTGACATTTTCATAAATAACTTATTCACAGTACGTATTTTGTCTGGCCTACTTGGTCACATACTGGTATAATTATGAGACAAACCCCCTTTATCATATTAAAGGTAATTGATAATTAAAGCTCAAGAATAACAAAAAAGATTAGGAATTTATTAGTTATCAGAATCCACACCTATTTGTCTATTATTTCACCATTGGTCAGCAAATATAATAACCATCCAGTCTAGTGACCAAATAATTCCTTTTATACTCAGTCTAAATCCAACCGTAATGGAGTACTATAAGTTGTATTCAGTGGCCTTAACTTATTTTAACCATCTCTAATCACCCAGTAGATGTCCATTATTTTTAGTTTCTATTTTACCTATTTTTAAAAATGTGAACATTCTCGTTAATTATATCTATTTATCCCTTCCCTTTTCTCTCTCAAGCTTCTCCTTAGTACCCACCAATTTCTTCCTTCACACTCACAAACTAAGAGTTTCTTTACCTATATTACTATTACATATATAATTATATATGCATACATATAATCTTTTGAGCCCATTTTTTGTTGTTTGGTTTCAGGGATGACCACTTTGCACTGAATAAACTGGATAACCAAAGAGGGGTTGTTCTTTCAGAGAGGCTAATTTTCCACTCACAGCAATCATTATATAGCTATAATTGGTTGCCAATGGGTGAGACCTCATTTGGGGGGGGGGGTGTTGGTATTGTTTTTCTTTGTTTTTATTTTAGTGTTAACATGTCTTCTGGGATTGCCATTTCAGTAGTCTTTTTTTTAATGCAGTGGTTTCGAGAAGAGACTGTTCTCACAGGAGAAAATTTGACGTACTGACTCTTAATGGCATTTTTGCCTACTCTTAATTGATATTCTATAAGCCACAGATTCCAAAGCTGTGATGTAGATGTATTCAGTGCAGCTGGCCTTCCCATGGACCATTGATATTTGCATTGTGTCCTGTTGTGATGATCCACATTTGCTGTAAATAGGAGCTTCCTTAATGTGGGGTGCTATCTTTATTCTCTCACTTGAAGAGGATTTGCTAGAGGCATTAGTATGTTGAGCATGACATTATTGTGGCTCAACTCTTACAAATTCTGCTTTTAATTAGAATTCTATACAATCAATTCTGTTGTAATTACTGACATAGCTAAGTTTAAAAATCCATCATTTGCATGCTTTCCCTTTTGTTTGGGACTCAAGATAAATGAATACATTGTATTTTTCTGTTCTATCCACATTATTCACTAACTAGATCCACACCTTATTTCATTTGGAGTTATTTATGCTGCGGCAGATCATCTGTAGCTTAAGCAGTCTGTATTCAGTATAATCATCCTACTGACAGAGGTTTACAACAATGAATTCACTGGCTGACTTTTTGATCACATCCCCCTGAGGGGGGGAAACATCTTTACCAGGCCACAGAAGAAGACAATGCAGTCAGTCCTGATGAGACCAGATAGACTAGGGTCAAATGGAAGGGGAGGAGGACCTCCCCTATCTGGGTCCTATGGAAAAGGAATAATGGGAGAAGGAAGGCCAAGAAGAGATGAGGGAGAGGGCTACAGAGGGGATACAAAATGAGTAAATAATAACAAATAAATAGGAAAAAAAGAGTAGACTCAGATGAGTATCTTGCCTCTTCACAATGCCAAGATATTTCTGATGTCCATTGCCATAGAATACTTAGTATTAATGTAGTTTTCCAGCAAATTCCAAAGAGCAGATCATTTTTATTCAATGTTAATGAAAGAAAAGGCTTGGGTAGAAGTTGAATTTATAATTGCTTCTTAGATTGCAGCTCACTAGCACTTTGAATAGGACTGAAAGGCATTCTGTCCCTCTCTCCATGGAGATACATACAGCTTCCTACTAGAGAAAAATGGGGTCTGCATAGATGACAGATTAAGGAATGAAAATAACACGGCTTCCCTTGGAGTAGCTTGATGAGGAACAAGTGCAAATTTGAATTCTCTACTTCTCCTACTGTGTCTCCCATCTGATCCTAACAAAGGGCTTCACTTGCTGTTTCTGGAACAGCACAGAAAAGCATGACATGGGGAAGGAATGAAGGATTCTTCACAGAAATCTCTACCAGAAATTCACAAGGGAGGAAGTTACTTTACTGACCCCACCTGACTGAGGGTACAAGCACATCCTATAAACTTTTGTTGCTTCCAACATATACGGGATATTTGTTTTGTTTAAGGTTGTGTTCAATTTATTATCTGCACTTCAGTAAATGATGATCACAATACAGATATTCACACATGCGTTATTCTGGATGAGGGAAATGGAAGGGTACCTAATTTAAGATTAACTCTATGCCTTTACCTTAATTTCTAAAATTTAAATGTATGGAAATCCAAGGCATAGTAAGGTTGGTTACAGTGTTCTCTCTAAGGGAAATTAAACCTAATCATCCTAAGTACACAACAGGAAAATAAGATACATAGTTATAAAATATCTTAAGACAGTTATTAACTTGGCTTCAAGGTCTGGGTTTAGTCTATTTTTGATCAAGATACATTTTCAGAAGAATGTATCACCACAGTTGTTCATAAGTGAAGTCACTGCTCTCATGAAATGTCAGCCATTCATTACCCTGAAATCAAGCAAAATCTGGGGTACCAACAATGTGATACGATTTCGAGATATTATACCTAACTCCAACCACTGGCCACTCACTAAATCTAGAGATTGCAAATAGATTCAGTTTCTATAAGAGCCTATAGAAAAATCACTCACTGTAGATCAATGTTTTTATTTCCCTCCGCACATTCTGGGGATTTAAATGTTGTCCATGTTGGGGTTTTAGAATTTTGTTAACATTTCAGACTAAAAATTGTCCACTCTGTTTTGATTCATAGTTTTTTTTTCTGCCAAGTCCCTGAAAAAAAATGGAAATTATTACTGACACCATCTTTTCCTCTCTTTTTTGCCTTTCTTTTTATTTTGCCTTTCTGTTTATTCTTTTTAATTATTAATGAAATCAATTTACATCTCAGTCATAGGCCGTTCCCTCTTCTTCAAATCCCACGCTCTAATCCACATACCTGCATCCCTATTTAAAATAGGGGAGCCCCCCTACTCAGACACTTCAGCTCATCTATTTACATGTGGACTCAGTTCATCTTCCTCACCTGTGGCCTGATAGGGCAGTCCCATCAGGGGGAAGTGTTCAAAAAGCAGACAACATATCCCTGCTCCCCTAACTAGTGAGCCCACATAAAGCCTAAGCTGGGCATCGGCTACTTACAAGTAGAGGACCTATGTCCGGACCATACATTGTCCAAGGTTGGTGCTTCAGACTCCATGGGCCTGTCTTGGTTCTGGTTGATTGGCTCTGACGATCTTATTGTGGAGCTTTTGTAACCTCCAGGTCCTTTTATTCTTCCCCACTCCTTTCCAGTCGACTTCCCATGCTTTGCCCAAGGTTTGGTGGCGATTCTCAGTATCTGTTTCAAAGTGTTGTTGGGTGGAGCCTCGCAGATGACAGCTCTTCTAGGCTCCTGTCTGCAAGCATATCAGAGTATCTTTAATACGTGGGGTGGGTCTTATGGTGGGTCCAGGAATTGGTTGGGCATTCCCTCAGACTCTGCTCTATCTGTTCTGTCTTTGTCCCTGTAGGTCTTGTAGGTAGGGTAAGTTTTGGATTAAGGGCTTTGTGGGCAGGCTCACGATCTGCTCCATCCACAAGGTGTCTTGTCTATATAAAGAGTGTCCCCTTCAGTCTCTATGGTCCCTGCTACTTGGATTCTTAGTTAGAGACCTCTCCTATCACCCCATAGGCCTATTCTGCTTTAGGTCTGCAGGTTGTTGCAGAGATGCTTCCACCCATTTCCTTTTTTCTCTGCAGGCCTTTTGATCTCCCATCCCCACTCTTCCCAGGTGGGAAGTCCTTTATTCTCTTCCTTTCTCCTTCTTCTACCTTGTTCCCATGCTTCAACCACTACCATTGTGTATTCAGTTTCCCCTCCTGAGTGAAATTTATGCATCCTCCCTTGGATACTCCTTGTTACTTATTCTTGGGGTCTGTGTACTGTAGTATGTCTATCTTGTACTATATGACCAAGATCTTCTTGTAAGAGAGAACATATCCTGTGTGTCTTCCTGGGTCTGTGTTATCTTACACACTATCTTTTCTAGTTCAGTCTGTTTGCTTGCAAATTTCATGATTTCATTGGTTTTAATGGCTGAGTAGTATCCCATTGTATAAATGTACCAAAGTTTCTTTATCCATTCTTCAGTTGAGGGACACCTAGGTTGTTTCTAGTTTTTGGCTGTTATTAATAAAGCTGTTATAAACATGACTGAGCAAATGTCTTCACTGTGTGGTAGAGCTTCTTTCAGGTCTATGCTCAGTGGAATAGCTGGGTCTTGAGGTAGCACTATTCTCAGTTGTCTGAGAAAATGCCAGCTTGATTTCCAAAGTGATTGCACAAGTTTACACTCCCACCAGCAATGGAGGGTTGTTTCCCTTTTTCCAAATCCTCACCAACATGTGTTGTTACTTGAGTTTTTGAACTTAGCCATTATGGCAGGTCTAAGATTCTGAGAGTTGTTTTGATTTGCATTTCCCTGATGACTAAGGACTTTGAGCATTTCTTTAAGTGTATTTGCACCATTTGTGATTCCTCTGTTGGGAATTCTGTTTAGATCCGTATCCCATTTTTAATTGGATTATTTAGTTTGTGGCCATTTAATTTGAGTTATTTATATGTTACGTATATTAGCCCTTTGTTGTATGTAGGATTGATGAAAATCTTTTTCCAATCTGGACATCATTGTTTTGTTGTATTGATAGTATCCTTTGCTTAATAGAACCATGCATGGTTTTGGCTCCTTTGTAAAAAATCAGGTATGTGTACGTATGTGGGTTTGTATCTATATCTGGGACTTTGATTCAATTCCATTGACCAGCCAGCATATATCTATGCCAGTACCATGCAGTTTGTATTAATATTGCACTGAGTATAGTTTGAGGTTAGGTATGGTGAAAAGTTTTGTTATTGTATATTATTGTTTTAGCTATTTTAGATTTTTTTGTTTTTCCATATGAAGTTGAGAATTGTACCAGGAAGCCCAGAAGTGTGGAACTGTATCTTGTCCCAAGATACAGTTGGGAAAAGTAGTTCTAAAAAAGAAGAAAGCAGTGAAAAAACTACAATTCCCAGGTGGAGCCTCTGCTAAGATGTATATTTTTGTGAAGACCCTTTTGGGGAAGAGCGTCACTCTAAGAGTTGAACCCTCAGACACCATAAAAATTGTAAGGGAGAAGATCCAGGATAAGGAAGGAATTCCTCCTGATTATCAGAGGCTGATCTTTGCTGGTAAGCAGCTAGAAGATGGCTGTACTTTGACAAAGCACAACATTCATCTTGTATGACTATTTGTGCTAGTGCTAAGAAATCTTACACCACTCCCAAGAAGAATAAGCATAAGAGGAAGAATGTTAAGTTGGCTGTGCTGAAATACTATAAGGTGGATGAAAATGGCAAATTAAGTCGACTTTTCGAGAGTGTTCTGCTGACGAATGCGGCTCTGGAGTTTTCATGGCTAGCCACTTTGACAGACATTACTGTGGAAAGTCTGACTTACTGATTTAGCAAACCAGAAGACAAGTAGTTGTGTATGAGTTTAATAAAAAGAAGAAACTGGTAAAAAAAAAATGTAACGTTTGGTATTTTCTTGGTTAGAGTTACTCCTAGATACTTTGTATTATTTGTGGCTATTGTGAAAGTGTGTAGGTTTCCTATCTTTTCTCTCAGCCTGTTTGTCATTTGTATAAAAGAGGGCTACTGATTTATTTTTATTTTTAATTTTTAAAAATTTATTTTTATTTTTGTTTTATTTATTACAACTTACTCACTTTTATCTCAGCTGTAGCCCTCTCCCTCATATTCTCCCAGTCCCACCCTCACTCTCCTCTCCTTATGCTGAAGCACCCTCCCCCTCTAGTCCTCTATCTGACCCTAGTCTAACAGGTCTCATCAGGCCTGAGTGCATCCTCTTCCTCTGTGGCCTGGCAAGGCTGCCTTCCCCCCAGGGGAAGGTGATCAAAGAGCCTGCCACTGTGTCCATGTCAGAGACAGCCCCTGCTCACCTTACTAGGAATCCAAAATGCAGATTGAGACGCCCATAGTCTAAAGCTTAGCTTTCAACGGATCTGTTAAGCTGCTAATATCGATCTCTCCAATTTCTTTATGCAAGCACTTACTGTTATGAACCTTCCTATTAATACTGTTTTCATGGGGTCCCATCAGTTTTGATAAATTGTGAACTCATTTTCCTTGAATTCTCAAAGGCCTTTAATGTTTTTACTATTATTTATTTATTTATTTATTTATTTACTTACTTACTTACTTACTTACTTATATTTCTTCCCTCACCCAGTGATTACTGAGCAGGGAGTTGTTCAGTGTATAGGCTTTTTGTTGTTTCTGTTTTTGTTGAGGTCTAACTTTAATCCATGTTGATCTGATAAAGAACAATGGGTTAATTCAATTTTCATGTAACCATTGAGATTTGTTTTGTGACCAACTATATAGTCAATTTTGGAGAACATTCTGTGTGACGCCGAGGGAAAAAAAAATCTATATTCTTCTGTGTTTGGGTGAAAAGTTCTATAAACATCTATTAGGTCCATTTGATTCATGACCTCTCTTAGCTTCATTATTTCTTTATTTAGCTTCTGTTTCAATGATCTGTCCATTGGTGAGAGTGGGGTGTTGAAATCTCCTACTATTACTGTGTTTGGATTGATGTGTGACTTAAGCTTTAAAAATGTTTCTTTTGTGAATGCAGCTGCCCTTGTATTTGAGGCATAGATGTTCAGGGTTATAATGTCCTCTGAATGGATGGATTTCTCCTTTGATGAGAATGAAGTGTCCTTCCCCATCTCTGTTGATTAATTTTGGTTGAAAATCTATTTCATTAGATATAGGATGGCTACTTAAGCTTGCTTCCTGGGCCCATTTGTTTGGAAAACTGTTTTTCAGCCCTTTACTCTGAGGTAGTGTCTATCTTTGTTGCTGAGGTATATTTCTTAAATGCAGCAGAATGTCAGATCCTGTTTCCACAATCATTTTGTTATGCTGTGTCTTTTTATTGGAGAGTTGATTCCATGGATATTGATAGATATTAGTGATGAATGGTTCTTAGTTCCTTCTATTATGGAGGATCAAATCCTGTATTTGTATTGTTGTATTTTCCTGTATTTCTTTGTGGGATTTATTAATTTCCTCTTTATATGCCTATGATAACAGCATAATCATAGATTTAAGCTCATTTTCCTGTGTTTCAGCTGCATTCGGTTATCCATTGTTTTTTGGAGGGGTTTCTGGTGGAGCCAGGATGTCCTGGCTTTTGTTGGTTGTGTTCTTCCTCTGGTCTTTAGTCATGATAAGGGACAGGAGCTCCACGGGAAGTTCAAGAGAGCCAATTACCCTGGACCCAGGAGGATTAAGGAGCACCAAGCAAGGACCATGCATCGACTTGACCTAGGCCCCTTACACATATGTAGACAATGGGTAGTTAATACAACATGTATCAACGTGTTAGAAACAGGAGCTGGTGTTGTCTCTGACATACAGTCTGTTGCCTGCTTTTCTTTCTTTAATTTATTTTTATTAATTACAATTTATTCACTTTGTATCCCAGCTGTAGCCTCCTCCCCTAACCCCTCCTAATACCACTCTACCTCCTCTTTCTCCTATGACCCTCCCCCATTCTAATGATAGGAGGACCCCCTTCTATTCCATATGACCCTAGCCTATCAAATCTAATCAGCACTGGCTTCTTTGTCTTCCTCTGTGGACTGGTAAGGCTGCTCTCCCCTCAGGTGGAGGTGATCAAAGAGCCAGCCCATGAGTTCATGTCAGAGACCTCTCTGTTCCTATTATTGAGGAACCCTCTTGGACACTGAGCTGCCATGGGCTATTTCTGTGCAAGGATTCTAGGTTATCTCCATGCATAGAAACTGGAGCTGGGGGGTTGTCTCTGACATAGAGTTTGTTGCCTGCTTTTCAATCACTTATCCCTGTCTGGGCTGTCTCGCCAGGACACAAAGGAAGAACTTGATGCAACTTGATATGCTGGCATGTACAGTTGAGGTTGAGGAGGAAATCCTCTTTTCTGAAGGGGAGTAAGGGGAGATAGTGATAAGAACTAGGAAAGGTGGTACTGGGAGGAGAGGAGGGAGGGGACTAAGGTTGGAATTTAAAGTGAATGAATAGGAAATTTTTTTATATTTTTATTTTTTTTGTTAATCACAGATCATTTACTTTGTATCCCAGCAGTAGACTCCTCCCTCATTCCCTCCCAATTCCACCCTCCCTCCCTCATCTCCTCCCTGCCCCTTTCCAAGTTCACTGATAGGGGAGGTCTTCCTCCCCTTACATCTGACCCTAGCTTATAATAAGTAAATTTTAAAAAGAAAAAATATACAATTTTGTACTAAATTATTTTTCTGATATTTTACTTCAGGTGAGGATTGTTTATTTCAAGAAGAAATAAAACTTCTCTGTTAAATTTCCTCTCAGTGTTAGCTTTTGTGTCTATATATGAAAAAAATGATGATGTAAATCACAGTTTAAACTCCATTGGAATTATAATACACTCTAGGGAGTCTAGAAGAATTCTGAATCCTCACTGTAGGGTTAAACATTTTTTCTTTAAAATCAAGTAATGATTTGTTGTATGTATTGGTGGGAATTATTAAGACCTGAATGAATTGTTATTTTTAAAACAAATTTATTTTACTTAATGGACAAGCTAACTCTTTGAAGAAAGTATTTTACAATCCTTACTTTTACAAGGACATCATGAAATGTACAAGTATGAATAAGGACTCTGAGGGAGACAAAGGATTAAAATTCTTTCATTTCAAACTTACTTATTCATATTAAGCAGCCCTCCCCTAGAGTTTCTCCTTCTTTTCATATAACTCTGGAAAACCGCATGTACAGATTTGTGAAATATTCAGTCATACCAGAGTGTCCCAACAAATTTCTATAAATATGTGAATATAGCCTTTAGCCTCAGTTATGGAAATAACCTTCATGCACGTTTTCATATTCTTCCTTTCAATGGCACTTTTGCCTCAGTTTCAGGTTTGTGCCAGATGCTTGAAAATAAAAAAAATAAAAATAAAAGAGGAAATGAAATATCTTTATCTTTCTAGTTTTTTACCACATTATCCAATAAAAACGAAGGAGAGCATATATCTTTTGATCATCAAAAGGCTATTTATCAACTTTTCTGTTAGGTGATGAAAAATTTGACAAAATCTTTTTATTTGTCAGTAATGAGTGAGTGTCATGTTAATAACCTGTAGCAAGAGAAAGGAATACCACAGAAAGGTGCAATTTTTAAATTGTACTTCTAGTAAAGAGTTGAAAGCAGTGAAGTCATCAGCTTCTGGAGATTGCCTGAAAATAATGATGCCAAAAGAGGATTTCTGCTCAACCAAAAATATGTCATACAGTTTAACTCTCTTTTTAAACTGCTCTTCAGACTTGTCTGCCTGTCACTGGCCATTCCATTTAAGAATTTAACAGAGAAGAAAAGTCAGACTTTAAGAATTCTAGAGTAAAATGAATGTGTCTTTATCCCTTTTACCAATTCCCTCCCTTATGATGGAAAAGAATGTACCTGCCGCAGGAAGAGTGAAGAATGTGCTCACAGACTCTCTTTCCTTTGATAAGGCTCATTTCTTGGCACCTGTCTGACTTGTCACATTTCCTATCCATTCCATTATCTTGCCTCATCAAGATGCTTTATTCTTTTCTCATTCTCCCTATTTCTCTGAAAGGTCTCTACTCTTCATCTCTCTTCACAAAACACCATATTTTGTATTCACACAGAATATGCTTTTCTTTTTCTTCATTTTGACAGTAATTCCTTATTTCCGAATGAGATAATAGGAAATTGAGTCACTTCCCATTTCTTTTTCATCTAAGTGAAATAGGTAAATATCAATAAGTGGAGACAACTGAACCAAAGGCTTTGTGGAAGACCATAGATCAGTGGAATAGTCTCTATACACCTGTTTGTGCATATTATATAGTGTTATCAGACATTTCTGTTGGTTTGTGTGTAAGAATATATGTATATATGTGACATACTGATACCGTTTGTGTTTTCATATGTCTCTGCAAGCTGTGAGTGTATTCTAGCAGCAGATATATCCAATAACTTAAAGATCCATATGAAACCTTAAAAAACATTGAAAGTGGCATAGTCTATTATACATAATTAAGTGGGTTTGTGATAAATTCCAAACATATGATTAGCTTAAGTTTTTTGACTCATATAAAAATAAACCTACACAAGCAGTTCATTACTAAAAATGGTAGGAACAAATTATATGTGTCATTTGTATCATTCACTTAATAATGTGATTCAACTTATGTGACAAACCCCTATATATATCAAAGAGGGCATGTTTCCCTAAAGAGATAAATTGCTTCACATTCATATCCTCTAGTTTGGAGTCATTGTGAGGAAAAATGAGTAATTTTTTCATGTCTAATGAAATTAAGTCTGTAAATAAAACCTTCAACAAAAATAACTACTTCATAGGGTTGATGATAGCAAATTTTTTGGAGGACATTCTGATATCTGTCTACAGACAATTCTTTCCTATTCATGCTTTATGCTTTAACAACTACTGATACTTTGCATACAAATTAAGTAGTCCTGTGTTCCAAACTAGTGGTAAGAAAACAAAGCACCATTGTTGTAAATATCAGAGTGAAAGTTAATGATATATTTGCAAATTAAACCTAAATATTAGGAATATTGTTTTTAATGGAATAATACTCGGCAATTAAAAACAAGGAAATCATGAAATTTGGAGGCAAATGGTGGGAACTAGAAAAGATCATCCTGAGGGAGGTATCCCAGAAGCAGAAAGACACACATGGTATATACTCACTCATAAGTAGATATTAGACAGTGGCTGGCTCTTTGATCGACCACCTCCCACCCCCCACCCACCCTGAGGGGGGAGCAAATTTAGCAGGTCAAGAGGAAGACAATGCAGCCAGTCCTTCCTGTTGAAACCTGATAGGCTATGGTCAGATGGAAGGGGAGGAGGACCACCCCTATCAGTGGACTTAGGGAGGAGTATGGAAGGAGAAGAGAAAGGGACAGTGGGAATGGGAGGGGATGAGGAAGAGGGGCTACAGCTGAGATACGAAGTGAATAAACTGTAATTAATAAAAAATAATTTATAAAAAAGGGAAAAATAATATTGTTTTTCTTTATTCAGAATTATTATTTAGTACTTCTAATCATCCAACCTTATCATAAAAAGAAATGATGGAAATGATACCTTTCAAAAATACTTTCATAAATTGGTCTTTCTCAAGATACGTAGGATGAACAAAGCAAAAACAAAATTGTAATGGTTCTCACTGATGTTATTCTTGGTGGAAATTACATGGATGTAATAAGAAGAGTTTATGTTACTAATAATATTATAACTGCTATAAGTAATATTATGAATATTATAAACAATATTACATATACTACAGTCAATGAATTAATACATAAGTCAGTTTTATAAATAAGTTAAATATATCTTATGAATTTTATATGCCTTTATGTATTTATATAGAATTGAGTTTTTTCTCTCCCATTTTGGCTCTCCTACATTAATCAAAAATATTTAGATGAATATTTTATAGCATCTATTGAATTAAAAATGTTAGAGGTTTACAAATCTTCATAATTTTGGACAAAGCTATCATAAATGTTAAGAGTGATTTAGAATGCATTTCCAGAAATGAATTTGAAGTATGTTTATGTAAGTTAAAAATATACCTAAGCTCTGTACTCTTTGAAATAAATTACTCTTACAACTACAAATTTCTTTTAATTTATTATTTCAGAAATGTGGACACAGCTGTGTTTGTTTTCTGGTGTTTCTATGCATTAATACTTTTATATAGTAAACATATTGAAAAGAACATTAAGTAATAGGATTATTTTCAATCTCAATACTTAAGTTTTTGTTCCAATACTCCCTCCCTGTTATTCAGCAGTATTTATAACAATATAGAATAAGGCTTAAAGCCAGCTACCTCCCTTGTGTATCATTCTGGATCATGACATACTCTTGTCACATTTTTCCTTAGACTGAGAAGATCTTCTCTTAGACCTTTTACATAATTTTGGAAACAAATTTAACTTTTTATTACAGGAAATACATTAATGAGTTAGTGTTGATCTTTTTATTTATTATCATTGCTTACCTTCAAATGGCCATTTTTTATATACTACAAATATGTAGCCATTTTTACTTGTACATTGATCTTTTTTACAATATATATTATAATACATGATAGTTATATAAATAACATTCAAGTACTTTGAGCAAAAAAATAAAGTGAAATTAAATTCCTTAGAGTTACTTTTTTAAACCATAAATACATGTTTGTAATTTGTTTATTTTTATAACTATTCAATTATTGAATTAAACAAATATTAATTTCAAATTAAATTATTTCCTTTTACCATGTCAATGTTTACAAGTCATTTTTTTCATTGTAAATTTTTGTATATATATAGTGTTCTCTCTCCTTCTTGCTTCTCCAGATTTTTCTGCTTTCTTGAAGCATGGATAAAATATCAGAAAGTAGGAATATAGAAGTAACAGTTCAGTAGCATCTCTGTCATAGACATCATTTTTTTTTTTTGCTTCCTCCCACCCCACTTTAAAAGACATGGCATTACCTTTCCTGTGTTATTTCACATAATTTTTAAAAAATGTAAAATAACAAAGCACATTAAATAATACTGAATAACTCAATATTCTACTTAATCAACTTTGGTACAGTAACAGGTGGTAAATGTATAACACAAATATATTTGTCTATAAACACAACTGAGTATTTTCTTCCCTGTGAAAATTTCTGATTGACTGTATCTAATGCTTGCAGTTATTTTCTGATATTTGAAAAGTTTTTCTCTACTAAATATTCACTTCTGGAGGACAACATTGTGAGAGTGTTTTCTAGGTACAGGAAAAAATTCTGTAAACCAGGCAACTCTATTTTCCTAATCTCAAGAAGGCTGTAGTGTGGAAGAAAGGAATGGACAATAAACAAACTATTGAGATACATAGTCTGCTGTGTGATGACGGTAAAGAAAAATCAATCAACAAAGTCAGACAGCAGTACAAAGGTCATGGCTCAGACCTTTGTAATGCAAGGTGCCATTTATGTAAGACCCTGGAAAAGAGATAAAGGGATGAAGCGTTCAATAATCAAACATTACAAGGTTTGGCCTCAAAAACATACATTGCAGAACATGGGATATGGATTCTTTCTTCACCAGGCGGCCAGCTTAGTATAGGACAAATTGATAAATGTGGACAGAGAATTCAATCAGATACAAGGAATGCAAATTTCTATTGGTAACTTACTCAAAATTTTTTGTTTTTTCTCTCACAAAGATGGAAAACTGAGTTTGAGAATAGCAAACTTGGATTCATATATATATATTCATATATATATATATGAAGATATTTATATATCTATACAAACATATATATGGTAGATATAAGTATATATCATACATGTATATACATAGATAGATAGATATGAAGATATTTATGGGTGTTGATCAAATCAATAGCAATAGAGTACCACCTATTGCTTACCCTCTAATGATTTTCCCCAGATCAATTCATGATTCCTAATTTTATGTGTGCATCTTTCTTATAACTCTATAAAGCCCATGTAGTCTCTCTGCTATGCACATGACAAAGATAAAAAATTGGCAAATGATATCTCACAAAACTAAAATCTTTTGTGCAACAAAGGACACCATCTATCCAGTCACGAAACACTCTACAGAATGTAAAAACTACTCACCAGTTAGAATCAAGAATATACAAATACTTACCAGTTAGTATCAAGAATTTACAAATAACTGCAAACACTAAACACAAAGAAAACAAGCAACCCAATTAAACCTGGGTTATAGAACTGAATTGAGATCTTTAAAAGGAGAACTGCAAATTACTGAAAAAAAACAATTGTACAAATGTTCAGCATCCTTAGCAACTATAGAAGTATAAGTTAAATCTACTTCTGTATTTCATCTTATCCTCAGTCAAAATGGCTGAGATGTAAAAATAAATAAATGAATAAATAAATAAATAAATAAATAAATAGATAAATAAATAAAGTAGAAAAATCCTGGCACGGGTATTGGGTTAGGGAAGCCTCATTCCCCGCCAAAGGAAATGCTAACTGCTTCAGTCTCTGTGGATATCAATGTGAGGTTTCCCCAATATAGTAAAAATGGATCTGCTATATGTAGCTGATATGAATAGTTCCAAAGGACTCTAAATCATACTGCAAAAACAATGCACATTGATATATGGCCAATGCTTCTCTATCCACAATAGCCAGGAAATGTAAAGGATCTAGTTGTCCATCCCCTAATTCATGGATAATGAAAATACAATACCTAAACATAATGCAGTATTCAGCTTTTAAAAATACAGAATGATTAACTGAGGATTAATATATGAAGCTAAAAATAATAATTCTGACTGGGGTAATCCAAACCCTGGAAGACTTGAACTTTGTGTCTTCTGTCATCTGTTGACGTTTGTTTTCAAATTTTAGGTATAAAATATCCACAAAAGCTAAGAAACCAATAAGGGGTATTGAGATCTTTCAGGGGAGGGGAGATAGAATTCAGATGTTATCAAAATAAATAGTGAATATGAGAGCAAAAAGTTTAATTTGGACTAGTGAGTAGGAAGAAAAGATAGAATTGGAAGTACGGGGAGAATGACTAATGCTAACGTCTTTGAAAACATAAATGGAAAACTATTGTGGAAACTTAGAAAATATATGCTTGCAAATATATACAATGAATTTAAATGGAGCTACCATATAATGAGCTGAGGGACATTGCTACGTCTCACAGAAATGATGCTCTATTAAACAAACCCCACTGCCAGGTATAACTAAATTACTTCTTGTCTAGTCATGGACAGTGAGGTCCTGTAAGCCCCACAACATTTTATTGTTTTTTGTTTTTCATCAGATTTTGATTAGGTGATCCTAATGATGAAGAACACCACATGTTTAAATCATAGCGCATGGAATAACAAGTCAGTAAAGATCTGGAAGCTTTATCACTACTGGTCAGCATTTGACAGTGCTGGAAAGTGTTATGGATGCTACCAGGGAAGTAACATAACCAATAATCTAACTGAGTTGTGAACCCCAAGAGCTACAATAGCAAGTGGTCTGTCACAATATGCTTATTGGTACAAGAGTAGCAAAAATGTTACGGAACAAACCAGACACAGGAGCCCACCAGCAGAGCAGAACGGGGTTCTGAGTCGGGAGTGAGCATTGAAATTAATAATGTACACTACACATATTATGTTCTGAGAGGCTTCTGGCTGCTTGCTCGTGGCTCCAATGAGCCCTATAGTGTCAATAAGCCAGCCTTGTTTATTTATACCAACAGTTTACAATATGGGTTAATTTTTACAAGGAAGTGAGGCCAGCCAGTCTTGTTTATTTATACTAACAGTTTACACAATGGGTTAATTTTTACAAGGAAGTGAGGCAGAGCTGAGATTTCAAACAAGCTCTCCCACCTGCTGTCACTAAACAAAAGGCGAATGGACTTGCAAATCCTTCCCTGTCTCCAAGGGAAGGCCTGGAAAAAACCTGTCTTCCTGTGCTGAGACTTGCATTACAAATAGCCACCAAAGCAGCTATGACCCGGCCCACGACAATTCCCCCTTTTATATTTATTAAAAAAGATATTTATAAGACCATAACTTATGAGTTATGGAGCAGAAGATTGTGCCTGTCTTAGGTTGTTTCTCCCAATGGAATATTCATATCCATAATTTGACATATGATTTTTATCATTTATGCCTTGCTGGAACGAATAATCCCTGGAGAAATCTTACCCATCATTGGCTACCCAACCTCTGTTAGGGAAGGAATGTGGGAGGGTCAGTGTCAAATGTAGATCAGCTTAGCTTAAACATTCTAAAAGGCTTCCAGGCATTTCTATTGTTATTGATAGGAGCTCACCTCCCATCGCAAGCCAAGTCCAAAATAACACGCCTTAAGAGTGACTTAACACAAAACTCCTCGTGTAAATATCAAGTTTGAAAAGACATTTATAGTAGCCAGTGCAAAATTCTGTCAGAACAGTTTGAAAGCTTACAAATACAGTGTTAGTTACAATGTAGGCAGGGAACATTAACATTTCCAAATAACAGAGCAAAAGGAGAATTTACATAGGCAGTTAAAGAACTTCCCAAGGATTTCTGGAGCAAGTTTGTTTTGGTTTGCTGAAAACCAGAGTCAAAACAAAGTTTTAAAATCAGTCTTTCCTTTTATTCTTCCTGTTTTTGTTGAGAATTGTTCCTATTAACAGAGCAATCAAGTCCAGTCCTTTGGATAAGAGGTTTCTCTCTCTGCATGATGCCTTCTCCCAGGAACAGAATGAGACAAAAGACTGAGTCTCACAGCTTTGTAGACGTTCATTTTCAGTCAGGACGGAATTTACACATTTTTGTTTTGTTTTTGGGGGACAGCTTCCGCAAACCGCATCAGCCTTTCTAGCACCTGGCTCCTTCTGTATCCTGTAGAAAAAACACAAAACGTACCCTCTTCCCCAAATTAATATCTGCCAAATTATTTTTTTAAAGTCAGGGGGCCCAAATGGGCCCTAATATGTCCCACATAACAGGGCTTTATACGGCTCCAAATACTTTGTTGAATCTCTCTAAATAGATCTTGTATTTGTTTATTAGCCGTATTAACATATGTTACAGTCTCCAAGATTTGTAAGGCGTTAACTATATAATGGCTATCAACGTACAAGTTAAAATAGGTAGAAGCCATATTTTTAAAGACTGTAGCAACAGCTCATAATTCTACAATTTGAGCTGAGGCTAGCAATGTTTGCAAAACAAAAGCCTGTTCTTTTAGTACGTATATAGCTTATCTATTTGAAGATCCATCTGTGAATACAGTTGGAACTTTAGGTAATGGCTTCTGTTTAATTATTTTAGGAAATACAAAAGCATGTTCATTAGCAAACTGAAGTAATTTATCTTTTGGATAATGATTGTCAATTCATCCTGAATAATGAGCAAAGGCTATTGCCCAAGAATCTGTATTTTGAAATAATCAATATATTGAACAT
>CM053753.1:70311138-70330968 GCA_028658305.1 Pachyuromys duprasi | reverse complement strand
TGAAGATCCATCTGTGAATACAGTTGGAACTTTAGGTAATGGCTTCTGTTTAATTATTTTAGGAAATACAAAAGCATGTTCATTAGCAAACTGAAGTAATTTATCTTTTGGATAATGATTGTCAATTCATCCTGAATAATGAGCAAAGGCTATTGCCCAAGAATCTGTATTTTGAAATAATCAATATATTGAACATGCTGTTTGGTAAAAGGGACTCCAATTATGGAGGATTCTTTACCAAAATACTTGCGAGATTCTGTTTGAGCCATTTGAACTAAACTAGCCACTGCTTTATAATATGATGTCAGAACTCGAACAGGAGACACAGGCAAATGTAACCATATAATGAATAATATACACAGAAGAATATGCTTCTCTAGTTTTTTTTTTCGAGTAAAAATAAGATATATATTCAGTAGCTTCTCTAGTTTTAAAAATAGCTTGAACCACAAATTTTTCACATAAAGTCGGACTGTTTGTCATACCTTGAAGTAATATAAGCCAATGATACCTCTTTATAGGCTCTTTAAAATTTATTGATGGCACGCTAAAAGCAAATCTTTTACAATCTTGAGGAGCAAGAGGAATAGTATAAAAGCAATCTTTTAAATCAAGTATAATTTTAAAAGTATCTCTAAGGTATAGCAGAAGGGGTAGGCACCCCAGGTTGTAAGGCTCCCATTAACTCTATGGTTTTATTTACTTTTTTGAGATCTTATAAGAGTCTCCATTTTTTTGATTTTTTTTTATTACAAAGATAGGGGAATTCCATGGAGAGTTTGAAAGAGCAACACGGCCGCTTTCAAGCTGTTCCTGTACTAACTGCTCGGCGGCTTTAATTTTCTCAAGAGATAGAGGCCACTGATCCACCCACACAAGATCATCTGTTTTCCAAATTATTGGATCTGCATGGGGTACAGGTTGTTTAGTGACCTTCCCTAAAAATGACCTAACCCGGTTTTAAATTTACTTGGGGCAGTTATTAATGGCTGAGTTATGCCTTGTCCAGATTTTTCCAATCCGGAATTTGGTAATTGTCCTATGTCAGAGAATAATCTGATATAGTCAGAAATATCTCCTTTCTTTTTAAAGGGTCTCAAAGCAGCTCGGCAAGCACTGTTAGCATTCTCATAAGCCAATTGTTTTACTAATAATAAACCAGACTTTTCATCACTTATAAGTCTGTTTGCTGCTTGCATTAATCTTGCCACAAAATCTTGAAATAACTCATCAGGTCTCTGACAGATTTTAGACAAATCTTCCACCTGTCTACAGGTTCGTGGAAGTTTATTCCAGGCTTTTCAGGCAGCATTATTTATTTGAGCATAGACGGCCATATTAAAATATAATTGTTGTCTTATTTCTCTGAAATTTCCTTTTCCTACAAGCATATCATAAGTTATAGGAACTCCCTGATCTCTATAAAGTTTAGCTGTGGCTCGACAAAGCTCTTCAAAATCTGACTTCCATAATAAATTATTTCCTGCTGATAAGCATGCTCTTGTTAATTGTTTCCAGTTTTTTGGGCAGAGAGCCTCAGTACACAAGGATTCCAACAGGGCTTGAGTAAAAGGCGCTGTAGGAACATATTGAGCACATGCAGCTTTTAATTCCTTTAATCATTTAAAAGGTATAGATGCATGGACTGTAGTCATATCATCTTGCCCATTAGGTTGTTTTAGAACTGGAAAACCATAAAACTCAGTTGTATCTTCTCTATTTTGTTTAGCTTCTTGTAAAGAAGCTTGTAAGGGAGACATAGCTGTCTGTACAGTAGACGGAGGCTGAAGTCCCTTTGTTATTGCAATTCTAGCAGTCCCAGGAGGGCGGCCCAAACTTGTAACTGATGGCGTTAAGGATCGAGCCTCGCCTTCCACAGTAGTTAATTCTTTAATTTTTCTGTTTATTTTCTCCAAGCCATATTTTAATCTTTTATTTATTTATTTATTTATTTTGTCAAGGCTTACACTTTTTAACATGTATAGCCTGAATTGGAGGGTATCTCTCAGGAAAATACTGATTTGGTTCATCCTCTATCTCTGAAACCTCAATAGGATTTGAGTCATCCGCAAAGTTCTCTTCTGACAAGTAATTACTGTCATCAGGAGAGAAATATGTCTCCTCTGAAGGAGTCGATGGCCTAATATAATTTTGCCTTGCAGGCTGACATCTTTCTAACTTCTTTTTCTCCGAGCCTGAAAGTTTAACTTTCTCAGTTTCCTGTTTCTTATATAGACTATCTTTAATTAAGTTCCATACAAAAAACATTAGGCTACTGCCTTGTCCCATTCTTTATTTTCGGAATTACTTACCGCTTTTTCAACTATAAACTCGAGCTCGAAAACAGACCAGCGGTGTCCTTTACTTTATCCTTGTATGTTAGGCGCCAATTCTGCCGGAGCCTGCCAGCAGAGCAGAATGGGATTCTGAGTCGGGAGTGAGGATTGAAATTAATAATGTACACTACACATATTATGTTCCGAGAGGCTTCTGGCCACTTGCTCGTGGCTCCAATGAGCCCTATAGCGTCAATACTCTCTTTACCTGAAAAGCCGTGAGGCCAGCCAGCCTTGTTTATTTATACCAACAGTTTACACAATGGGTTAATTTTTACAAAAAAGTGAGACAGAGCTAAGATTTCAAACAAGCTCTCCCACCTGCTTTTACTAAACAAAAGGCGAATGGACTTACAAATCCTTCCCTGTCTCCAAGGGAAGGCCTAAAAAAAAAAACCTGTCTTCCTGTGCTGAGACTTGCATTACAAATAGCCGCCAAAGCAGCTATGACCTGGCCCACGACAATTGTATCTAAAGCCTACAGAACAATATAAAGTTAATACTAGACATTGTTAATTGGGCCAAGAAACTGTGACAGAATAGGCTCTAGTACCGAGAAAAGATTCCTTAAGTAATAATCTGGTAAATGAATTACAACCACTTATTAGTGCTTTTCTCAGGCCTCATCAGGGGAGCTTCTTCTTTCAGTAGATTAACACAGAGACCCACAACTGGTCAGCTTGTAGCATATAAGAGACAGTGGAGTCCTCTGTTTTTAATTAATTAATTTATTTATTACAATTTATTCACTTTGTATCCCATCTGTAGCCATGTTCCTAGTCCCCTCCCAAACCCATCCTCCCTACCTCATCTCCTCCCATCACCCTCCCCAAGTCCACAGATAGGGGACCTCCTCCTTTTCCATCTGACCCTAGCCTATCAGGTCTCATCAGGACTCTCTGCATTGTCTTCCTCTGTGGCCTGGCAAGGCTGCTCTCGCACTAGGGGAAGGTGATCAAAGAGCCAGCCACGGAGTTCATGTCAGAGACAGCCCATGCTCTCCTTACTAGGATACCCACTCAGTTGTAAATGGGATGTCTATAAAGCACCCTCTCCTCCAAACTCAGGGATCACCATAGAAATGCATGGGGACAATTGTGAGGGCCAGGGAAACAGGGTGACTAAAATGAAAAACTGTTTTCAAGACAGAACAGCACAGCTGCAACCCCTTAACTGCCACTGTGACTGCAAATAAAATCCTTGCACATGATCAACACACACAATCCCACCATAGATGGAGGAGGGGATCATGAAATTCTACCCCCACTCAAGGAGCTATTGGAAACTGAGGACTGCTGTGTGAGAGAACATTTTCCTCAGAGATGTGGCCACTGAAAAACTACTCATTTTTCAGTACATGTCCCCACTCCCTTGTTTTTACTCACTTAAGGATGCATAAACCTTTCCCACAGTTGCCATTTAGGTTGTTCAGCGATTTTATTCTATACTACAACTGATAAGAGCTGAGACCCCTAAGAAAAGTTAAATGACAAAGGTGAATGGCAAAGCAATTATCAAAAAAAGGCTTCCGTTGTGTTTTATAAACTTTAATTAAATTCTATAATGTCCTTCTACAAAACATAAATACTATTAACCCTATTCAGCAGAGGGTGATAATAAAGCAACCATAAAACTAACCAAACAAAAAGTTTCAATATCAGAAGCATTTTCCTTGATAAAACTGTACTGAAAAAAACAATCAAATTTTTTATCTGCATCATTTATTTCATACTGTTCTTCTGATGTTCTGTTTTTGGCTTATAGGCTTTTTTTCTCCAGTGAGAATTAGGACACAGAGTCATATGAGGTGCTGAATTGAGCTCTGAAGTTCATACATGGTAGGTGAACTGTTGGAGATTAATTGCTTACTGAAACTGTCACTGCTGAGCATGCAGGGTGCTTTAGCTTTGCTGGTTTTCATTAGCAGCAGTTTGGGCTACTGGAAAATTATTCATGCAGCTGAAGGGAAAAGTAAGCATGCAGAGGAAAAAATGTTCCAAATATCAGTGACAATAAGATGTTTAATTGTCAAGGACTACTTAAGCTATATTAAAAACATTCAGTAAATGTTGGCTAGTTTAATGGATTTTTCCTTTATGAAAAATATACTAGTATTTTCTTCTGAAGAGCTCTCTATTCTGCATATCAGAGATGATAAAATGTGACATAAACCCATAACAAAGAATATGTGGCCAAAAGTCACTAGATATTTGAATGAGGTATCCTTTGCAGTAGCTGTATTGTCTTGAAAGGATAATCATCAAAATAATACATATTGAATAAAAAGGAAGAAGAAAGAAGGTTGAAAAAGAAGAAGAAGCTGTGGTCCTTATTTCTTCATCTATAAAACTAAGTACTTAGAAAGCCACCTGCTTCACTGAGGTCTGTAATGCATAAAAGAAAATATTAATAAGCCTAATTAGCTCCAACAGAACAGGATTTCAATAAAAGTTATGTGACTGATCTTATCATTTTCATAAAGCATGTCTCAGCTACAAGAAATGTGTAGTCTTTTCTAAGTTTAAAATCTTGGCAAAGGAGACAACTTCCTGAACACAGCACCAACAGCACAGGCTCTAAGAGCAACAATCAATAAATGGGACCTCATGAAACTGAAAAGCTTCTGTAAAGCAAAAGACACTGTCATCAGAACAAAAAAGGAAAGCCTACAGATTGGGAAAGGTTCTTCACCAACCCCACATCTGACAGAGGGCTGATATCCTCCCCTACCAGTCCTACACCCCCTCGTCCTTCTCCACCCATTCCCCTTTCCAAGTCCACTGACAGGGAGGTCTTCCTCTCCTTCCTTCTGATCCTAGTCTATTAGGTCTCATCAGGCATAGCTGCATTGTCTTCCCCTGTGGCCTGGTAAGGCTGCTCCCCCACCTCAGGGGAAGGTGATCAAAGGGCAGGCCAATCAGTTCATGTCAGGACAGTCCCTGTTCCCATTATTATGGAACCCACTTGGACACTGAAATGCCATGGGCTACATCTCTGCAGGGGTTATAGGTTATCTCCATGAGTGGTCCTTGGTTGGAACATCATTCTCAGAAAAGACACCTGTGCCCAGACTTTTTCGTTCTGTTACTCTCCTTTTGGAGCTTCTGTCTTCTCCAGGTCTTTCTATCTCCCCCCCTTCTTTCAAAAGATTCCGTGCATTCTGCCCAAAGGTTAACCATAAGTCTCAGCATCTGCTTGATATGCTGCAGGGTAGAGCCTTTCAGAGGCCCTCTCTGCAGGTTCCTGTCCTGTTCCCTGTTTTCTCTCTCTTCTGAGGTCCATCCGCTTTGCCTTTCTGAATGGGGATTGAGCATTTTAGCCAGAGTCCTCCTTCTTGATTGGTTTCTTTAGGTGTACAGATTTCAGTAGGTTTATCCTATATTATATGAGATAAATCATTTTAAATTTATTTTTATTTTGATTATTCACTTTGCATCCCAATCACAACCGCATCTCTCCTCTCCTCCAGGTCCACCCTCCCTCTCTTTTCCTCTTATCCCCCCTCTCCTACTCAGAAGAGGGGTGCCATTCCCCACAAATCCATCACAGCACATCAAGTTGCATAAGTACATCATCTTCCAATGAGTCTGGACAAGGCAGCCCCTTCAGGGGGTCATGACCAAAAGCAGACAATAGAGTCCATGTCATAGAAATCCCCTGCTCATCTTGCTAGGGAAACCACATGAAGACTAAGATGTCCATTGGCTACATATGTGCATGGTGCCTGGGTCCAGTTCATGCATGGTCCTTGATTGGTGTTTCAGTCTCCATAAACAACCCTGGGCCCAGGTTATTTCACTCTGTTGGTCTTCTTGTGGAGTCATGTCCCCTCTAAATCCTCCCTTCTATCCTTTCCCCATTCTTCCACAAGTATTCCCACATATCACCTAATGTTTGGCTGTGAATCCCAATGTGTGTCTCTGTCAACTGAAGAAGCCTCTTGGAGGACAGCTATGCTGGCTCACATCTGCAGGCATAGCAGTGTGTCCCTTCTGAGTGAGAATTAAGCATCCTTCCTTAGGGCCCTCTTTGTTAATTACCTTCTTTGGGTCTGTGAATTGTAGTATCATTATCCTGTACAGTATGTTTAATATCTGCTTACTAGTGAATACATAGCATGTGAGTCTTTTGGGTTCTGGGTTACCTCGCTCAGGACGATATTTCATCCATTTGCCTGCAAACTGCATGATTTTGAAAGGATTCTATTAGAAATGAGCTTCAACAGTGTAGTGGAGAGGAAATAAGCCTCTGAGGTGGCAGAATATGTAAAACTAGAAATGCCATAAAGGGCTTGAACTAAAAATGCTACAAGTTGTACACACACTCAAAAAAACCTTCTTATTGTTTTTTTTGTGAATTTTACACCATCCTACTCATCTCCCATTCTCCCTGCACCTGATTTCCACCCTTGAAACTTCTCCACATCAGGGGGAAAATATCATTGTGGTAGCTGTAGTATGTCACTGTATGTCCCGCACTATACCCTTTTGTTCACACTTGAAAATATTTATTGGAATAACTCTGTAGCACTGGCCCGTTCACATACTGCAAAAGTTCATTGATGTAACTGGGGTAGATATAAGGGTGGGCCCATTCAAAGCCCTGGGTCTGGCCTGAGAGAAATCTGAGCTGGTCAGACAGCAAGTTCTCCTACTTTCATGCCCTCAAGGCTACCTCCCTAGCAACCCCTTCTAAGAGGGTCAGCTATACCGTGATATCCAGGCCAGGTGCAGGACCCACTCTCCCAAGTATTGCAGCTGTTGAAGTTCTTCTGTTCACATGACCCCTGGGACAGTTCTCCAGTCTGCAAGGGATAGCCAGGGACTAGGCAGGGGAGGAGGAAATAGGGGAGGAGGAAATAGGGGAAGATAGTCTCTCTCTCTTCCATGCACCACCCAGCAGACAAGAGATAGGGTCTGCTCTCCCACATTCCTGGCCTTAGGGCCAACTCATCTGCAACCCCCACATTCAGAGCAAACTCTACTGTGCTGTCATGGATTTTGCTTCCAGGATTTAAAAAAATAGTAATTTCAAAGGTCCTCAACAATTGCTTTTATTAAAAACCCATACTCTGAAAAAGCAGTTGTGTGTACATATGACCAAATGCACACAGCCAGTTTGGCATTGACCCATGACTAAATTATTTAAAGCTAACAGATGCTTTGGAAATACAACTTTTCTATTTTAAATATACTTTCCTTCTATTTTAATTTTATTGAATTATCTGTGTGTTTACTTGTTAATTTATTTATTGTAGGGAGTAAAGGACACACTGTGGTACACATGTGTAAGTCATGGGACAACTTACTAGAGTTGCTGTCTCCTTACACTCAGTATCAGGTTGAAACTCAGACCTTCAGCCTTGGCATCAAAGGCTTTTACACACTCAGCCATTTTTCCTTTCTTGTTTATTGTCCACTTTGACCTAATGTCTACTGACAAACTAAGTCACTACTGAAAAATGATAAAATTAGCCCTGAGTTCTATGTACTAAAGCAGCCCACTGAACTAGATATTCAGGTTAAGATGTTGCATGTACCCCAAATCAGGCTGAGGACTTATCAAAGCTGTCTTACGGATTCCCACCTGCATCTAGATTTGAAGTTTATGTACTGCGAGTCTGAATTTTAGACTGTGGGGATTCCCTATGCTTTCCCTCTGTCCCTGACCTCATATCCAAACCATCAAATGGCTAAAATAGCACTTTCCTACATACAGATTCATTTTTGATGCTACTTTTCACATTTTTTAGTTGTTTTCACCGACTCCTGTTCCCAGGGAAATACCTTTAATTGGTTTCTCACTCCGCTTTGGTTGACATGAGTTGAAAGTGTGCAGCACCTTTGCTGACCATGTCGGCTTCCTTCTGCTGCCTTAAGCACTAGTAAGCAAGAATCACAAAGGCAACTCTAGTCCCCTTTTATTTCTTATACTTTCCCCAAAATGAACTTAATAAAGCCAATATTAAGTTCTCAATAGTGATATATTAAATAAGTGATTGAAGAATTAACAAGTGGAAAATTAACTTAAATAAAATGACCAAATGGATTAAAGTAAACAAATAATAAAAGCAACCTAATTGGGAAATAGTAGAAAACTTAATGTGTAGAGCATTCAAAGTCTCAATGAATTATTTTTGGAAGACATTTGCAAAAAGAAAGAAAATTTTAGAAAAATATTTTAATATCGCACATATTGTATAATATCTCAGAGTACTATTTACATCTCTTAAAAACAGAGTTGTTATTTTAGGTCATTGAGATGTAAATGCAAATTGCATGACTCTCACACTGCTGTTTCATACCAATTGTTTTATTATGTTTTGCTTTTCATAACCACATAGAGGATGAAAATAATTGAACTTATTGCGTTTTGTGTAAAGAAGTTTCACCCTGTAGAGTTTCAAACCAAAGGTGCTTGTGAGTGTAGCAGAGATGAGTGTTTTCCACTACGCAGCTTCGACCTGTTATGAGCTTCAAGTTGAGTTTGCTATTTACAGTTTCCTTATAATGCTTATATCTGTTCTGGGAATGTAACACCAATAACCAAGCTTATTAGATGTGTATATAATTAAAGTTAACTGTCCTTGAGTGGGATGTTGAGGGTACTTTAGAAAGGAAAAGACTGTATATTTTCATGTATAGACTTTAGAAAATCACTTTGGTTACTTGGAACCATCTTGTATTTCCTTTTTCTCTCAGTGAGAAAGGGAAAGTGAGGTTAGGAGAGTTCTACTGTAAAGATACCTGTTACCAGAAAGACTTTATTAATGTTTTCCAAATTTGCAAGTGATTCTTAAAGGTAAATACTAAAATTTTTCATATTGAAAATTATGCCTAATTCATGAACGCTCACTGATTTTAATATTGAGTCAGTTCATGATTTTAAATAGCAAAAATATAAAATATAGCTTTAGGAATATCCTAAGGCCTTTACATTTTTACAAAAATTTATTTCCATTCCATTAAAATTAATAACTTGTTTTATTCTGATAAAATAGATGAGAGTTCTCATACATAGATGAATGTTTACTTCAGAGGTTCATTTGTAAAAAGTTTTTTGGAGATATAATTACATAATATCTCCCTTTCCTTTCCTTTTTCCAAACCCTCTCATACAACATTTTTACTTTCTTTCAAATTCATGACTTTTAAAAATTAATTGAAGTTGCATTCATTATATAAATGTATATATATTTTCCAAAAAAATATTCCTAAATATGACCTTTCAATCTATATAATGTTACTTGTATCTGTATGGACAATCAATTGGTGTCCTCTTCCCTTTTTAATATTATTTCTCTGCTCAGAACTCCTAAATTACCCGTAGTTTTGTTATTTGGGATTTTTGTTTATTTGTTTGTTTTTATAGTGTTGAGGTCTCATGCAATCTTCATAGTCCACTTTGACATGTCCATTGGTGTTGTCCTTTGTTCAGCTCATGTACCACCCAGAATATCAGGGAGTTTGCTGAGAGATTTTGTCTTCTACTAAAGTCATAATCTATACTCAGAAACATTTGTAAAATTCTAAGCTCAGTCTCACGATGATGCAAGAAAACATTAGCTTTGTACTTTTTAGTCATTTCTCACATACATATCTCCAACAATACAATGTCTTCTTTCTGACATTGCATGATGTAGCATACATCTCTGGTACTGGGTCAGTATAATGAGCTATTAAAATCAGGCCATACATATTATAACATAACCTGCCATTGAGTCATGTTTGATTCAGGCAATATTATGCTTAAAAAGTCTATGTTGCTTGGTAGACTGTAATAATAACTTTGTTGATTCACTCCAGTGTTGGAGCAATTCTGAAAAGCTGACTGCTGTCTCTATTGTTTGTAACAATTATGGTATAGTTGTACATGGAACAGGGAGTAGATGTGTTCTTCTATCAACGCTCATAAGCACTTCTTACTGTATCTATTTCTCACCTTCTCCTTTGATGAGAAACCTCAATTCATAAGTCATATTTTTCCTAAACAGAATTGGTTCCAATTATTTATTGATTGATTTATTTTAAAGACCGTTTTTACAGTGTTCAGTCTGCATGTATACCTGCACACTAGAAGAGGGCGCCAGATCTCATTATAGATGGTTTTGAGCCACCATGCAGTTGGGAATTGAGTTCAGGAAATTTGGAAAAACAGCCAGTGCTCTTCACTGCTGATCCATCTCTCCAGCCCACCAGTTAACTTTTTTTTATCTTTGTGTTCTTATGAGTCTTTGAATTTAAAATGTTTTCCCTTGATTTAAGTGTCATTAGATAATATTCCATGCATATAACTTAGTGACTTCAAGAATTATGATAGTCATGTTTGTCTTAATTATTCATTGAGAAGATGGATATCACTAAATCCAGGATATCAAGTGCTGAGGGTTTGTCCCTCCACTCTATATGTAACAACTCCTAGAGTATATTATTGGAAAGGATGCTACAACAAGCATCACTAGGCTTAAATAGATGCCTCTACTTCAGAGACTTTCTTTGTTCAAACATAATTTTAAAGAATTCTACAGACTCAAAGGTTATGAGTATTATTACTATTTTAGCCTATTATCTATCATATATACACATTATCTATTATATATGTGATACATATGTATATATGTGTATGTTTGTATGTTTATATACCCACACGTATGAATTTGTGTATATCTGTGTATCTTTCCACATAGTTGCCTTAAAGAAAATGATAAATAATTTAAGATACTTTATGTTTTTTCAATTAATTAGTCAATAAACTTTTTATTTAACCACTTTACAGACTGATAGCAAATCCCTCTTCCCTCTCCTCCCAGTCCCACCTTTATGTACCCTCCTTTCTCTGCTCCCCCCTCTCCTTCTTCTCAGAGAAAAGGAGGTGCCTAAGGGATGCCATCCCTCACTGACATAACAAGTCTCAGTAGGACTGAGCATATTCCCTTCCTTTGAAGTCAAAGTAGGCAGCCTAGCTAGGGGAAAGGGACCCAAAGGGAGGCAACAGAGAGCCTCTAGTCTCATTGTTTTAGAACCCACAAAATACCCATAATGCACATCTGCTACAAATGTATAGGGCATCTAGGTCCAGTCCATGCAACTCTTTGATTGGTGGTTCGGTCTCTGTGAGCCTTCATGGGCCCAAGTTGGTTTTCTCTGTAAGTTCTGGTGCCCTTGACCCCGGGCTCCTTCAATCCTTTCCACTGTGCCTCTGACTCTTCCACAAAACTCTCTGAGCTTGACCTATGAGGACCCAAGGGAGGATACTTGAACCTCACTCAGAAATGGGGAATAAATGATCATTTGAAGTGATTGGAAGGAGGAAACTGGGTGGGAGAGTGTGTGAGGAGGGTAATGGGTGTGAGAGCATGAGAGAGAAAGGACATGAAGAGAGAAAGTAAATGAGTGGAGGAGCATCTCTGAAACAGGGGAGGCTTCTATCTATGAGGGTGACCCTAGCTGAGACTTTCAACAGCAGGGCATATGGAACTTGAAGTGGCCAGAAAGAATTTCCAATGGATAGAGGGAGACAACAATGTATCACAAAACCTTCCACCCAAAATTTGTCTCATCTACAAGAAGTGTAGGGATAAAGATGGAGCAGAGATTGAGGGAATGGCAAACAAATGACTGGCCCAACTGGAGACCCACCCCATGGGAGAGAGCCAACCCCTGTCACTATTAAGGATAATCTGCTATGCTTGCAGACATGAGCCTACCATAACTGTTTTCTGGGAAGCTACATCCAGCAGCTGATGGAAACAGATGCAGAGACTCACAGCCAAACAATGGGCTTTATGTTTTTAAGTGTATGTCAAAATGATTTTATATGATAACAATAGCTAAAATATTAGTGGTCTCATTTTGGTGAAAAAAGTGACACAGACAATAATATAAAAAGTCATGTTGACTGTTGCATTTTACATTTAAATCACCTTGTTAAGCCAACTAAAGGGTAAAAATAAATAAGTTCTATTTTACTTGTTAGTAATTTGAGCCATTTTGGCCTCTCTTAACTGAAGTTCATATTAATATCTCAATCTATACTATGTTTTGTTTGCCAACTCATTTATATTAAATATTAAAAATTAAGGGCAATGAGGACAAGGGCTCAGTTACTCATTTTCTAGTATATCCATAACATCAAGAAAAGTAAATGCCTCACAGTATTAATTCAATAAGTGCCTGTTAATTAAATGTGTATAACTTATTTTGAAGCTCTGACAATATGAGAAAGGCAGTAGCTGTTTACAAAGTAAAAGAAAAGAATGTGAATGTATTCCTGTGTGTTAATTAGCCAATCCAAAGTGTTCCACCTTTAATTATATATATATGTATATATATGAAATATTTAAAAATGATTCTTTGGTAAAAATGGAACTTCTGTGTTTCCAATCGTATTCCTAAAGAATAGCAGACAATGGTGACACTTTGCTTTTCTTAAGGTTTCCTCTATGTATGAAGAGCTTTGACATGTCCAAGTGTATCAGTTACCGTAGGTCCCACTTCATAAACATATGCTATATGAATCATGGGGAGAGCTGCAATATTTTCACAACACTGCCTTGGTGTTCATTGATTTTGGCCCTAACAGATGCCCTAGTGTTGCATGTATGATGACAAGGTACATACCCATAGCAAAAACACACCACGGAGGGCCATGTACCTACCAGTGTTTTAAACCTTCTCAATTCAGGTGTATGTTTTATGTATCATTCAACTTAACATCTCTATAAATGAAATAATTTATCTACTGACAATTTAAAATGAGTGTTTGTTTAATGCTATATATTTGAGGACTTGGCTCAAGTATTTAGGATATCTTCTTCTTTTTAATATGAATAGAAAGTTTATTAATATGAATTTAGAAAATAATAATTTTATCTTATAAAAATGTACATGCATTTTTGTTATATGTCAGGTCAAACAGGCAACTTTTTGTTATACAATACATAGGACACCTTGATATATAATGTATATATTAAACAAATACTTGAGAAATAAATAAAAAATACTTTATTGTTTTATTATTTTGCCTCAATTATATGTTCAACTTCTTAATATTTTTATTCAAGACTTTTATGGCTATAAAGGAATGGGTAAAATTTTAAACTGCCCTTAACTAGTTCTGATACAATAACCTAGTAGTAATGTAAAATCAATCTGTCCCTTGTTAATTTGACAAATCTTGAAGTTAAAATGAAATTATTCTTTTATATTTAAAAATTAATATGTAAATCTTTGACTAAAATGATTCAATTATGAAATGCTAATTTATTTTTTAATTATCTATAGCCTGCTAAAATTTATATTAGTTTATGCAATTTGAAAATGTCTAAGTTTTCATGTTTATTATTACTTTTAGCTTATATATTTATTTTCTTTAGCAGTTGTATATCTACCATGATTCTCAATTTTCAAACAGCAGTTACCTACAACCTATTCTGCTTTATGTGAATACTAATTAGTAATTCTTTACATTTATACTGTGAAATTCTTCAGAATACAACTTTTGTTTATGTGTGTTTTTATTCTGTTTTACAAAGCATTTTTTAAACTACACTCAATATTTTTTACAGAGTAAAATGTATCACAATTCTAGTGTGTTTTATAAGACCTGTCTCATCCAGGCCAGACTTCACTATCTGTACTGATGGATACAGCTGCCTGTGGTGTCTTACAGAATATTTTCACCCTGCAACTGTGGTAAAAAATTAGGTAAAACGCTACAGTGTTAACTACTGTTGCTTCTAAAAATCCACCTTCAGAGCTACTTATATTTGCTTCTAGGAGGTAGGAAAATCATTGAAAAATCACCTAATATTCTGATCATTTCTGATCATCAAATGCATGCCATCTTTCTCCCATATCCCCACAGTGGATGATGGTTTGTAGATACAGAAATATAATGTTGAAGGAAGATGGTGCTCCAGGGTTATAGACTTTGTGAGTCTATGTCTATGTTCCTTGGTTGGACATTTTCTCTGCTGGAAGTGCCTTTCACTCACCAATGGTCCCCTAATTCTCCCTCATCAAATCTTTGGTAAGTCTACTTTATAAATTCATTGGTCTATGAACTTGTATACCTCTTTATGTGTTGTAGTCTTTTTTTAGTTTTTATTCATTTTTTGAGAATTTTATATATTTTTTATTCTTTCACACATCTTTTTAGGTGCCCCCCTTTTGTATGTTCTCTTTGATACAAATGTATGTCACAACTTAGTGTCTCCAGAAATCCTGATTCAGTGCTCTGCACTTTTGTATAATGATTAGTTATAATTTACCCTTAGTAACTGTGGAGAGTCTTGAACCAGCTGATGTTAGCCTGTCTCTCCCAGAGAATCTCAGCCTTCTTTTGCCAGTATTTTCTCTGATGATCTCATAGTGTGAAACTTTGCATGAAGCCTTTTGGACCTTCTTATGTTTTATTATCTTGCCTGTAGCTTGAATATGTTGATATCTTGCAGCTTTAAATTTTTTATTATTATCATTGAGAAATGCATTGTTGAATGAACAAATTGTTCTAAAAATACCATTTTTTCAGTTCCTATAATCTTTGATGTCTTTAGGCATCATTAGGTTTAAAGTGTTTGAAGACTCAAGCAGCAAACCCAGGGTTTACATGGGATTAAGCCAGGTCCTCTACATACATATTATAGCTCTTTGGATAGTATCTTTCAGGGATGCCTGACTACAAGAACATGTATGGCTCTGACTCATTTGCCTGCTCTTGGGACTCTTTTCTTCTGTTGAGTTGCCATGTTCACCTTCAATATAAATGTTTTTACTTCATTTTGGTTATTTTATTAATTTTTTCTTCTGTGGTTGTTATTTCTTAGAAGACTATTCTTTTCTAATGAAAGACAGAAAGGGAGTGGATCCTGAGAGAGGAATTGGATGTAGTGGAGGAAGAAGAATCTATAGCAGGATAAGAGAAAATAATCTATTTTAACACAAAATAAAACAAAATACTTCCATTTTCTTAGTATAAAACTAACCAAACCAGTTTAGCTAGCTTGTTTTCATAATTCACAATCCTATACCTAAAGAATCATACAAGTCTTTATAGGTGGCCAGAATGTATCAAAATTTTGAAGTTAGTATTTCAATTGCAGCACCTTGAACTGTACATGCCCAAATCATAAAGCTAACCCACAGATCATCTTTGAAGCTCAAAGTAATTTCTAAACAGTGATGTCTTTGTATGCCAAAGAGAGCAGTTTTAACCAAAGGGATGATTACATTAATTGTTTATAGTACAAGAGCAGATAAAAATCCAAAAATTATTTATTTACAGAATTGGTGGGTGGAGACGTCAGCAAGGTGCATGTCCACAAAGCACAGAAATTTCACAGTGGGGTTGAACGGCTATCTTTATGCCATCATTGGCTTGTTAGTAGAAACCCATGTTGGCTAAAATAACACATCCCAACAATTTTGCCTAAACATAGATGATAGTCTAGTTTCTGACAGGTTGATAAATAACTGTTGGGGGCAACCAACATAGCCAAAGATGATTTTGGCTCTCTGTGTAATATTCTTGTACTCCATAGTCATAAAAGTACTAAACAGGCCCATCAGTTTAGAGAAGCTTCATCATATGGGTGACTATTTTTTTTTCAGAAAACATATGGCAAAACTCATGGCATAGACAGTATACTGAATTCTGTAACTTCTTCACTTCAATAAACTAAAACCAGGGCTGGAGAAATGTGTCAAGATCAGTGACACAGATTACTTTTATTTCTTGCACAGGACACAGATCTGATTCCCAGCACTCACGTGGTGGCTCACAATCATCCATCACTCCTGGTGCGTGGAATTTTATGCCCTCTTCTGACCTCTGTGGGCACTAGGCTTTCATGTGATGACCATATATTATGTGAAGATAAAAACTTATACATATAAAATAAATAAATACTTATTCCTAAAAAAGAAGACCAGGAATACAACAGCATAGAACACTTGCTAATGGTCAGTAGATAGTGTAATATATGTTCTTCATTGCCAGCTTCTAAAGTACAATCTTTGGTTTTAGTTTTATTACCATTTAGACTTATTTGGTGGTAGATTTTTCCCAAATAGAAGCTTCCGTTCTCACTATAGACTCCTGGAACCATCCTTCATTACTCTCTACCCAACTCTATACTCTCATTTCAATTCCTGTATTTTTCTATTATCTTACAAAATTGATTGGTTTTTATCTCAATTTGCCAAGGTCAGAGATAAAGTCTGTACTTGAGAATAGTTACAAACACATTTTCAGCACAAATACAACCTTCACACTGTTTATAAAACAAAATGTAGTTATTAAAAAAACAGTAATTTCATCTAGAACATGTGGACACTATTCAATTTCTTTATTATTGGTTTTCATGAGCACAACAAAGCTTTGCTGACAATTTATTTTCTCTTAAGCTTCATTGAAAGGGAAAAATGCTTGGTCACATAACAAGTTTGAGTTTTTGTTTTCTGTATGTTCATACTCTTATAAGGTACCAATACCAATTAAGATCATAATCAGATAGATTTCTTAAGGAAAATCATTCCCCTTAGGCTGAAAACACTCTGCACAAGAATTATGCATTAAGAAAACTCAAGAATAGGGCATAAGAAACATTTTAATTAATTGAATTATTATTATTTATTACAATTTATTCACCTTGTATTCCAGCTGTTGCCCCCTCCCTCATCTCCTTCCAAACCCACCCTCCCGCTCTCTTCTCCCCCTATGTCCTTCCCCTAGTTCACTGGTAGGGGAGGGCCTTCTCCCTTCATTTTGACCTTGGCCTATCAGGTTTCATCAGGACTGGCTGCATTGTCTTCCTCTGTGGTCTGGCAAGGCTGCAACCTGCAGAGGAAGGTGAGCCTGACACTGATTTCATGCCAGAGACAACCCCTGCTCCCCTTACAAGAACCCACTTGGAGAAGGCATCTAGGGGGTTACATCTAAGCAACAAGGAATTCTCTAGGGAAGATGCTCAATCCTCATTCAGAAGGGCAAACGCTATAGACATCAGAAGCAGGAAAAGACAAGGAACTGTATGGGAATTTACCACAATCGGCCCGTGAGGTATAGAAGCAGAGACTGAGACTCATAGTGAAACTTTGAGCAGAATTCATGGAATTTTTTGAAAGAAGGGGGAGATAGAAAGACATGGAGGGGACAGGAGCTCCAAAAGGAGACCAAAAGAACAGAAAAGAAAAAAAAAAACTGGGCCTTCGGGGCCCTGCAGAGACTAATACCCCAACCAAAGACTATGCATGGAGAAGACCTAAAATGCCTGCATGAGAAACTTTTACTTAAATAGTTGGTCAGAGTAGTACAAATCATCGCCCAAACCATAGAAATTATTGATGTATTTCTTGGTTGGCACTTAAGAATTGAGGAATGACCCCTATTGCTGAGGACCACAAACGATATACATAGGACACAGATTATTTTGAGCTCAATATAACCAGAAAGATTTCTTATTGCAGTGTATTATTACAGCATCAGAAAAATTTATGTCAGTTCCATAGGGAGAGAAGCAATCAATAGTCTTATGCACAGGCAAACACCTAAGAACACAACACTGGCCATCATGGTAAGATATCCATAAAGGTTCATTAAGTGGCTCTCATATGGGAGTGGCAAACAACAGCTGTCTAATTTTAATTACGGCTCACTGAACAATATTCATTAAATTTATTTTTGTTTTGTTTTGTTTTTGCCTAAGTCACAGCCATCACAGACCAACATCTTGACAGTGTGAGTAAACAGAGACTGTTTCTTAAAGGGTAGTTCTCCTCATACATCACTGACCCCTATAACAGAGACAGGCACTAGATTTGTTAAAGAGTATAACAAAGCGTTTTTCATAAGGATGGTCAGTTTTTGTTTTCACACAGCATGTAAACTACTGAACTTTCTCTTGTGTAGTACCTTTCTGTGTTTCAACACTTTTCCAATGTGTAAAGATTAATGATTGCACATTAACTCAGTTGTGTGCTCTTAATCTAACTTGTAAAGTATTTTATAATTCTGACCATTTGTTTTCTTTGACTCAGAATTCATAAACTTTCAGATTTACTTTTATATTTGTATGTAAGTTATCATTTGTATTATATAGTGTATTTGCCTTTAATTTGTATGAGGGTTTTGCCTGCATATATGTCTGTATATCATATTTGTGTCTAGTGTGGTACAGTCCAGAAGAGGGAGTCAGATTCCCTGGAACTGGAGTTAGAAAGGGTTGAAAACTTCCATGTGAGTGGAGGGAATCAAATGTTCATCCTCTGGAAGAGCATTGGATGTTCTTAAATATTGAGCCATCTCTCCAGCCCTTAAAAAATGAATCTTTATTTCTTAATTTTTTCATGTATATATTAAAAACCTCTCATTTTATCGGCTTTAAATGCATATGGTTTTCTACAAATACATTTTAATTTATGTAATCAAATATGTTTTGTTTTTCAAGTTTATATATATTAACATACATGCCTCACTGATTTTTGTTTTTTCTTGTAATGTTTCTGGATCTGATTTCGTAAATAGTTTAAATGATGTTCCAGTTTTACAAGCTTTCCAATGAAAGCCTGAATCGCTTTATTTCTAAGTAAGCTATCCTTTACCACTGAATGGAAACACCAAATTCCTTGTATGATAAAATCTATGAGATCAGTTTCTGGCTTTTACAGTCAGGTCTGCAGTCCGCTGGCCTTTGATCTATGTTGTGTTAGCCGAAAGAGGCACCAGCCATTCATCATTGCTTATTTCACATATGTTTGCTATTGGCCAACACTTTATCTTCCTTCATGGTATTATGGGAAACTGCTCTAAAAATCATAATGATATTTAGAATTATTTACATGTATATAGCATATCCAATTTTGCACTGCTATATAATCGGATTGTTTGCACATGAAAGAAATGCTAAACCTGACTGGGTCACCCTGCTTTATATACAGTTCTATTTCCATGGTTACAATAGGTAATATAGTTCAAAAAACTTAATATTTGCCTTTACTGTTTAACAAAATATTTATGACAGTGTATTATTATAATAGCTCTGCATTATAATGATTTGTTGCTGATTGTCTTGCTGTATTATAGATAGCTGTACAAGTTAATCTTTATAACAGGTAAGTACATAGTAGAGAATGCATGATGCCTGCGAGAATATATTCTTTTGATAATGGGGCTACATTGTGTATTTTCATCACTATTTTTCTGCTAATAAAATGTATATATAGCTCTCTTCAAATATTCCCAGGCAATTATTAAGCTTTGTTACTAAAGTTTCTTTCTTTTTTGTGTGTGTGTTCCTACGAAGTATAATTCTTTTATTTTATTTTCTTTATTTTTATTTTTTTAATTTCCTTATTTTATCTCAATCACAGGTTCGGTACTTTGAATCCCAGGCATAGCCCCCTCCATCATTCCCTCCTACCCTCCCACTCCCTCCTTCATCTCCCTCCTCCCCACCCCCTCCAAGTCCACCAACAGGGAAGGACCTCCTTCCCTT
>CM053753.1:70275152-70310638 GCA_028658305.1 Pachyuromys duprasi | reverse complement strand
CAGACCTGTCTGAAATGGTGCCTGAGGCCTTCTCTGTCTGGCCCGTGGACAGACACCTGAACTGGGGTTTTTGCTGGTGGTTGAGTGCAGCTTTTGCCCTCAGTGTGCGGTCTGGTCAAGATGGTTCCAGGATCCTCTCAGCTGTGGGTTCAGGCAGAACTCGGGTTCCTCCCATACCCGCAGGCGGACTCACACACTGACTGACTTTTTGCTGGCGGAAGTGTTTGGTGCACGCCCCGCAGTGTGTGGACTGGTCAAAAGGGTCCCCAACCCATTCATTCTGGGGTGGTTCTGGTGATCGGTCTGAGCTTGTAGCACACCCGTGGGGGGTAGCAGAACCTGGGTGCAGTGTGAGCTCGCAGTGGGCAGTTCAGTGAAAACGGCACCTGGTTCCTCCTGAGACCGCCCGCGAGACTGTGCGATCCAGTCTATAATGGCGGGTGCGGGCACCCAGTGAGGCTGCTTGTTCAGATCAGAGCTGTGTGCCGCTGGTCACTGGGAAATTTTTCCAGGTAATAACTGGGTGTCCCTAGGGTTTTCCCACTTGATTTTCTCATGGTAGGAGTTCAGCTCACCTGGCACTCACAATGCTGGCGTTTTAGGTCCCAGAGTTCAGTCTCCTGGTCACTGCGTTGTTTCTGCTCTCCTACTCCTCAGACACAGTGTTCTCTCGTGGCAGCCATCTTGGATCTGTTACTAAAGTTTCTAAAAATTTACTTAAACTGCTGGAAGGTAATATTTTTATATTTTGTTTTTAATGAACGATTCAGTGCAGTTTTATTTTATGTGGTTAACCAGCATGTATTTCCTCTGCTGATTGAAACTAGCTTGCGTTCCTTTTCTAAATACATCTTGTGTTTTCATTTGTTTGTTCATTAATTTTGTTGTTGTTGTTTTCTGGGTAGAATAATTGTGCTGTTGAGTAGTGTAGACACAAATGATTTCATTTCCTTGGTAAATGAGTCAAGGATTTTTTTAATGTAATTTATTTATTTTTATATCAATCACAGGTTAGGTACTTTGCATCCCAGGCATAGCCCTCTTCCTCATTCCCTCCCACTTTTCCCATCCCTCCCTCATCTCCTCCCTGCCCCATCAAGTCCACTGACTGGGGAGGACCTTCTCCCTTTCCATCAGACCCCAGATTATCTTGTCTCTCAGGGCTGGCTGCAATGTACTCCCCTGGGATCTAGCCAGCCTGTTACTCCGTGGCATGTATGGGGGAGGGTCAAAGATCCAGCCATTGAGTTCATGGCTGAAACAGTCCCTGTTCCCCTTACTAGGTAGGGTCTTTAGTTGGACACCGAGCTACCGTGGGCCACATCAGAGAAGGATTTTTTTAAAGCTGAATTTTTCTTATATATTATCCTCTTTTGACTTGAAATATTCAGTTTCTAAAATGAATTGCATCATACCAAATTTATCTTCCTAAAGTAAAGCTGAACTATTTATTTACAAACTTTTATTCTGTACTAGCCATTAGCTGTAACTTGCTATATCCCATTCTCAGTAATTTTTTTTTTGAGTGTGAAAATTTTTAACTTAACCTTGGGTTAATTGTTATATTCATGATATTGAATTTTCCACTTATGATTTATCAAATCCCAGTAATCCTGTTTTAAATTCTACATTTTCCCTTTCTAATACAGATTAGCATTTTCTTTAGATATATTACATAATCACATGCTCACTCCCTTTTTTACAATTCCACTGTGCATAAATGTTAATATATGCAAAATATTCCTATTCTTTTTATTTTTATTTTTAATTTTATTAATTACAATTTATTCACTTTGTATCCTCCTTGTAGCTTCCTCCTTCCTTCCCTCTGAAGCCCACCCTCCTAATCAAGAAAGAGGACTCTGGCTAAAATGCTCAATCCCCATCAAGAAAGGCAAAGAGGATGGGCATCAGAAGAAGGAGAAAACAGGGAACAAGACAGGAGCCTGCAGAGAGGGCCTCTGAAAGGCTCTACCCTGCAGCATATCAAAGCAGATGCTGAGACTTATGGCTAACCTTTGGGCAGAGTGCAGAGAATCTTATGAAAGACGGGGGAAATAGTAAGACCTGGAGAGACAGGAACTCCAGAAGGAGACAATAGAACTAAATAATCTAGGCACAGTGGTCTTTTTGTGAGACTAATACTCTAAACAAGGACCATTCATGGAGATAATCTAGAACCCTGGCATAAATGTAGACCATGGCAGTTTAGTGTCCAAGTGGGTTCCATAATAATGGGAACAGGGACTGTCTCTGACATGAACTGATTGGCCTGCTCTTTGATCACCTCTCCATGAGGGGGGAAAAGCCTTAACAGGACACAGAAGAAGACAATGCAGCCAGTCCTGATGAGACCTGATAGACTAGGATCAGCAGGAAGGGAAGGAAGAGCTCCCCTATCAGTGGACTGGCGGAGGGACATGGGTGATCCTATCTAATTATTACAGTATACTTGTATGATTTCATACAAAAATAATCTAATGGTATGTTGAATGTTAATTTTATCTTCTAATTGGTTGAATTATTTGAAGTGTTGTTATATTTGCTTTCTAGTTTTTTGTTTCTCCAATAAAAAAATTCTTGCTTGTTTACTTTTTTATCACTAATCACAATAATTATCTAGTCTAACTTTGAAGATGTGCCAGTAGGCAATTTTATAATAATTCCTTCATCGTAATATAGTACAGCAGACAAGAAGGTTACACTGTTAATTTGTGATAAGATTTTGTGTGACAGTCCACTATCTCTGACTGCAATACTCTTCTTAGGAAATGACTAAATTATGTGTACATAGAAAGCCTTACTATGGTACTAGCGATCACAGAAAGAAAATTAATTTTCTTGTTTAAAATATATTCTGATTTATTTTCTAAGTATTTGATGCAGATATCTCTGTACAACACATAAATGTCTGGTTCACATGAACGCCGGAAGAAGGCATTCAACCTCCTGAAACTGTATGTACAAAAGGCCATAAACTGCCATCATTTGGGTGCTGTGAACCAAGTGCAGATATTATAGATGAGCAAAATCCAGATTCTATAGAAAGGACAAGTACCTCTGGTTGTTCTCGCTGGCACACTTGTTGACCCAAAGACAGTGGTGGTCCATTTTGAGAAGGCACTGCTTACAAACACTGCAGTGCTGTGTCTGGTTGGACTTCATGCTGCAGCACTTGGGGTGTTGTACACCACCTACCCAGGCTTCAGCTGAAGGCTCCTGATGAACTCTTTAGTGGCATTGCCTTTTGGCAATGCCCCGGGGTCCATCAGCAAGGGCCAGCAGTGGGAGGCCAGGCCCAAGAAGGCCAGCAGGTTGAACACAATGTATATACATACATATATATACATGTATATATATATATATATATGCATATATTCCAAATTAAGAACATTGTTGGCTTTAAAGAATTTAGTATTTTTTAATTTTTAATTTATAGTTGTTTGCATTCATTTGTACCTGTATGGAAGTGTGCAAATATGTGTAGATTCCCACTGGGACCAGAACTGTACCTTAAACATATAGTCATATATCCTGCTCATGAAAGTATTATTCCTTGTATTGTACTAGAGAAGTAGAGAAATATAACCAGGCCACAAAGGAAGAGGATGCAGCCAGTCCTAATGACACTTTATAGGCTGGGGTCAGTTGGTAGGGGAGGAGGGCTCCCCATTTTGGGGGACTAAGGGAGGCAGATAGGGGAGAAAGAGGGAAGGAGAGTAGAATCAGAATGAGACGAGGGAGGGGGTTACAATTAAAATGTAAAGTGTATCAACTAAAAAATAAATTTAAATATAAAAACAAAAGTAAAAAATTGTGAGACTAATAAAATGACTGTCAATTAAACAAAAAGAAATATACCTACAGAGCTTACAGGATTATTTTGTGTAGACGTAAGAGAGGTTTACTAATGTATGTCATATGCATGAATGAGTGTCTTTGTCAGCAGATTCACATACTTGGGTGATGTGAATTTTGCATTTTAAAGTTGATAAAACCTCTTTGCTTTCATTCTTTGTTTCCCATAGTTTGAAATCTAAATTTATTCTTCATTACTAACAAATTTTGTCTTTAATTCAACCTAACTTTTTTCCTACTTCCCCTATAAATTCAGTTCATTCTTTGTATAGGACAGAGTTTGGGGCATATTTCTTTAAAAAATCTATAACACTGTTGAATTTTCAGCTGTAAGCAGTGAAAGCATTTTCTTTGTCTGCTTAAAGCACTTCAGAGGAAATACTCCAGACTTGCCTTGTGCTTCTGGATTAAAACAATATTGGCTAGGCATTGTAGTATCCTGCTTATTCTGATTGAGATAGAGTTTTGCTCTGTGGATTTTCCTGGCTTGAAACCACCTCTGGAGGCCAGGGTGACATAAACTCACAGGTATCCTCCTTCTGCCTTCCTGCTGATGATATTACAGGTGTGAGCTATCAGGCCTGGCCAAATATGTTTTTATTTTTCTTTCTTTTTTAAAATCTATTCTTTGCCACAAACTTACCTGTTGTATTCATGTATTAACCATTTATATTTCAGTTTTGAGTTCTCATAGTGCAACGAATCAATCACTTTCTTTTTCAAACCTCCTATTTTTTGCTATTACACTTCTGAGTTATTGTATATCTTCTGACTATTGATTGATCACATAGTGGCCCTCCACGTATCAACCTACAGAGCAGCAGTTTGGAACTCCTTTGACAAATGTCCAAAATATTTACATTATGATTCATAATGTACAAAATTATAGTTATAAAGTATCAGTGAGAACAATTTTACCATTTGGAGTCAATGCAATGTGAGAAACTTTACTGAAGGATTGTAGCAATAGGAAGGTTGAGAAAATCAGTTCACAGAGATGCTACCTTTCTTAGTTATCGCTGACTATACTTTTCAGTAGAGTCTATATCTTCCCAACTATAAGAAGGTCTTTTGAGTTGATTAAATGGTATTAAGCTAGGATGCTATTTCCACTCACACTGCATTTTTAAATATTGCAGAGTTATAGCAACAAATAATAAAAGATGTTGATAATAAGAGATGTTTCCCCACAGAAGTAAAGAACAGTTTTCTGTTTTGTTTCATACACTGATTTATGAAATGTATTATTAATTCTGTTCAGCATCTTCAGTAGTTATACGAGACATGATACCTTTTCCATGTCTTTTATATGGTCCTATGCTCACAGCCTCAGTCCTACGTACTCTCGGGTTATGTGCTTCCTTATTTCCAGCAGTTACCTCTGTATCTCCCCTCCACTCTCCAGTGATGTGTGGTTTGCAATAACCTCTGAGAGTGATTTTTGAGTCTCTTAGGTTTCTTAATTCAAAGCCAAATGTAAGTAACTCATTAACAAGGAAGATGTTTTTTTTTTTCATTAAAACAGTAGTAAGAAAACCATTTAGTATCTTCTTAGATTCCCTGCCTCCAGAAGCTGTCCCTAAATCATGCCGATCTCTTCTGTGAAGACTTTTCTGCCAGTCTTCACTGGGAAGCATTGTGGTGACTTTGTCCTGCTAATATTACTTCCACGGGCATTAGAAGCAGCCTGTCAATACAGTGTCACTGCCCTTGTGAAATTGGTGTGAGGAGAAGCACTGCTTTGCCCACAGCCTAAAAGTCTCTTCCTGAGCTTCAGATTCAATTACTAGGTTGGGTTATCTGGTTAAGGAACCTGAAATATATACTCATTCCTACTAGCAGCAAAATATCAAATATTGCACTTTTTACCTTCTTAATGGACCACAGCTGTTCCCTCATAATTTAAGGATTCCTTCTGCAGCTAAAATATACTCATTTGTTAAAAAAACGAAGAATTTCTTTATATATAGTTTATTAATTTGCCTGTCCATTTTCTACTTTTTAAAGAAGAGAACTCTCTATTGTCATTGTATTCGAAATAGCTTTGAAAAAAATCCAGATATACCTATATGAGGTTTTATTTTGTATATATATATATATATATATATATATATATAATATATATGTAGGCAGTACTTCATGTTCAATCTAAAAGACAACGAAAAAATGATCCAACTTGATTATAATAAGAATTTATAAATTTAAATTCTAATTGAATATAAATATTAAAAATTAATATTAGTCCACTGATAGGGGAGGACCTCTTCCCTTTCTAACTGACCCTAACCTATCAGGTATCATCAGAACTGGTTACATTGTCTTCCTCTGTGGCCTGGCAAGGCTGCATCCCACAGGAGGAGGAGATCAGAGAGCCTGTCCCTGAGTTCATCCAAGAGAAAGCTCCTGCTCCCCTTACTAAGGACCCCACTTAGATTCTAAATCTATGGGCTATATCTAAGCCAGGGTTTTAGGTCCTCTCCATGCATTGTCCTTAACTGGGTTATTAGTCTCTGCAAGGACCCCAGGGCTCAGGACTTTTTTTCCCTAGGCTCTGTTGGTCTCATTTTGGAGCTCTTGTTCTCTCTAGGTCTTTCTATCTCCCCCTTCTTTCATGAGATTCCCTGTACTCTGCCCAAAGTTTGGCTATGTGTATAGCCTCTGCTTTGATACCTTGATCAGTAGAGTCATTCAGAGACCATCTGTAGTGGACTCCTAAAGAGAAGAGGTATGGGGAAGAAGAAGGAGGGAGGGGGGTATTGGGAAGAGACAAGTGAGGGGGGCATAACCAGGACATAAATTGAATAAATTGTAATAAATGATAATGATAAAAATTAAAATTAAAAAATTAAGTTGAAATAATAACAATAAAAAATTAATCTTGCTTGAATGTAGCAAATGGTGGCTCAATATCCAAGTGGGTACCCTAGTGAGGGGAACAGGGACTATTTCAGACATGAACACAATGGGTGGCTCTGTGACCCCATCGTCCACGAGGGAGGAGCAGCCTTGCTAGGCCACAGGGGAGGACATTGCAGCCCATCCTGGGGAGGCCTGATAAGCTAGAGTTGGAGGGTAGGGGAGGAGGCCCTCCCCTATCAGCGGACTTGGAGGGGGGCAGGGAGGAGACGAGGGAGGGATGGGAAGGGAATGCGGGAGGGGGCTGCCGCTGGGATACAAAGTGCATGAAATGTGATTAATATAAAATAAAAAAATCAATCTTAAGCTATATCTTAAATTTTTGTTATTTGTATATGTATGTATGTTCCTGAATGTAAAAAACATATTTTTTTATGTTCTCACAGAAGCTGGAAGAGTACACTGTATTTGGAGCTGGAGTTACAGGTAGTTGTGGGTCAGCACTGTGGGAGATAGGCACTGAACTTCAGGTGTCTGGAAGAGGAATAACCATCCTTAGCCAGGACTCATCAAAAAACAAACTCAGATTCTAGAAAGTTGGTTCAGAAATTTAGAAAGACGTAGTACTACTCTTACAGAGGACTTGGAGTTCATTTCCAACATTTATATTGCATGGTTCGCAACTCCTTCTTATTCCTCTCCCAGGAAAATGGACACCTTCTTTTGACTGATGCAAGTACTGAATTCAAATGTCCCAAGCCTACACACAGACGTACACATATAATTCTTAAATATTAAACATATCCCAAAAGTATATTGTTTAACTGGAAACTTAAATATTAAATTTATTCTCACCTTCATTTTATATCAGAAAGCATTTGAAAATTTTAATAAACACATATATATGTATATATATATATATATATGGATATATATATATGAAGCTATTCGTGTGAAATATAGAACAGTGGACATAAAATAAATATAATACCAACATAACTAATATTTTAAAAACAGTATAGGTATTTTCATAACCTATTCATTATTTCTAAATATTACAGTTTTTTAAGATTTATCTTACTTTATGTGCATGTGTTTTGCCTACATGTATGTTTGTACAGCATGTGCATGCTCTGCAGCCACAGAGGTAAGAGAAGGGCCTTAGATACCCTGTAACTAGAGTTCGGGGTGGTTGTGAACTATCATGTAAGTGTGAAGAACCCAACCAGTATCATATAAAATAGAAATAAACGCTGTCAATAACTGAGCCATATATTTAGTTCTATCATTTCTATATCAGAACATGGCAACACGCATTTTCTATTTAGAAAAGCCTAATATAAAAAATTTAAATTTTCAAAGATGTGATAAATGTAATGACATTGAGTTCAAATAACCCAAGAGGCTGCTTCTTATCATTTTGGCTATTTAATCCATAACTGATTTCAGCAATGTTATTTTTTCAATGTCCCTCTTCATTTTATTTTCATTTCATTTACATTTATCTCAATGATGACCCCTGTATCAGCTTATAAAAATGAGTCTTTCTACTCTGACTTGTCCTGTCCTTTGGCTTGTCCCTTGGCCTTTTGCTGTTACTGAACATGGAAAACGGCCTCATTAGAGTGACCTTTACAACACTACATCCTAAGCTGTTTAGGAATGCTTGTTACCTACTTCTTTCACTAATTTTACATCATCCCACTATTAGTAGAGATTATGAAGCAAATTCTCCTTATGTCAGAACCAGGTGAGGAAGAATGGCAGGGGTCATGATCTCTTAAGGAAACTTGCTCACCATAACATGAAGGTGTAAGTAGCGCCCACCCTCAGTAAGCAAACAATAGACAAGGTCTCAGGAAGATTATTTTCATATTATTTAACCCCTGTGATTATAGAGCACTATTGACAATGCATGAGAGTTAACTCTGTGTTGTGTCTCTGTGTGTGTGTATGTGCATGTGCACTTGTGTGTATGGTTAAACATGTGAGGTAAATAGATTTCAAATAACATTATGAATTCATGAAAAATTTTATTCACATATATTCCTCGTTGGTATAGAACTCCTGCTATATCTAGGCTATGTCTTGAGATGAGAGATTATAGCACATTTAAAAGCATCAAATTTGTAATGATTTTTTTCTTCAATATGTAATTGTGTTTACCAAAGTCTACATTATATTTCTAACCACACAGTATAAGCATTGTCAACTTCAGTAATTAAATAAGGTATACAAAACGATACAGTATTTTATTTTAAGTGAATATGACCGATACAGACACATGTACCTAAATTTACATACACACAACCTCATTCATAAAATATTCTTAAAAAATCCTTATTCTTTCAGTAGTGTCTATAAGGAGGTTTTTGGTCACTAATTTTCAGATGATAGAATTGAGTAGTTACAAGAAGTCAACTTCCTGTACTTAGTGCAGCCTAGGGACTTTCTCACTTTAATGGTACACATGATCAATGCTGAGAGCAAAGAGCAGCTCAGCCATCCATTTATTGTTATATAATTTCACTTTCTGTGAATTTCATATTCACCCCTAAGTCATAAAATCAACAAGGCATCACCTTGCAGTTACCTGGCCCCCAAACAATGTAGACATCTGGTTCCTCCCTAAATATGCATATGTAGACAGGCAAATATGCAATCATGAATCATCTTTAAAGTAATAAATTTTTCCATAATAGCAGTACAAAAATTTTGTTACAGTCAACTACAAGGAATTTTGTTTCACCATTATGAAGAAATCAAATGATTGTACTACATTAGCACATAATTGTATGTAGTTTTATAGTTTTAAAAAGTCTCAAGAGTGTATTTAAATGTACTTTTATTCATTTACATTTCCACTGATTGGGCCACAAATAATCTAAATGTATAATATGTCAAATCTGCTTCTGTGTTATAGTTTTATTCACTCTATATAAAATAGCATACTATGTTCCACTACTTTACAAATGACAGAATGATAAGTAGAAATAAACACATTGGGTATTCAGTGAACTCTTATAAGGTATAAAACAGAAGTCAGCTGAACATTTTTACTTTCAAGTCATAATTGTTCTGTTAACATACATTACTAATTCATCCCCAGAAAATTCAAGAGATGTCTAATCATTTTCATCAAATTATTACAGCAGGCAAAGAAAGCACATCATGAACCGCTAAAAAATTAGGAAGGGTAGCCCTCATTATAGACTCTTCTCTAGAAGAACACAAAGTAGCCTTTCCTGCCTGATCTAGGTAGTATTATATCAACTTGACATAAGCTAAAATCATCCAAAAGGAGGGAACCAAAATTGTGAAAATATCTCAATTAGATCTCAATGTAGGGCATTTTCATAATTAATGGTTTAGCACCTCACTATGTTCTCTGCATCGCCTCCTGATTCCAAGTTCCTGCCCTGTTTGAGTTCCTACCATGACTTCCTTCAATAATGAACTGCAACATGGAAGTGTAAGCCAAATAAACCCTTTCCCTCACAGCTTGCTTTTGGTTGTGGTATTGAATTACAGCAACAGAAAAGTAGCTAAACTATAGCCCATGCAGAAAAGCCCGTGTCCGGTAGGTGCTATCAAGCTCACAGAGATATTTAATTTTCATTTATGTTTTTCACATGTATCTAGCATTTCTATATTGCAGTGGACTTGCAAATCAGGGAGACAATTCTGTCTGACATAAGAAAATCACCAACTTTTAACAGGATCCTTTGCTACATGATTTTTATATTCTTCTTAACTTTTAAAAATTAGCCATATTACTCCTCCTTTTCCATTCTTCTCTCCAATCCCTCCCATGTACATACATACCTTAATTTCTCTCAAAAATTTAGGTAGATTTTGTAAAATTAAATTTATAGAGAAATCTGTATTCTTAATTTTTACGTTAATGTGTTCTTCATCCGAATGACTTGAAACTGTCTTTTATTTTGTTCAAATACAAGGAAGAATAAATGTGTCATTTATAAAAGGTATAAATCTTGCAAATAAATAGTGTTTATAAAATGTTTGTTGAATCTGAACTGACTTGAGTTGATGTGTGATAAAATTAATAAAACGGAGAGTCCACAGACTCAGTCTCCAAATGGGGTCCCTAGTAAAGGGGAGCAGGGACTTTCTCTGGCAGGAACTCAGTGGCTGGCTCTCTGATCACCACCCCCTGAGGAGGTGCAGCCTTGCCAGGCCACAGTGGAAGACAATGTAACCAGTCTTGATAAGACCTGACAGGCCAGGGTCAAATAGAAGGGGAGGAGGACCTCCCCTATCAGTGGACTAGGGGAAGAGACAAGGGAGGGGGCCAGAGTAGGGATAAAAATTGAATAAATTGTAATACATTACAACAATAATAAAAAGATAGTTGTAATATTTAGGTATTTGCACATCTTAAATTATATAAAATATCCATGTTTATTAGTTGGATAGAAATTATAACACCTTTTAAGCATTATACATAATGAAATAACAAAAATCACTTAGACTTTTAAAAATTTTTATTATTAATTACATTTTATTAACTCTGTATCCCAGGTGAATCCCACTCCCTCATTCCCTCCAACCCCACCCTCCCTCCCTCGTCTACTCCCTGCCCCTTTCCAAGTCCACTGATAGAGAGGACCTCCTCCCCTTTCATCTGGCCCTGGTTTATCAGGTCTCTTCAGGACCGGCTGCAAAGTCCTCCTCTGTGGCCTAGGAGGGCTGCTCCCCCCTTGCTGGGTGGGGAGGTCAAAGAGTCCGCCATTGAGTTCATGTCTGAAACAGTCCCTATTTCCCTTACTAGGGTACCCCCTTGGATACTGAGCTACCATGGGCTACAGGCAAGCAGAGGTTCTAGGTTATATCCACACATGGTCCTTGGTTGGAGAAACAGTCCCATATAGTACCACTGTGCCCAGATATATTATGTCCTTGTGGAGCTCCTATCCTCTCCAGATCTTATTAACTCCCCCTTCTTTCATATGATTCCCTGCCATCTGCCGATTGTTTGGTTATCTCAGTTTGATACACTGCTTGGTAGAGTCTTTCAGGGGCCCTCTGTGGTAGGACCCTGTCCTGTTACTTGTTTTCTCCTACATCCCATTTGTCTAAGTAAGGATTGATTACCTTATCCCAGATCCTCTTTTTTGTTTATCTTCTTTAGGTGTATATATTTCAGTCTGTTTATCATATCTTATAAGTCTAAATAAGTGAGTATATACCATATGTGTCTTTCTCCTTCTGGGATACCTCACTCAGAATGATATTTTCTAGATCCCACCATTTGCCTGCAAAATTTCATGATTTCCTTATTTTTAATTGCTGAGTAGTATCCCTTGTGTAAAAATACCACAATTTTTGTATCCATTCCTCAGTTGATGGACATCATTTAGACTTTTTATCAAGCTACTCATTGACCCATGAGGAAAATAAGAATATATATTTGTATTTATTAATAATTATACAGTATTTAACAAAAGGCAATAACATTTTACTGTGTTTTAGTCTTCCTGTTAATTTAGGTTTTAGAGTGAAGTGTGGGGAAATAATTGCATGAGTGAGAGTAACTTTTGGAGATATACATTCTTAACTTGAAGCCACTAAGACATGCGATACAAATTCTCTCTTGCTTGTGGTTGCTGATAAGGACAACTGTGCATGAGTAAGTTACTGAACATTCTGTAACTGTTCTTTGCTGGTAGAAAATTATATTGTATAGCACAGTGAAAATATTGGTTCAGAAGCCATCATCTTAGGAAATACATTTGCATCATGCATCATATTTTTGGGCACTAATAACCAGAATGTATGTAAAAATCCATCCTTAACATTTGCATTTAATAACAACTATTTAAGTTGGAGGTTATTTCTCATACCACATGAAGCTAAGTGGAAAGCTTATGTCATACAAGGGCGTTTCTCATTTACTTCTTTCTGTTCAATGTCTCGTGCGAACTATTCTTCTTACAGATCTCAAAACACAATGATAGAGAGAAGTCAATATTTCATGAGAGCGTATTGAAGACTAATAAAGCAACACCATCTCTTTATTTCCTGCTCACTTTTTGACATCTGTTGAAAGTTTAGATCTTCTCTCTTAAGTTGGACTGAAACCTCTGATACTATGGGACAAAACAAACTGTTTCTTTCTTTTTTATGAATAAACACAAATTAATCAAAACAAAGAAAATTATTTTTTCTTTCTATACTTCATTGGAAAAATTCTTTCATTCACGTTGTGAAGAATTTTAGGTCTTTGTCAAGTGCTACCTCTTCCTGATGATGTCCATCAGTCAAACTGTGACCAGAATTTGTCATGTCTATCTTTGTTGAAGATTTGTGGGACAAGTTTTTGTTATTGTTTAATATCATGATGAGAGAAGAAAGGTGACATAACCAGAAATATAAACAGGTCATTCCCCATTTCAGCCATTTGTGGGACAACAGTAGGGAGAAGGACACTGACAGGAAGAACAGGCTCTCATTATGCAGAGATTCACAGTCATACTCCAAGTGACTACAAGGGAGATTGTAATAGCAGGTTTTATATTCGTGGCCCACATTGGAGGTATTTTTCACTAGTAGCACTAACAAATTGTATATTGATTAGAAATGTATAAAGTGCTTCCCAGGCATTTTTATCAGGAAATAAATCCAGAGCCTAAAGCTTAGTTAATTTGGTGAATGTATTGAAAATAGAATACAATAAGAAGAGGTGTTTCTATGCTCTTGTATACTCTTCAGAGCCACACTGCTATTAATCACTGAATAGTTCTTAAATGTGCATGCTTAATGGATAAGAAGAGCATCAGTTTCCAAGGAGCTTAAAAACAAATGAGCCATTGGGGTCATACCTTTTCTTATTCATCACATAGAATGAGAGTTTTCTGAAACAGAATGAAGGGGTCTGCACATTGTACATAGCCCAGGGCTATTCAAGCACTTCAAAAAAGTGCAACAGATAACTAGTGTACCCAGCTAATGTCAGCTTCTCAAAGTTAAACAAATTCTGGGCAGCTCAGCTTCTGATCAGATTCATCAGGTTCTTAGCTACTGAGAAGTATAATAAGCATTAATTAGGAAAGTAACAGGCAAGATCATACGTAATATTAATAAGAACTGTAAAGTTCCATGTGTGTTGGAACAATAAAGCACAGCCATTACAGGATTAGTCTGTGTTATGAAGATCTTTGTTTAATACAGTATACTAAAGCATTGGTTCTGAATCTGTGGGACTTGACCCTGGTGGTCAAACAACCCTTTCAGAAGGGTCACATATACTATTGGAATATATACATATATTTATATTTATATGTATATATTACTTATAACATTTATATTATATATATTTATATTCATATTTACATAACAATTTATGACAGTACCAAAATTATCAGTTATGAGGTAGGAATGAAAATAATTTTTGGTGGGGGTTACCACAGCATAAGGAACTATATTAATCGGTCACCACATTAAGAAGATTGAGAACCACTGATGTAAAGATTCTACTCTTAATGACATTTGCTTCCTGCAAATATTCATTAGATGGGTCTTGCAAGCAGTCTACAGAATTTCTCACTAAAACCACTGTGTTTGTGTGTGTGTACCTGAGGATATAAAACTTTAGGTGATTTACTAAAAACAAGAAAAATACTAAAACCCCATAATTCTTAAATAAGTGCCTAATAACACTGAAAACATAGGAATGAGGATTTAAGTTACTGAAAATGTTATCCATGAATGTTAGTTTTCTATAAAGAAATAATAATGTTTCCCCATAACTGTTTCTGAAGCACATAATATCATAAATTTTTTCTTTATGCATCTGCCACCATGATAATGAAGAGTGCAGTGATATATTTGGCTTGTAATTATTCATTTCAATACCTGAAAATTATCTCTCCAAATTTCAATTAGATCTAAAGCTCTCCCTTAATTCTGTTTGAACACAGCACACTTTAACAGATTCTATTAAGTTTCTGGGGATAATTATGGTTCCTAAAATATAACTTCACGCAGTAAAATCCTGTTACAAGTGGTGTTCTGACTCTAAGCCTGACCCCCAGGAAACAGAGTTTTAAAGAGCTTCCAGTGTTGTTTTCCATAATAAGGCCCACTGGCTGGCAGAAGCCCTGGAAGCTGTGCACACAGCAACACATCTGTTCCCTCAAAGGCAAAATGCTGTTTTCAGCTGAGATATTTATCCCCCCTTACAACAACACTGTGCAAGAGCAAGTACAGAGCTGGTGAGAAATCATGTTCCTGTCGAGCTTTGCGTCTCTTATGGAAAGAGAAAATCCAAGGAATAAGTACATGTGTGAACCCTTGCACTGTGGGTTATGATGCTTGAGGACTAGTTTCTTTTTTTTTTCATAATCAGAAAATCATAACGCATTCCATAGTCTTACCCTTGCTTATGTGGAAACTCAGAAGCTGAAGAAGAACTAAAGTCCTAAACAGGAAGGATAACTGTAAGGTTCATTCGTGAACTTATTTAAAGCTTTGCTTCCAGGAATCATTATTTGTTTTTAAGAGTAAGCCTTGGTTTGAGGGTACTTATAAATAAATAATATTTATTTTTGCAATTCACACGAGTATTAGAACTTTATATCTTGTTTTTTGACAACAACAACAAAAAATCAAGTGCAGACAAAACATTATCTCTTTTGAAATGTGACATATTCTAAAAAAACACACAAATAATTAACTTTATAGTTAAAGCAATAATAAAGCTCCCCTAGAAGGAAGCGCCAACTGTTGTGTCATTGTGTCTTACAAATAACATTGTGTACTAGAAGGAATCAAATTTCCAATTCCAGCTTCAATCTACTTTTGAGCTTCAGTGAGCCTTTTCAAAAATACACGCAGAGTATTTGGGTATTTCCTGGCTTTTCAAGAGACAGCTGGTAAAAATTACCAGTTCTTTTCTTTTGAGCCTACGTTAGCTCTTTCCTCAAGCATACCTACATTGAGCCCATGTGCTTCTGGTGTGTGTGTGTGTGTGTGTGTGTGTGTGTATCTTTTCTTTTTTTAAAAAAAATCAGTATATACAGTCTGAGGATTTGAACTCAGGTCATCATACATAGCAAGCATGAGATTAATCAAAGAACAACATTGCAGCTGTTCCACTTCTGAAACAGCAAATATTATTTTAACCATACAGCTACTCTCTCTGGAGAGCAAACAACACCACTAACCTCTACCTCCTCAACTCTATTCATCTCCAATATTATTACCCCTTTAGCTAAAGCATTATTTTTTATTTTTTAAAGCACATGAAGAGACTTTCAGTACTGCTTCCTCCAAAGAGTTTCTCCCTTCTCGATTGTTTTCTGAATAACAGTTAAGTTACTTGCTCTATGCACCAAACTTTTACTACTTACCAACAAAGTGTAGTCATTAACTTGGCATCCAGTTTAAATTCTTACATTGAAACAAGAAACCAGCATAAGTTGTTGGACAAGCTTGAATGTAGAGAAATTCCTTCCATGACCTGCAAAATATGAATGACAGTGTCACATACTGGAGTGTGAGCAGGTGGAAGCGTCACTTTCGCTAGAGCTCAGACAGGTGAAAGCTGAACTGTGTTTGCCTTCTCCTCTCACTTCCACTTGCGTAACTGAACAAGTGACTGAATATTTCTGTCTCAATTGTCTTATCAACAGAATGAAGATGGGGTTGTGGGCTTTAATTCTCTAATTGGTTTAATGTAAGAATAAAATGAGTCATTATGTACCGACAAAATACATACACATATGATATAAAAACGTGCTGGTCGTCTAGAGACTTTATTTGAGATTTGTTGAAAGTAATTCAACATCTCCTTGGTCTGCCCAGCTGGCTACATTCTAGAAACAGTTTGTATAATTCTCCTAGATTGTAGTTCTCTAAAAACAGCAAAATATATTTCCCTGGGCAAAACTAGAACATGCTCTGTGTTTGCATGAACATCCTTATTACTATATCCCTATGTAAATTTATCTACAGCTGAACACTATTGATGAAAGTCTTAAGGTACAGTTTCTATGAATACACTACGTTGTTTCTCTCCAATTTCTAAATATCAACTCCATGTTTCATATTATTATTATTTTATTTTAGTAATTATTATTATATTCTGTTCACCATATTCATCACTATCATTTGTGAAAGCTTTGTTATGACCCATGCCTCACAGTTAATCCCAAGAAAGATGATATATTTTTATTCCTACTTTATGAATGAAAATGGACATTTGAGCAGAGTGATAGCAGTTGTCAATGAACTTAGTAGTGGGTATAGTATCACTTCAGCTGCCAAATTTAGTCCCTGGACTCTTAAAATCTACACTTAGCCTCTGTGTTAAGATCTCACAGCAGGCCTATCTTGTCATGAGCCTCTTATTATATTGTATGAAAGCCAATGTATTATATGATAGCCATATTTTTATAGATATACAGATATAAATATATAGGTATTATGATTTCTAATATACAATTCTTTAAATCAAGGGAATGTAATAAAAGTTTGAAATTCATACTAATAAATGTCTAAATGAAGAAGTGAAGTTAAACGTGTAAAAAGAAAAGGCAAGTGAATGTGAAGGAAAGGAAATCTGTCAAGCATCACCCTATCTAAACTGAGGAGGCAAAAGTGAAATGGAGGAATAAGGAAACAGACCGTGGTGAAGATGATTGAAGAGGGTACGGAGCAGCTGTCAAAGCAAATATCAAGCAACATTAATAACTTTATAGCTCACCATGAGACCTGCTCAGATATTTCCAAGAAAATGGAATCATTGTTGTGCAGAGTGAGACTAATAATCAAGTACAGATTTAAGTTTTTGTTATTGCATACCTTGAGCTACATAAGTAAAAGAAAAATAAAATGAAAAGAACTCTAATAGGAAAATGCATGACTTGGAGGAAAATATTATTGCATTCTTGATATTATGATTTGGGGCAGAATAGATAAGAAACAAGATCTGCCATGCCCGCCACCTGTTGTCTCAGTTGTTTGAATAGACAGACAATATCCTCAAACTTTTGACATGCGTCCAAAGATAACTGTGCTGTGAGGCTAAATGCGAAAATGCTTCAGCTCTCCACAGGACTGATTTCACAAGCTCTTTAAGGTGCTCTGTACATTTGAAAGTACATCTACATAGGCAAAAGAGAAAATGTGAACTCAGAGGTTAATTTCTCTTCTAAATGTGCTATTTTTCACTTAAATAATTTGTATTTTAAAGTAACAGTCTTTATATATGTAAAAACGTTTGTAATGAATTACCTAGTTGCATGATTTCTAAATTGAAAAGTGTATTTAATCTGTCTTTTTGCTATTGGCTTATACATTTGTTCACTGAAGATAATTGTTTTTGAATTCTTTTATAATATATATGTGAGTCCTTTTAGGAATATGATGGTACAAAGGAAAAAGTAGATTTGATCTCTTCTATCATCAAGCTGATGTTTGCCATCTGTGAGCAACAGGCATCAAAAAACAAATAGTTTTTAATGTTAGAGACATGAAGCTGCAGATAAAATCATTTTCAATAGATGGAGGGAGGGTGGGACTGGGAGGAGATGAGGCAGAGGCTACAACTGCAATACAAATTAAATAGATTATAAATAATAATAAATATTATTTTTCTATACAATTACATATTATGCTATGTAAATAATATTACTATTATAAAAAGCAATATGAAATTGAGTAGAATATATTAACATATAAATGAGGCAATGTGAGTTTACTATGAAATCTCTTTACCTTTTTTTGACAACACAATGAAATCTCTTTACCTATTTTGACAAATTTGAAAACCAAATTTCAAAACTGCCATGGTAAATGAGTCGATGTTATTTTAATAAAACTCTGTTTTGACTCAACATTTTACCTGATTTTGCTCATAATAAAGTACTGTTTCCAGAAAAAAAACAAATAATTTTATTGCATGAGTTACAGCCATGAAGCTGAAGATACAATCATTTTCAATTTCTACTATCATTTTATTGTATGTGGAAAAAATTAGGGAGAAAGTAGAGTAAATAATGGAGGAAAAAAAAGCAAGGATGAGAGGGTTTAAGCTGACATGACATCAAACTATGATGGGCTGGACATAGGCTTCCTGAAATCTAAAATAACAATGCAAAGTTAAACCATGCTGTGTGTATTATCTAACACTACTTAAAATAATTCTGTTAGTCTTCTTTCCCCTTCACATTTGAACTTCAGTTGTGTCCTGTTAAGAATCCCAGCTAACTTTACTTTGAGCAGGTTGTGCATTCCAAATCCCTCCAAAGTATTTATGTTTACTCTCATGAATAGGCGGTACTCACAACCTAGGTCAGAAAGTATTCCTATTGTTAATAGAGAGATTCATAGTTGCTTGAACTGCTTAAGAACAAGGGACTGCCAATACTCAGCCATAAACATCTTAATCAATCTTCTTCCACAACCATGGCTCAAACAGCATCATTGAAGGCAGAGCTGAAAGAATTTAAGATCCTGAGGGTCAGGAGGAGTGTTAGGAAATGCTGTTCTCTGGACACAACATGAGTGTGCTACACATAAGTTCACTGCTATATGGGGACTTCACAAAATTTAGCTGGGTAAACAAAATCCCACACAGCATGAGGAGAGGATCCCTTAATTCCACCCCCAAATTGAAAAGCTAATGCCAGTTAATAGCTGCTGAAGAAAGCATAGACATTTTTCTTTGCAACTTGGGAGAAGGATGCATTACCAGATTGCCCCTGACCAAGTGAATGGGTCCATACATATATACAGAAGCTCAGCACCAACAGGAGTAACGGGGTTATTATAAAATACATTGTCATGAAGCTGGGAGGAAGATAAAAGACTGGAAATATATTAGGCTCAGTAACTGGGAGCAGAGAATATGGTATGGATATAACCAAGACACTATATTTAAGAAAAAACATTTTAAAAACTTTGTTCTGTGGCCTAGCTAGGCTGCTCTTCCCCTCCCCTATCAGTGGACTAAGAAAAGGGCAGGGAGGAGATGACAGAGGGAGAGTGGGGTTGAGAGGGAATGAGGGAGGGGTCTACAGCTGGGATACAAAGTAAATAAACTGTAATTAACATAAAAATAAAAATTAAAAAATTTGTTTTGATTTGGTAAACTGAACCTTGTAAATACACAAATGGTATTATTTTTTCTGCCATGGATGCTGTTTCTTGTTTAGACTTTTTTTTTTGTATTATTTATTTATTTATTTATTTTTATATCAATCACAGGTTAGGTACTTTGCATCCCAGGCGTAGCCACCTCCCTCATTCCCTCCCACTCTCCCACTCCCTCCCTCATCTCCCTCCTCCCCCCCCCAAGTCCACCAACAGGGGAGGACCTCCTCCACTTCCATCCAACCCCAGCTCATCCTGTCTCCTCAGGGCTGGCTGCAATGTCCTCCCCTGGGATCTAGCCATAGACTTTTTTTTGTAAAGAATGTGGCAGAAGTAATTATATAACTAGATGTGTATTTTCATGTGAAAATATTAATCACACACTTAATATTTTAGAATCAATTTTACACTACTACATATTTGTGCTCACTGACTTTTTATTTTCAAAATCCTGCCAAAGAAAACAATTGATATTCCCATCTATATCCTCTAAATCAAGAATGAAGAAAAATTGCCATTTCAAGAAAAATAAAGATAAGAAAATTACATATTTCTTACAAAAGACTAATAAGGAAAGTGATGTGTTCATTCTTCTTCATAATTTAAGTGGAGTGATATTACATATTTTATCATATAACTTTCAATAATTCAAAATACCCACAAAAGAAAATAGTTTATATATTTGGAGTGTATCAATGAATGCCCTGATAATCTGACTGACATAGCTAAGAGAACACAATCACAGTGTAATATAAGAGATTAATTTTAAAATAAGTAACTTGAAAAAGAGTATTATATAGGTTATGAACAAATTCACTTCTAAAAATGCTTCACCAGTATGACATGACCAATTATATCTTCAGTAGAGAACATGATTTTAGTTCAGAGAGGGTCAGGCAACAACTGTTAGCCCAACAACAAAGTAAATATTTAAAAATGTCTAATCTAGTATGCATATATATATATATATATATATATATATATATATAGCCTTTGCTACTGATGAGTACTTACTCTTAACAAAAGAAACCATACAAGGATTGATGTCTGTTTCCTTTTCTCTTTCTCCTAAAATAACAAAAGTGACAGCATTGACTTCTGGGGGGAATACATTTGATTTACCTCTTTCCAGGCACCAAGACTTCGTGATTTTTTCTTTTTTTAATCAATTAGTGCTACATGCAAATCTTTTTCCTTCTGTCCATGTGGTGAAGGACGCTGAGAGCTACAGGAGTTGGGGATTATTAGATATTCTTTTCTAGTGGGAAATAGTAAGGCAAAATGGCCTGCCTGAAGTTACAGTTTATAGATTGGAAAAAAGGCACAAACAATTAAAAGATGGAGCTACTTAGGGCAAATTGCTTGCAATCAAGCTGCAGCTAAATGAGCTTCTTGATGAGGAAGCCAAATTTATGTTGTTCCAAAGCAGAGAGAAGCATTAAAGAAGTTGAAAGGTGAACAAACTGTTAGTAAAATTGAGTCCAGACAGGCCAATAAGAAAAGCTATAGAAGCAATTAGAGTGATGCTCTCTGAAAAAGAAATGCAGAAGTATCTACACATACTCCCAGAGTCATGCACAAAACACCCTGAAGTAGAAAATCGCATGCACCTCTCGCTCTTGCCTTCATTTAGTTTTCCTGAAGATGCTCCATCTCATCACAAAAGCACTGTATCTGTTGACACCCAATCACAAAAATATAATCATTTTCCTCTTCCATCTGTAATTTTCCACAGTCATTTTATTTGAAAATGAAGTATTGTTTTTACTTGAAACAACTGTGTTTTCCTTTTTTTTCCCCCACGCCTTCCTTAAATTATCCCTTGGTAGCTCTTTGAGTTGATTTTGAAAGACTATATTTGGTAATGAATTCAGAGCTTACACAAAGCACAAAGCTACATGAATGTCTCAAATGTAAAATACCAAAGTTCTCTGTGTAGTTTCATGGACATCTTTGCATTCAGGGCTGTATGCATCAATTTCACTGAAAGCATGGTATTGTCTAGGTCTAGCTCTCTGAAAGAAACTTTGTAACTGTAAATGGCCTCAAGCTAAGCCATCCTTCATCCCATTTCGGTTGCACTGGAATAACAAGGCATAACAAGATAGACAAAAGAAAGGTATAATACAGATTTGTATTGGCAGTCAGTGAGCACAAGTAAGTGTAGAAAAAGATCACTTTCCCCTGACATTTTTCCGTATCCATTCAACGCTCTGGTTTTGCATGAACACAATCTTAAAAAGAGATTAACAGCCTTGTCTGTAATAGACAGAAAGCTTTCTCCTTCAAATGATCTCTTCTGGGAAGAAAATTGCTAAAATTCAACAATTGAAAAAGGACAATAAATACTCAATTTAGAGTTAAAAATAAGTTAGTGATTTGGAATGACACATTGTTAAAAGTTCCCTGACAAGGCCTGTCATTAAAACATAGGCCAGTAAAATGTCAAAATATCCACAGTGATTGTTCAGGGTTCCTTTCTTCAGGATCAAAACTTTTCATATAGCAGAGACTAAATAGAAAATATTTCCTAGAATACTGTACAAAAGTTAACTCTTGAAAATATATTCTCTTTTTTCTGTGAATTTAATTTTCTATATCTAAAGGATTTACGTGTGGTGTCCGGTTATTATAGCTTTTGGCAAAGAAATTGGCAAAGTAAGTAGTTGATGTTCTAGCCTGAAATTTGTAAAATTTTTTCAAATTCACACTATTTTAGATGACAATTTGACTTAGAGGAAAGAAAAAGCATGCACACACAACATAAAGTTCATTGTTAGCTATCCTATTAACTGCCAGCAGCCGGACAAGAGTTGGGTAACAGGGTGACTTTTGTCTTAAGGACAGCTTCAGATGAAAGCTTAATGAGGCAAGTCAACTCCAGTGACCACTGAGGGGTCCCTGATGAAGTGTCCTCGAATTTTGAACCACCAGCTACTCATCAAAAACAAGTTCTGCTAAAAGCACAGCACTAGAATTCAAGTGCCCTAGATTCTACCCAAAATGGCATCAGTGTCTAGTGTGGAATCCCTTCTAAAAAATATGACCTCACCTACATATTGAAAGGTTTGTACTAAGTATTCTCTCAGAAATCAAGAACTATGTGACTAAAATATCTGAACTCTAAAATCCTAAAGAGTTTTGCCTGGAAAACACCATTTTTAGTTAATCAAAACAAAACAAAACAGAATGCATTATCTGTTAAATATTTTAATCATTTTTCAAAACATCAGACTATATCTACTACCATATTTTACTAAATGGTACTTAGATGGCTCTTGACTGCAAAAGTTAAAGGCTTAGAATTTGTAAACTTGTCCTGGTCGTCTAAACCCTTAAAAATCCCTTAGAAGTCTTTTCTGCAGCTGATACTCCAACCAAAGACCATGCATGGAGGTAACCTAAAACCCCTGCACAGATTATGGCAGCTCAGTATCCAAGTGGGTTCCCTATTATGTGGGAACCTGGACTAAATCTGACATGAACTCAGTGGCCTGTTCTTTCATTACCTCCCCCTGAGTGGTGAATAGCTTTACCACGACAGAGATAAAGACAATGCAGCCAATCCGGATGAGACTCAATAGACTACAGTCAGAGGCAAAGGAAGGAGGCCCTCCCCTATCAGTGTACTTGGGGAGGTGCATGGGAGGAGAAGAGGGAGGAAGGGTGGGAGAGGAAAGGGCTGAAGTAGAGGCTTACCTCTAGATACAAAGTGAGTAAAGTGTAACTAATAAAAAATAAATAAATATTTTTTAAAAAGAAAATAAAGAAGTTATGGTAAAGAACTTACTTCAGCCTTGTTTGTATTAAATTATGTCAAAACTTAACTCTCCTTCTTTCCCATTGGGAGATAATAACACATGTCTGTGGGGGAATTATCAAGATATTGAGCTTATATTACTAAAAAACAAAAACTTTCATTACAACTTACTCAGAGATCTTGGAATAAATACTCAATGAGCTTATTTATATTTCAAGGTTCCCAGATGTAGAAGCCTCTTTCATTTTTCATTCCCAAATTTGTTTCATCTCACCTACAGATCTACCATTTATTAGCATAACACAAGATGGATCTTACATGCCTATATAGTTTTTTACATTGTAAACACTACTCTTCATAGCTGAGTTTTACAGCTGCTTAGGTCATCATGAACAATGTGTTAGTCCTTCTCTTTTTAAATAAATAACTTTGTTATAACTTTCTAACATGTTATCCACTGCAAAGTACCAAACCATTTCTCATTTATTGGCTTCCAGTAAACAAAGAAGCAATGCGCAATGTAGCATTGCTCTCATACTCTGGATTGGCAGGTACTTCATCAGCTAGCATTTTCTGAGCACTCCTCCACATACATACGCACATACATACATACATGCATACATACATATATACATATATACACATAAGCACATATATACACATACATACAAACATGTACACACATAAATATATCCACACACATGTACATGCATATATACACACATATTCATAAACACATACACATATATACACATATAGGCATAAAAGCATGTACACATACATACATACACACATATACATGTACATGCATACGTTTACTTCTGTAAAGGGGAGGATGCTTCCACTAGCAATGCTGTTCTATTGGTGAGCATACGACCCAAAGAAAGTAGTCATATATGAGGATGACTATCTATAGGACATTCCAATTTATATGAGGATGCCCCCTTTATCACACTTCTGTGAAGATGGGGTTGTCTTCTGAACCACACTCTGGTGATATCAGGATATCTTATATTAGTTAAAGTCGTTTCCAAGGTAATCTAGGAGTCAAATGATTAAAATAACTACAACATTATGCACTTTAATCATTGTTAGAATAGCAGTATTAATTGACAGGGATAGTACATTTCTCTTCTAAAAGTTTTAAAAAGCATTTACTTATTATTTTTCATTTTATGTGTATGACTGTTTGTCTGTATGTATGTATGCACATCACTTGTGTGCCCCATGCTGATGGGGATCAGAAGAGGTTGTCTGTCCTGGAAAAGAATTCATAGACCGTTATATGCCACTATGTCATTTCTGAGAACTGAATCTAGGTCATCTGAAAGAGAAGCCAGTGCCTCTCCAGAACAATAATGCATTTCATTTTTCCTATTTTTCTTTTTTTTCCTTTTATTGAAAATGGATACCTTTATCATATAATAAATCCTGATTATAGTTTCTCCTCTCTCTACTCCCATAGCTCCTCTTCCCTTCTCCCCTTCATATCCACTCCTCACTTTTTGTCTTGCATAAGAAAAAAAAAGACTTCTTGTAAAAGATAGCAACCAAATATGTCAAAATAAAATACAATAAGATGAGTCAAAAACTATCAAATTCAAAAAGAGAGAAAGAGTCTCCAGAGCAGGACTTGTGCATACTATTAGGATTCAAAGTTTTAACATGATCATGGCATCAGTAAACATTTGGTGAATAAATAATCACAGTAGATTTGTTTCTTTTTATTTTTTAAAATCACAGTGCCTTTAACCAGTTAAAAATAATAAGATTTTATTACATCCAGTTTACCTTTCAAGATGTTGTATCAAAAAGAAAACAAAAGGTAAGAAATTATAGAAACATATAATCCATAGTTTATTTAAATGTTACTGAGTAACTGCACTGTGGATGGAATTTGCATAATCAGTTTTTATTGTTGACATAGAAAGTCCACAGGAAAGTAAATTAATGCAGTACAAACTTGTAGGCATACTCTTCTTACTATTTCTGTCATGATATAGTTTCTAACAAGCCATAAATTAATATGTCATTTGAATAGTATTATTATTGAAGAGCCCTGAAAATATATATGCTTCAAATATAGTGATATGGTAGCTACCACACAATTCCTACAGTATGAATAATAGCTTCTTGCTGCCCCATTTCCAGATGCTTTGGTTTGGCCAGGACATTCTCAGAGGTCCCTTACCTATTTTCAATCCAGGAACAATCCTTTATATTCTTTCCACATTTCTTTGATTTCCTATTGTAGTCCCACCAAAGCAAAATGCCTTGTTTTAGGACCTTAATAAATACTTTGTCCCCTGCTCTGATGATATAAGCTACTCTATGCAAATTAAAGTGGAGTCATATAAATTATTTCTACAAATTTCCCTTAGCAAAGTAGTATGACATGTAATATGCCATCAGGAGCCAAAGTTCTAGAGGACATAATTATGTTTACTAATTCTATCTAATATTAAAATTTGATCTGAAAAAATGAGGAGATAATTGGATAAATGTAGCCTTTAAGTATAGGAAGGAACTGGATAATAGTATGAGCTTTGTAATGTATTGGCTGTGAACGGATGGTTAATTCATTTTTTCCTAAATATACTGCAAAAAATATAATTCAATAAAAGGTAATTGTGTCTACCCTATCATTCACATATTCACTTTGTATTTATGTATAATTGCAGGAGTAAGGTTTTCCTCCTGTCTTTAAGCTCTCAGAATAAAAGCTCATTGGTTCATTAAATGTTTTACAAATACCTAGTCCGTATAGCTAGGTTCTTCTCTGACTAGCTCATAATGTAAAATAACCCATTATTTTGGTGGCAAATCTCCTGCTCCTTGCTCTTAAAATAACTTATACTAATTTACATTTTGCCATGTGTCCGGTTACTTGGGTTCAGGTTACCATGCATCCTGTCCTCCTAAAGTCTTGGCTGCAAATCTTCTGTTTCTGGCTCTCTCCCAGAGTCCTTTCTGTGTGGAGAAGCACTTATTTGTCAGACTGCTTTGTTATTGAGCTCTCAGCAAAAAGCATGTCTTCACCCTGGCCTTCACCTGGATATAGGGATAGGCAGGATGTTTTGCCAAGTTCGCTTTCTTTTCTTTCTGTGAAGATCACACAGACAGGTGGTCAAAGTAAACAAGTTTGGCTTCTCCAGGAACCCCTTCATTGTATCAAGGTGTTTTGCTCTGTCTATTAAAAGGGACTGTGGAATAAAGCAGTGCAACAGTTTCTACTGACACCCTCTCCAACAGATCCCATGTGTAGTTTTTTGTTGTTGTTGTTTTGTTTTTGTTTCTTGTAATTCTCTTTCAATATTCACTCAAGAACTATTCAAATCTGCCAGCAGGCTCCAACATTTCTGCCTCCATCTCTTTTTACCTGCCTCAGCTATGGGCCAATAGCTTTATTATTGGCAGGTGCTGCTCCATACAATATGCAAAATGTTCTTTCTACAATGAATCATCAAAAATATTTTTCAAATATATAGAAGATTAGCAAAGTGCTTGACAAGAAATAACAAAATGTAAAATGACTAAAGAACTACAGTAAAGTTACAAATCTAACTCCTTTAAAAAATTTGAATAACAAATTTTGGAAAAGTTTAATCTAATATTTATTAACCTTCAAATAACTATCTTCCTCAACTTTACAAAACTTACCCATGGTAAAAAATAAGAATTTAAAATAGGTGGTTTTAGAATTCCAAATATGTAATATAGGTCCTATATCCTAAATTTATTATATAAACTGCGATTTCATTTGGTTAGTGCAGCCTGTCAGTATTGATTGTCTGATCAGTAAAAACATTAATCTTATTAGAGTATATTACTTGATACTGTTATTTGTATCTGGGGAAAATATGATGTGAAAACACATAATTAGTCACAGTGCTGACAGAAATTGTATATGTTTGATTGCATAATGAATTTATCATTTCAAAAAAATTATTGATGACCTCTGCCATAGTACCTTGGCATGTGACTTTCTTTTTTGTGGACTAGGAAACAAGGAGATAAGAAAAAAGATCCTGGTAAAGTATTTGTAGTCTGGTATTCATTTATGAGACCATTTCTCCAACCAAGGACCATGTATGGATACAACCTAGAACCCCTGCTCAGATATGGCCCATGGTAGCTCAATATCCAACTGGGTACCCTAGCAAGGGGAACAGGGACTATTTCTGTCATGAACTCAATGGCTGGCTCTTCGACCTTGCCCCTCCCCAAGGGAGGATCAGCCTTGCTAAACCCCAGGAGAGGACATTGCAGCCAGCCCTGAAGAGACATGCTAGGGTCAAAGGGAGGTTCTCCCCTGTTGGTGAACTTGGGGAGGAACAGGGAAGAGATGAGGGAGGGATGGGGAGAGAGGGAAGGAATAAGGGAGGGGGCTATGGCTGGGATACAAAGTACATAACCTGTGATTAATATAAAAGTAAATAAATTATTTTTGAAAATAGCAGAGATAATAGTTGTTGAGGATGTGGAAGAAAAACTGTAGAAGGTGAAATTGGAAACATAATTAAGAAAATATTTCACGGAGGGTCATGATGGCCATAGAAAGGACTCATATTTTCTACTTTCTAATTTTTGTATCTCAATATAATATGATAATCAGAGTGATAATGAACTTGAGTTTTGATTAGAATATACTGGGATGTTAAAAGGTGAGTTTGGATGTGGTAGATTAAGGGAGATTTGAGTTGGATCTGAACTTACTAAATCACTCTCTCATACATAAGGTAAGGATGATCGCACCATTATTTGGCCTAAGCAAATAAGAAGCTGTTCCTGTTCCTTTATGAATGAGATCCATTGGAACTGGGTAGATTTAGGGGTTGGGGATTGAGTACCACATTAGCCATGCCAGCGATTGAGACCCTTAAAATATCACTAAGTGAAAACCTCCATTTTTAGACATGAGTCCAGGGATGCAGCTTACAGTGATGATAAAAACCTAAGAAGTTACAAGTTCGTATGAAGTTGTCACATTCACGAGAAGTAACACAGTCACCTAGGTAGTAAAGAACACAAAAGAATAAAATGTGATCATAAAATTCCAAGGAACTCCAAATCTAGAAAACTGGAAAAAAAATTGCTAGAAAGACTAAGTTGGAGAAGTCAAGGTAGCCATGGATTTCCATAAGTGCAAAATGATTCAAAGAAGGTCAAAAAAATTAACTGTCAAGAAGCAGTAATGATTAGCTAATTAGATTAAATACTATTTAAAAACTGAGTAGGTTGAAATTTAAAACTTTTTGTGGAAGTCATTTAAATTCAGATAAAGAAATCATTTAACTGCAGGAGAAATGGAATAATAATCTCTTAGAACAAAATGATTTTGCACTAACATGTCTTATATTATTGAGAAAATACACATTTACAATTTTATTACAAAATGAAAATCAGAGAAACATGATTAAATGATACTGCCATTATGTTTGGTATTTTTTTTTAATTCCAAAGATTCTCAGAAAACAGAAATCTAAAATCACCTCTTAGAGGATTTACTCCCATGAACTTGTTTCCTTAAGTGAAACTATTTAACTGAATTTCACATAGTCCAAGTTGATACTTTTGAAAAGGAGGGAAATTTTAGGTCTATTAATTACATTTAATCAGATTCATTGAACAAGTACAATGTCTCAAAGCTCATTAAAGATTATCAGTAAATGCATTTAAACTTTCAAATTTAAATTCACTTCAAAATTCTCCTGTGACTTCACAGAATTTAGGCATTTACAGAGTGTTCTAACAGCTGCCACTTAAAAGTAGTCCATGTACTCATTTTATGGCTCCAAAGAGTACACACACAAAAATGCATCAGTGTGGAGTTAAGTGTTTTAACTTTGTCTGAAAAACCATCCTTATCCTTATTTCTGTTTTTTTTCTCAAAGCAGATGCTTCAAAATTATGAGTTCAAGATAATCACTACATTCAAAAACAAACAAAAATTCTAAAGGCAAAGGTTATTAAAAGTCAATCCTTTTATATTTTTAATCTTAATTTTATTTTTATTAATTATAGTTTATTCACTTTGTATCCCAGCTCTAGACCCCTCCCCAATCCCCTCTTAAATGCACCTCCCTCCTTGTTCTTCTCCTATGCCCCTCCTCCAGTCCAATGATAGAAGAGGTCTTCCTCCCCTTCCATCTGACCCTAGTCTATCAGGCCTCATCAGGTTTGGCTTCATTGTCTTCCTCTGTGAAGTCCGTATATCTTATAATTGCCATTTTTAAATACACACAAGTAAAAAAAACATTCTTATTTATCAATAACCAAGAATATTTTCAAGTATGACATCAGAAAGGGCCTTACAGAGACATGAAAAAATAAGAGCTATATCTATGGAATTAAATAAAATAACAGGATTTGAGGTTACACTTTACTACTTTAGAAGAATAGGTTCATGTATATGTACTTTGTACCATTATGCTATTTACATATTAGAGGAAAAACTGAAGTATGTTTCCAAAAGTAGCCACCACCAAATGTCTTTCAACTTTTGTAGTGTGGCCAAAGAATACCTGCTATATTGGAGGCTGCCAGTAGGTGGCAATATGACTCATAAAGACAGGGAGGCAAATATGGGAAAGAACAAAAAAATCTTAAACAAATGGAAAACCTTCCTTTTGTTTTAATTTAATGATCTTGCAAATAAGTGGAGTGTTATATTCAGAACTACTTTTCTTTTTAAAGGAATGCAAAACCATCTGTATAAGGAAAGAAAGATTCTGAAAAGCATATGTACTTTCCAAATTGAATACCTTAATAGATTTTATCGTTTGTATCAAATAAATCAACTTTACTATTTATAGTTCAGTCAATAAATGCTAATCTTTAAGACATAGGCCAAAGATAAGTATTATGTTTCATTTTTATAATATATTGATAGTAATTACTCACCTACATATAAATAACTAATTCATCAAGTATTGTTTCAGAGCACAGATACCCAAATAAAAAATGAACTATTAGGAAATAGCCAAAGTACATTGGAAAACACAAAAGAAATGGAAGCAGTAAAATTCAATGCACATGTAAAATAAAAACTCTATAATAACTAAATATTTCATTTCTTAACTTTACGTAACTGCATAAACCAAATAGAAAGGAGAAGAAACTATGGAAGATGACATTGGTAGACCACATGATGATGGCTACCAACCAACTAGAACAGAGACAAGGGCTCAACAGAATACTAGTCAACAGATTTCATACATGCCACACTAAACAAAATTACACACAGTTTAATGTACTATAAAATTGAGCAGTGTAGATCCCAATAGTCCATCACATCATTACTCTATTAAAATCAGGCACAAAGTCTGTAATAATAGTGGCAAATATATTTCAGTTCAATGTTTTATAAAAATAATACCAGCATTTAAAAAATTTTAGAAAGTATTTGTGAATTTAAAGAAAGTCAAACATATGGTTTGAAATATAATCAGGAGAACTGATATTCAGCATGTGATAAAGTCTCTTGTCTTGTGGTCTTTCTTCTCTTGCCCTCATATTTAATGTCCTTCTTTCCTATTGAAGTCTACTAGGTTGCTAGTCTATAGAGTAACATGTCCTGACAAACTTATTAAAATTTGCCTTAAAAAATGTGGTTGAGTATCTCAGGAGCTTCCTGTGAATAAAGAATGTCAAAACAAAAAACTATTCCTGACTTATAGAATAAAAATATTAAGGACATTTTTTTACTGTTTTTACAACAAAATTTTAGACATTTGCAGGCATGAGAACAACAGCCTCCAATGACTGTAATAAATTTTCTAATATTAGAAATTTTAATAAGTTTGTATCACAAATACTGTTGGAAAACAGAATATCTATTTCTGCATAGTCGAATAAGACTTTTGTAAAGATAATATGTACATCAATAGGAAACACATGGCCTAGAATATTCAAAAATTGTGGTTGAATATATGTATACAATATAAATATATATGCATCCTTAAAGTTCACATATGTATTGTGAAAAAATTGAGAAAAATGTTGAAAATGACAATTCTAAAATGGTTGTATATTTGCTAAAAACATAGAAAAATTACTATTTGATAATTTCAGGAAATCTGTGAATACAATAAATGCACCCTCCTTCATTTAGAAAAGATATTGAAAAGCTACAAATGTTCCGAAGCAGACTTGGGGTAAAAGAAAGTTCAGGAAACAATATCTTAGACTTTAGTGTTAACTCTTTCAATTATTCAGTTACTATGGCCAAATTCCTTAACTTTTCTAAGTCTCATGTTTCTCATCTGAAGAAAATGAAGGACGTTGAAGAGGTTACCAGTAAGAACCTGAAGTAATTCTACAGATAGCATTCCCAAGTTGTCAACAATGTCAAAGTGCCTGGAGTTTTTTTTTTTTTCAGTTTAATCCAAAAAACAGAACTTGTGTTATACATTTTCACTAAAACTGATTATATAAGGAATGTTGATTATTTTAAAAGTATATAAAAGCATACCTTTACAATAATGTGAAATTATTAATTATAGACATGAAATGGAATTTCCTTTTTTTTTAACTGTCAGTAGTGTTATTCTGACAATGTTGATACCTTTATGATGTGAAGATGGATAAGAGCTCTGTGGTCTAGAGGAACATTATACTCATTTCCTTTATTCATTCCTTAATTCTTTAAGTTTTCCCTTTTATCCTTCACACTGTACCTAAGGCAGTATTAAGAGTATTTATTTATTTAAACCTATAAGACACAGTGTTGATTTTTAAGAATGTGAACTCATAAAAATATAATTTGTCTTTATAAAAGCAGTTTAAATAAAAGGGTGTGTGCTTAGATATACACAACATTTTTAAATAGAGTATGTGATGTTTGTTTAATTAAAAAACAGAAATATATTAATTATGTTTTACTTTTTTAGAGACCATGATTGAATATGTATTTTGCTTCAACCAAAGATGTATATCATATTTAGTAGTTTGGGAAATCCTAGTTCATATTAATCCAGATGGCTTGACGTTTTTCCCAACTTACACTGCCTGGAATCTACAGGGTCTAAGAATAGTAATTTATGACTCTGTGTGTAAAATGAGAAAGCAAATGTTGCATAAATGTCTTTCCCCTTCTTATTTCTAAAATGTGCTAAAAATTATATTTTGCCAAAACTAGAGGAAAAATATCAAAGAGGCTTCTGAATTTATTACAGTTTTTTTAACTACTTTTTTATCCATTAAAAACAAATGGCTTCCTAAAGGCCATTATCACGTAAATTCACCTTTCTCTTATTATAAAACATGTCCACAAATTCAGACAAAACAATTACACTGTGTAGCAACAAAAGACAAAGAGCAAAACTGATGTGAATGACTGAAAAATTGTATTCCCTGTAGATGCTGCCATTTGCAGGTGGAGACAGAGCCTGTTCTCAGCCATCTTCATAGATATCAGCATTGCTAGGGTATTCAAATAAACACAGAAGTAAAAAGGTTTAAAAAGGATTCCCTCCTTGTCACACTTCCAAAGCATTCCTGTTGAGTTTCACAAGACAGTAAGTGATTTTTTTTTTATTAAATCCCAGTGTGTTTCAACTCCAGTTCAGAGGTGACAAAGAAGAGCACAAGAGAAAAAGAACTTGATTGAAAACAAGAAGGTAGACAGAAATGTGTTGATAGTGCACAACAGCAATTCTTATTGATTTAGCTAAGAGAAGAGAGGTACTATAACTTTAAAAATGCAGAATAAAAGCATATTGAACACTTGGATATACACTGGGGTTGCAAAATTAGGGAGAGAGATATATAAAGAAAATAAGGAATTATGAGACAACAAAGAAGGAGTAAAAAAGAAAGGATGAATTATTAGCTAGAGGACATTGTGAGCCTGAGTTGGTAAGTATCATCTTACCAACAGTCAGAGTCATTCAGGTAATGTGAAAATATGTATGTGTATGGTAGTGAAAGTCTCTGATGTCAAACTGACATTTTATGTTGGGGATTTGAGTTTTCAGTTGGTAGAGTACTATATGTTTCTTTTCTTTGTCTTCGATGTTTAAAGATTGCAGATTGAACTTAAATTTGAAAGACCAGAATCAAAGAGTATGCTAAATGGCTAATAATTTTTGATGATGAGAAAATAGAGAACATTAATTATTAATCATTTAAAATAACAATTTGTATTCTTGGATGTTTATGTCCTCCATCTTATGTAGGCTGGCATATACCATAGGCTTGAAATATGGAACTGTTATGACACTCATATGAAATGACAGTAAAAGAAAGCATGGTGTATCTGTAAGGCAAAAGTGTTGCTGGATTATCCTAAATGATGTAATTGTGAACTGTGAGAAAAGTGTGCTGTAGTTCAGTGGAAAATATCTATGATCTTAGTGAACAAAGTGACTCAATTTTCTCCTTTTTTTCTTTTTTAAATTTATTAATTTTTTATTTATTACAATTTATTCATTTTGTATCCCAGCAGTAGCCCCCTCCTGCATACTTCCCTCTTCTCCTCCCATCCCCCCTACCCCCCATCCACTACTGATAGGTGATGTCCTCTTCCCCTTCCATCTGACCCTATCCTATCAGTTCTCATCAAGACTGGCTGCATTGTCTTCTTCTGTGGCCTGGTAAGGCTGCACACACACCCTGTAGGCCTCCTCCGTGCATGGGTTCCAGGCCATCTATATGAGTGGTCCTTGGCTGGAGTATCAGTTTCAGAAAAGACCACTTGTGCCCAGATATTTTGGTTCTGTTGCTCTCCTTGTGGAGCTCCTGTCCCTTCCAGGTCTTACTATCTCCCCCTTCTTCCATAATATTCCCTGCACTCTGCCCAACATTTTTTAATTAATTAATTTATTTTTGTATCAATCACAGGTTAGGTACTTTGCATCCCAAGTGTAGCCCCCTCCGTCATTTCCTCCCTCCTCCCTCCTCTCCCTCATCTCTTCCCCACCCCCTCCAAGTCCACCAACAGGGGAGGACCTCCTCCTTCCATCCAACCCCTCTCATCTTGTCTCCTCAGGGCTGGCTGCAATGTCCTCCCCTGGGATCTAGCCAGTCTGTCACTCCCCAGCTTGTATGGGGGAGGGTCAAAGAGTCAGCCATCAAGTTCATGACTGAAACAGTCCCTGTTTCCCTCACTAGGGTCTTCAGTCTGACACCGAGCTATCATGTCTGCCCAACATTTGACTATGAATCTCAGCACCTGCTTTGATACCCTGCTGGGTAGAGTCTTTCAGAGGCCTTCTCCTTAGATGACTACAAAGCAATTGACAAAATCAGTTTTCTCCTTATCCAGGGTATGAAAACCAGAAATAATAGAGTCATAAAAAGAATACTTGGCTTCCCCTTCCTTTTCAAAAGGAGCTTTAAGAACTTTCCAGACTCTCTGAAATAAGAGAAGGCTCCTGTCTGTGTCCCCTTTACTTAGCATAGTATTCCTAAAATTCCTGGTATTGTGACCTTTTAATAGAGTTTTTGATGTTGTTTACCTTTTTATTATTTTTTTATTATTTATTGCCAGGCAGTGGTAGCACCCGCCTCTAATTCTAGCACTCAAAGAGGCAGAGGCAGGTGAATCTCTATGAGTTTGAGGCCAGCCTCCTCTACAGAGTAAGTTCCAGGATAATGAAGGCTACACATAGAAACCCTGTCTCAAAAATTAAACCAACCACAAACAAAAATAGTTTCTCGCGTAATGGTCATTCCCCAACCATAAACTTACTTCATTGCTACTTCATCACTGTTATTTTGTTATTGTTACAATAGTGATTTAAGTATTTGATGTGATTTGCATCTCCCTGATGGCTAAGGATGTTGAGCATTTCTTTAAGTGTTTTTCTGCCATTCTATAATCCTCTACAGTCAGCTCTCTTTTTAGCTCCATACCCCATTTTTTAATTGGATTACTTGGTTTCATGCTTTTTAA
>CM053753.1:70252835-70274652 GCA_028658305.1 Pachyuromys duprasi | reverse complement strand
GGACATTGAGTGGAGGAGAAAACAAGCAACAGGACAGGAGCATGCCAAGGAGGACCTCGGGGGGGGGGGGGTCAATGTAGCGATGTATCAGAGCAGATATTAAGACTGGCGATCAAGCTTTTGGCAGAGGGCGAGAAGTCATGATAGAAATGGAGGAGGTTGGTGAGACTTGGAGAGAACAAGAGCTCCACAAAGACCAAATTGAGCAGGGCACAGGGGTCTTGTATGAGACCGTCTCTACAACCTAGGACCACGTGTGGATTTGGCCTGGAACCCCTGCTCAAATGAGGCCGATGATAGCTTGGTGTTGGACTGAAGACCCTAGTGAGGGAAACAGGGACTGTTTCAGTCATGAACTTGATGGCTGACTCTTTGACCCTCCCCCATACATGCCGGGGAGTGACAGACTGGCTAGATCCCAAGTGAGGACATTGCAGCCAGCCCTGAGGGGACAGGATGAGCTGGGGTTGAATGGTAGGGGAGGAGGTCCTCCCCTGTTGGTGGACTTGGAGGGGGCGGGGAGGAGATGAGGGAGGGTTGGGGAGGGTGGGAGGGGATGAGGGAGGGGGCTAAGCTTGGGATGCAAAGTACCTAACCTGTGATTGATAACAAAAAAATAATAATAAAAAATTAAAAAAAACTAAATTAAAAGTAAAATAAAATATAAAAGTACATTTTAAGGAAAAACAAACAAACAAAAAAAATGTATTTGATGTGCAGGGTCTCTAATATGAGAATCCGGTAAGCATTGCATCTCATGACTTTGTTTCATCCTGCTGTCACAACTTGTCTCTGTTACAATTAGAAGAAACAATTAATACACATGGATTGCATCTTATTCAAATTCACTCAGAGATGCTAACTTGAAATAATCAGAGTCATGAGAATGGCCTTTTGAGAAAAGTGAAAAATAATCAGAGAAATGTGAAATAAAGTGTTTCTACATGAGAGATTAAAAAAATAGACAAGTTTGAGTCCTTTTTCTTCAGTAAAAAATATCATAGTTGTATTATGGAAATAAATATTTTATGGACTTTTGACCATACAAAAGATATGAAACTCTTCTAGTGAAAACATAAATAATTAATGCACATTTAATTGGCACAGGAAAACCGTTACATACTTAAGTGAGTAGAATACTAATACTTATACCTAGCAAATGCAGGAAGTCATTGGATAGTAACATAATTGTTAAAAATTACAGTTACGGAAGTTTAAATATATTATGTTAGGATAAAATGGAAGATTACAAAAAGCATACTATTAGAGAATTGTGCATTGAAAATAAAAACTTTACCCAAAATTTATTATAAAGAGATAATAACCTTAAAGTAATATATGTAATTTCTTGTGTGTGCATATGTGATAGATCATGAAAAACTGTAGCATGAATGGAATCAGATTATCATACGGAAATTAAATTGAATGGAAGAGGAAATATTTATATAAAGTCAGAATATACCAATGCCAATGAAAGACACTTATTCACAAATATTAAGCCAAATGAATACCAAAAGTGGCAAACTTATAAAATATAAACAAAGAAGACATGAGTGGATAAATATTCTCGTTCACATTACAAAGTAACTCATTCTAAGTCAAGCTTAAACAGTAAAATTATGAAGTAGAGGAAAGAACACCTTATTATCTTCAAAACAGTTTTTGATGTTGGAAGAATTTGGCCACAAATATGAATGTAAAAGCAGTATTTGTTTTAACTTATTTTGGGGGGGGGTGAGCCATAGGTGGGAAAGCACATGTGACATTTGTCTTTCTGGGTTAGGATTACTTCGCTCAGTATAATATTTTCTAGTTCCATCCACTGACCTGCACATTTCAGGATTTCGCGTTTCGAACAGCTGTCAGGTGTTTCTCTTCATCTTCGTGATAAAGGGAAGTGTCTGGGCCATGTGACTCCCGAGTTCTTAAGGACAGCAGGTGATGGCTGCCTGTGTCCCGGTGCCCCCAGATCATTGGCCCGTGGACACCCTACACTACGGTTACAACCACTGCGTCACATGTGCTCCCAGTCCAGTTCACCTCTACATTCACTTTCAAACAGTTGATACAAAATTAGAGTGAGTAGGCGTCAGAGGACATCCAAGACATGAAGGGAGAGAATATGTATGTAAGTCAAGAAATGCCACATCTGTGGCTACATGGAGACAAAAAAAAAAAAAAAAAACATTGGTTATTGGTGAGTCTTGTTATTCTTACTAACTTATGAACTGATAAAGAATTTAATCCTGGGAATTAGAAATTAAGGTTATCTTTTCCTGACTCTTTAAGACACAGTACAACTTTGTAGGTGTTTGATAAGATAGAAAAATAAATTGAAAATGACTTTTAGGTAAACAAATATACCCACATGCCCACGAGTGAGCACATTCACTTGCATGACAGCCAGATAAAAGCTATGAACCTGACCTTTAGTGTCTGCAGGGTTTACACGTGTAGATTCCAGCATCTGCCAATCAGAATATTTAGCTGATGGCCTTGACTAGAATGTGATCAAGCCATAGGCATGCCCGCGCAGAGGCTTTGGTTACAGTCCTACAGGAATCAAGTGGGACTAACCACCAGTCAAAAACACTGAAACATAAGCTGCTACTGGGTGTCCATTAAGGGTCTGAGGTAGATAGGAAAGGACTGTGCGATGCAGAGAGATGCTACACTCTTCAGTGGAACGATAGGGCCATGGGTAAAAACACACAGAGGAGCATTTTGTAAGCATAAGAGTTTACGGATACAAACAAATGACAGAAGAGACTTATTCTGTCATTAGTGGATATTTTTAATATACTACAATACACAGTCATCCCCCAGTATCTGTAGGGAATTGTTCTCAGAACTCCCCAGAGGTGACGAAATCTACAGATACTCAAGTCTCATGTAAAATGACAAAGTACTTCACCTAACCTACATGTATTCTCCTAGATGCCCCCATCATGACCCGGTTGGTTATAACACCTGCCAGAGGGTAAATGCTGTATAACTAGTTATTATGGTATATCATCCAGATGTGATGATAGGACACAAAGTGTGCTCATCTGCAGCTCAGATGAGAATATTTCTAAATATTCTGATTGTTTTAACTTATGATATGTTCTAATATGAGTAATATATTAAGGCTTAAGAGAAAAAATACTTCATAGAAAATAAATAGGGACATACTATAAAACTTTTCATATTTACCATTAATATTCATAGAAACACAATTATGGCAAAATGAAATGCCATTAAAATACATGGCTGAAAAAGATACATATGGGAATATTATTACTGATGTTGAAAAGAGGGAAACATTATCCCTTGATTGGCTGTAGTCATCTAATGAATCAGCTTTTCATTATTTGATAATATGAACTAATTTCATCAGATTAATGTAAATTTCTGTCTATATACATGCCATGTTTAAAGAAAAATATCTATATCCATTTGTAAAAATTATGGAAGTGAAATTCAAGGGACAGAATTATTTCTAATAATAGTAATTTAAGTGGGAAATTACAATGTTTATAAATATAGACCTTGGGGAATTCTAGTATATTTACTTATTTTCAGTGAAAATACATGAATTAAATGTTTGGGCTGTGTCACATATAAAAGATACTTAAATATAATAGAATCTATACTCATACTGGTTAACAGAAGTAAACCAAATGTTGCTTAATGATAGATAAACAAGTAAATCTGCGTTAAGTAGGAAGATTAGTAAAAATCAGAAAGTTCAAAACAGTATTCTCTGTGAATACTGTCTTTTTTAAGCCTTCATCTGGATTTAATATTTATTTATTTTATATGTTTATGTGTTTTATGCATGTGTTTGTGCATGCATATATAGAAGGGGGTTAGAAGACAACATGGGGGAATCAATTTTCTGTTTCCAGCATGCGGATCCCAATTATCTAACTCTGTCATTACACTTGGAGGGAAATGCATTTACTAACTGAGCTGTCTGTAATTTTGCAGTCTTATTTCTGAAGTGAAGGAAAGAGTGCGTACTAAAACAAAGGGCAGCACTGAAGAAAACTCAAGGCTTATATACTTACAACTACTATAGGAAAACTATGGTCGTGTAGTGTTTGCTCACTTTTTCTAACTCCTATTCAAGGCTATGAAGATCAAATAAGGGTCTGATTCGCACTAACAAGTCAAAGTTGATTTTATGACTAAACTTGCCAAATATAATAAAGGTTGCTCAGTTCAATTTGAATTTCAGAGGAATAATTACATAAGCACAATTATGTTCTTAGTATTACATGTGACATGCTTTGTAATATGCCTGCATACAAGCACACACACACACACACACACACACACTGTCATCATCATCATCATTTTTATCCACTGTCACTGGAAAAACAGTTTTCTTTAATTCTATTGATATTTTACATTTTAAACTGCTGAACATTCAGTAGTCACTCTGTTTTACAATAGACATTTATTAATAATTAATTAAAGCACAAAGTTAGAAAAAATATTAACAGTGACCAAGATGATCCTGCAACTGTTATTCTCATAGTCACTGAAACAAAGTCATGCTCTATCGTGTGTTTTCTTGTTTTGAATTAATGTCAAAGAGATACTCAAAACTTTCATCTGAATCAAACCATACAAGGACTTTCTACAGCCTTCTTCCTGATACACCCACAAAGGCCTGCAAAATTTAATAAATAAAGAGAGCCTATGTTTAACATGAAATGCAAGGGAATCAATGTTCAATTGATAAAACCTAAAATGAATGCTAGTAGAATTTCACTGAGTGTATCGTTTTGTATAGGTTATAAAACTCTCAAGAAGATGTTCCTTGCCTAGATATAAATTGCATTATTGTTCATTTCTTTCTTTTAGGGTAGTCTTTTTAAACATAGTTTCTCTGATGAAAGAGCAATGTAGGTTACCATCTAAAATACAAATTCTCCCAATACTGTTAGAGCTAGGAATTTACGTTTATTTTCTTGATATAAAAGCAATGTTCATGTTTCTCCAAAATATTTTGAAAGTTCAAAATAAAAACATGAACAATTACGTACGTGAAAATCAAGAAAAGTAATAAAAGTAAACATTGTCTAAGGAGAAAATATCCTGTGTCTTCGGTGGTATTTTCTCTCAGCAGTATTGTTGCTATTTTGTGAGTGTACAGGATAAATACTAGTTCACACAAATGTATTGATTTCTTAAGTCTGTTTTATGTTTATATATGTACTCTTCTGGTAATCTTTTCAGTTTATTCCATTTCTGTGCACATTAGCATAAATAGGCCAAATTTAATAAGACAAAATTGAGTAACCAAGGGCTAAGGTCAGTGCATTATATGGTGGTTCTCCTTATAATGATTTCATGAACCTCAATTCTGTTTTCCACTGTGGCTTTACTAATTTACATTCTCATTAACAGTGTGCAAGAGTTGCTTTCCTCTATATCCTCAGCAGGGCATGTTATCTTATCTTCACATAATAGCCTACCTAGTAGGTATGGTATTAGCACTTATTAGTTTATTTTGCATTTTTCTGATAATCAGTGATGTTTAGTATATTATTATAGCTGTTTTTAAACTTTCAATTTTTATGTTTTATATTTAAATTAAATAAACTCTTACTTATTAGTATGTCTTTTCTGATAATTTGATTGAATCATTCCTTTTTCTTCTATTTACTTATTTAAATTCTTTACATGTTCTCTATATATTATCTTCTGAACAGATAGTAGTTTGCCAATAATTTCTTCCTTTTCTGGAACACCTTTTTCCACTCTGAATCACCTGTTTACATATGTGTATACGCTTGTATGCATATGTGTTTATGTTTAGATAGTTATATATATTCATTCTCCATTCCTTTACTTTTTAAACATTTTCATTTTTTATTTTTTATATTATTACAGTTTATTCACTTTGTATCCCAGCTGCAACTTCCTTTCTTATTCCTTCTCAATCCCACCCTCCTTCCCTCATCTCTTCCCAGGACCCTCTCCAAGTCCAACTATAGGGGAGGTCCTTTCCATCTGACCCTAACCAATCAGGTCTCAACAGGACTGGCTGCATTGGATTCCTCTGTGACATGGTAATGTTGCTGCCCTCCCCTTCAGGGGAAGGTATCAAAGAGCCATCCACTGAGTTCATGTCAGAGATAGTCCCTGTTCCCCTTAGTATGGAAACCACTTGGATACTGAGCTGCCATGGGCTACATCTGTGCACTGGTTCTAACAAATAGAATTATGAGTATTGGGATTTAAGGCCAACATTATTTAATGAATAATCTAAGGGTTGTATTGGATAAAGTAAATATTGTATAAGAATCAACAATCAAGATAAACAATAAGAGACAAACCTGAAGAAGCCAAAAGATGCCTGACATGAAACAAAACAAGATATCAAAGGAAAATTAAAAGATGTCTTAGATGACCTTCTTTTTTCCCCCCCTTAAAGCTTTTTACTCAGAGACATCAGGGGAAAAAACCCTATAGGCACACATGGAGAAGACATGATAACACAATGAAATAACAATTAGCAGTGTCAATGCCTATCAGCTTAACAGTAAAGCTGAGTTTTGGGTGTTTGACATGATACAAGAGCTCAAAGAATGGATTAGTTAGTATTCCCCTCCTTCTTTCTCCGGTGCTCCTTCAACAGAATCCACACCAACCTCCACATAATCCTTTGCCAGGGCAGCCATGTCCCCATGGGCCTCAGAGAACTGTCCCTCCTCCCTGTTTTCACCCACATACCAGTGCACAAAGGCACGCTTGGCATACATCAGACCGAACTTGTGATCCAGGTGAGCACAGGCATCAGCAATGACTGTGGTGTTCCTCAGATTGTACAAAGCTCTCTGGACCTTGGCCAGATCTTAGAGACCAGGCACCACAGTGGGAGGCTGGAAGTTAATGCCAATCTTGAAGCCTAGTCCACAAACTGGATACTACGCTTGTTCTTCATGGTGGCAAAAGCAGCACTGACATCTTTGGGAACCGCATCACCACAGTACAGCAGGCAGCAAGCCATGTATTTACCGTGGCGAGGGTCACATTTCACCATCTGGTTGGCTGGCTCAAAGCAGGCATTGGTGATCTCTGCTACAGAAAGCTGATCACGGTAGGCTTTCTCAGCAGAGATGGCAGGGGCATATGTGGCCAGAGGGAAGAGGATGTGATGGTAGGGCACCAGGTTGGTCTGGAATTATGTCAGATCAAGATTCATGGCCCCATCAAATCTGAGGGAAGCAGTAATGGAAGGCACAAATTGGCCTATTAAGGCGGTTAAGGTTAATGTAATTTGGATGCTCAATGTCAAGGTTTCTATGACAGTTGTCATAGATAGTAGACAGAAGATACAAAACCATAGAAAGTTTTGAATAATAAAAGTTATATGTCTACTCTTAGAGCAAAATAAAATAAAACCAGAAAACGGTAACAACACAATAGAACACATATACAGTTTACAATGTACTTTTAAATAATCTGATGAAATAGAAATTTTTAGGAAAAATTAAAGTATTTTTTTTTATTTTTACTGTTTCCATCAGGTGCCAGGTGTAGACTGTGATAGGAGTTATGCTAGGCTACAAGCATAGTAGAATAACAATAGTGTTAGGGAGTGCTCCTCGACCAAGGATGGGTTTCATGTAGGACCAATACTTGGCCATTCCCTCAATCTCTGCTTTGTCTTTGTCCCTGCACATATTTTAGGCATGTCAAAGATTGTGCGGATGGGTGGGTATACTTATTTCTCCACTGGAAGTACTGTCTGGCTACAGGAAGTGGCCATTTCAGGCTCCATATTCCCAACTTCTACAAGTGACCCACATAGACATTTTGGGACCTCCCCGATCCAGTGTCTCTGGCAGGTCCCAGAGATGCCATTACCTTAGATTTCTATACTTTCACCAGGCCCTCTCTCTGCAACTCTCCCTATTCCTAATCCCTACCCCTTCTTATCTATTCTGTTCTTCAGTTCCCTCCCTTTATCCACGTCCAATGTCTACTTCATTTCCTCTTCTGAGTGAGATTCAAGCATCCTCCTTTGGGTCCACCTGTTACTTACTTTCTTTGGATCCTGTGAATTGTAGCATGATATCCTGTACTTTATAGGTAATATCTACTTATAAATGAGTACATGAAATGGGTATCTTTCTGGGTCTTGGTTACGTCACTAAAAATATTTTCTAGTTTCTTCCATTTTCTTCCAAATTTTGTGATGTCCTTATTTTTAATAGTTGAGTAATGTTACATTGCATAAATGTCCATATTTTCTTTATCCATTCTTTAGTTAAGGGACATCTAGGTTGTTTCCAGGTTCTGTCTTTTACAAATACAGCTGCTAAGAACATAGTTGAGCAAATGTGCTCTTTGAATGGAGGATAATCTGGGAGATAAACCCAGGAGTGTATAGTTGGATATTGAGGTACAGATATTCCCATTTTTTTGAAAAACTGCCAGAATGATTTCCAAAGTGGTTATACAAGTTTGCACTTCCACCAGCAAGAGAGAAGTGTTCACCTTTCTCCACAACTTAGCTAGCTTATGCAGTGCTTTGAGTTTTTGATCCTGAAGGGTAGAAGATGGAATCTCAAATTTTGTTGATTTTCATTTCAGCTAAGGATGTTGAACATTTCAATAAGTGTTTCTCATCTGATTTATTGAGCACTTTCAGTGTTTTCAATATTGGCCCTTTTTTGGACATAGGGTTGGTGAAGATCTTTTCCATTCTGTTGCCTGCCTTTTTGTCCTGTTGACAGTGTCCTTTGCCTTACAGAAGCTTTTCAGTTTCATGAGGTCCAATTTAATAAGTGTTGTTCTTGGTGCCTGAGCTGCTGGTATTCTGTTCAGGAAGTTGTTTCCTGTGCCAGTGAGTTCAAGGCTCTTCCTTACTTTCTCTTCTTTTAAAAAAAAATCTTTATTAATTACACTTTATTCACTTTGTAGCCCCCCTGTAGTTCCCTCCCTCTACCCCTCCTAATCCCTCCCTTCCTACTCTTTCTGCATGCATGCCCCTCCCAAAGTCCACTGATAGGGTGGTCTTCTTTACCTTCCTTCTGATCCTTGTCTATTAGGTCTCATCAGAAGTGGCTGCATTGTCTTCCTCTGTGGCCTGGTAAGACTGCTTCCTCCTCAGGGGGAGATGCTTAAAGAGCAGGCCAATCACTTCAGTTCATGAACAGTCCCTATTTTCATTACTATGGAACCCACTTGGACACTGAACTGCCATGTGCTACATGTGTACAGGGGCCCTAGGTTATCTCAGTGCATGGTCCTTGGTTAGAGTATCAGTCTCAGGAAAGACCCCTGTTCTCAAGTGACAAGACATGCTGGAGAGGTTTTAGAGAAAGGGGAACCCTCCTCCACTGCTGGTGGGAATGTAAATTTGTACAACCACTCTGGAAATCAATCTGGTGCTTCCTCAGACAACTAGGAATAGTGCTTACTCAAGATCCAGCTATACCGTTCCTAGTCATATATCCAAAAGATGCTCAAGTACTTTCTCTTCTAATAGACTTAGTGTATCTGGTTTTGTGTTGAGGTCTTTGATCCACTTGGACTTTAGTTTTATGCAGAGTAATAAATATGGAATTATTTGCATTCTTGTACATGGAGACAAGCAGTTAGATCAGCACCATTTGTGAAGATGATTTCTTCTTGTTTGTTTGTTAATTATTTTTATTTTTATTAATCACAGTTTATTCAGTTTGTATCCCACCTGTAACTTCCTCCTCCCCTCCCAATCTCATCCTCCCTCTTCCCCACCTCTGTCCCTCTCCCAGTCCACTGATAAGGGAGGTCCTCCTCCCCTTCCTCTGATTCTGGTATATCAGGTCTCATCAGGAGTGGCTGCATTGTCTTCTTCTGTGGCCTGGTAAAGCTGGTCCCCCATCAGTGTGAGGTGATCAAAGAGCAGACCAATCAGTTCCTGTAAGAGACAGTCCCTCTTCCCACTACTATGGAACCCACATGGACACTGAACTGCCACAGGCTACCTCCATGCACAGGTTCCAGGCCATCTCCATGAGTGGTCCTTGGATGGAGTATCAGTTTCAGAAAAGATCTCTGTGCCCAAACTTTTTGGATTTGTTGTTCTCCTTGTGGAGTTCCTGTTCTCTCCAGGGCTTACTATCTCCCACTTCTCTCATAAGATTCCCTGTACTCTGACCAAAGTTTGGTTATGAATCTCAGTATCTGCCTTGATACCCTGCAGGGTAGAGTTTTCAAAGGCCCTCTGTGGCAGGCTCCTGTCCTGTTCCATTTTCTCCCTTCTCTGATGTCCATCCCCTTTGCCTTTCTGAATGGGGATTAAGTATGTTAGCCAGAGTCCTCCTTCCGGATTAGCTTCCATAGGTGTACAGATTTTAGTATGTTTAGTCTATATTGTATGTCTAATATCCACTTATGAGTGAGTATATACCCTGTGTGTCTTTCTGCTTCTGTGATACCTCACTCAGGATGATCTTCTCCAGTTCCCACCATTTACCTGTAAATTTCATGATTTCCTTATTTTGTTTGTTGTTGTTGTTATTGCTGAGTAATATTCCATTGTGTAGGTGTGCCACAATTTCTGTATCCATTCCTCAACTGAGGGGCATCTGGGCTGTTTCTAGCTTCTGGCCATTACAAATAAAGATGCTACAAACATGGTTAAGCAGATGTCCTTGTTTTATACTTGAGCTTCTTTTGGATATATACCTAGTATGGTTTTGGCTTCTTTGCTAAGAACCAGGTGACAGGACGTTTGTGGGTTAATTTCTTGGTCTTCAAAGCAATTCCATTAATCAACCTGTTTGTTTCTATTTCAGTACCATTCAGTTATTATTACTTTTGTTGTATGATACAGCATGAAATCAGAAATGGTGAAACCTCCAGAAGTTCTTTTATTGTATTGGATTGTTTTAGGTATTTTGAACTTTGTGATTTTCCATATGAGGTTGATAAATAATCTTTGAAAGTAATAAAATAATTTTGTAGATATTTGGATGGGATTGCATTGAATTTCTTGGTTGCTTTTAGCAAGATGACTTTTACAATTTGAATTCCACCAATACATGATCGTGAGAGATCTTTACATCTTCTGATATGTTCTTCAATTTCTTTCTTTAGTGACTTAAAGTTCTTGTCATAGAGTTCTTTCTCTAGCTTGGCTAGAGTTATACCAAGATAATTGACATCATTTGTAACTTTTGTGAAGGGTGTTGCTTTCTACTTTCTTTCTGTTGTTACACAGAAGGGTTACTAAATTTTTAGTTAATTTTGTATCAAACCACTTTGCTGAAGCTGTTTATCAGCTGTAGGAGTTCTCTGGCAAATTTTTGGGGGGCTCACTTATGTATACTACTGTATTATTTGCAAATAGTTATACTTTTGCTTCTCCCTTTTAATTTGTATCCCTTTGATCTTCTTTAGTTGTCTTGTTTGTCTAGCTAGGACTTCAAGTATTATATTGAGGAGATATGGAGGAAGTAGGTAGCTTTCTCTTGTCCCTGGTTTTAATGGAATTGCTTTGAGTTTCTCTCCAACTAATTTGATGTTGGCTATAGGTTCACTGTATATTGCCTTCATTGTATTTAGGTATGTGCCTTGTATCTGATCTCTCCAAAACATTTAATATGAAAGGGTATTGAATTTTGTGATAGGCTTTTTCAGCATGAAATTTGGTGAAAATGTGTTCTTAATCTTTCAGTTTGTTTATATGATGGGTTTTCATATATTGGACCACCCTTGGAATCTACTTGATCTTGTGGGTTAATGTTTTTGATGTACTCTTGGATTCTGTTTGCAAGTATTATATTGAATATTTGTGCATAAATGTTTATAAGGGAAATAGCTCTGAAATTATATTTTTTTTTGTTGAGTCTTTGTGTTATTTAGGTATCAGGATGACTGTGGCCTCATAAAATAAGTTTGGCAACATTCATTATGTTTCTATTTTGTGGAATAGTATGAGGAGTATTGGTATTAGTTCTCTTTTGAAAGCCTAGTAGAATTCTGTGCGAAACAATCTGGCCTTGGGGCTTCTTTGGTTGAGAGATTTATAATGACTGCTTCTATTTCCTTAGGGGTTATGGGACTTTTTAGCTTCTTAGTCTGAACATGATTTAATATGGTAAGTGAAATCTATCAAGAAAATCATCCATTTCATTTAGATTTTCCAAGTTTCTTCCTAATGAAATCGTGTAGTACAGGCTTTTTAAGTAAGACATTTTGATTCTTTGGATTGCTTCAGTGTTGCAATGCCCCCCTCCCTTCATATCTGAGTTTGATAATTTTCACATTTACCTTTTAGTTAGTTTGTCTATCTTGTTGATTTTCTCAAAGAATTGGCTTTTGGTTTCATTGATTCTTTGTACTGCTATCTTTGTAGTTTATGGATTTTAGCCCTAAATTTTATTATTTCTTTCAGTCTATTCCTCTTAGCTGTTGTTCTACGTTTATTTTTTCTAGAGATTTCATGTGTGCTGTTTAATTGTTAGTATAAAATCTCAACAATTTCATTATGAAGAAAATTAGTGCTGTGAGCATTCCTCTTAGCACTGCTTACATTGTGTCCCATAAGTTTGGGTATGTTGTGCCTTTATTTTCATTGAATTTTAGGAAGTTTTCAATTTTTTTTTTTTATTTCTTCCTTCTGTCTTTTCTTTCCAGTGGTCACTGAGTAGAGAGTTGTTCAGTTTCCATTAGTGTGTAGGTTAACTGTTCTTTCTGTTTTTGTAGAAGTCCAGCTTTAACCCAAGGTACTCTGATAAAATACAAGGAGTTATTTCAATTTCTTGTGTCTGTTGAGGCTTCATTTGTATCCTACTATATGGTCAATTTTAGAGAAGATTCTATGAGGTGGTGAAAAGAAAGTATATTCTTTGTGTTTGGATAAAAAACTTCTGTAGATATATGTTAGGTCCATTTAATTCACAACATCTGTAGTTTTTTCATTTCTCTGTTTAGTTTTTGTCTGAATCATCTGTCTAATGGTGAAAGAGACATTTTGAAGTCTTCCAGTATTAACATGTGGGTTTTAATGCGTTGTTTAAACTCTAGTAATGCTTCTTTTAAAAATGCAGGTGCCCTTTTATTTGGGGCATAGATTCTTAGCTGAACTGTTATCCTTCTGCATTTTTAATGAGTATGGCATGTCCTTCCCCATCTTTTTAAAATAAATTTTGGTTGAAATTCTATTTTATTAGATATTATAATGGCTGGAGTAGCCAGAGCTTTATAGGTTCATTTGCTTGGAAATATTTTTCCATCCTTTCACTCTGAGATAAAGTATATCTTTGTTGCTGAGGTGTGTTTCTTGTATGTACCAGAATAATGGATCCTGTTTTCTCATCCATTCTGTTAGTGTGTGTGTTTTTGTTGGGCAGTTGAGTGCATTGTTGTTGAGAGATATTAATGACCAATGATTGTTAGTAAGTTCTATTTACTTTCATGTTGATGGTGGTAATATGTGTGTGTGTTTCTCTTCTTTTAGTTTTGTTGCAGTAGAGTTATTTTTTCTTTTTTAATTAAATTTTAATTTTTTATATTAATTATAGTTTATTCACTTTGTATCCAAGATATAGCCCTCTCCCTCCTTCCCTTCCAGTTGTCATCCCTCCCTTATCTCCTCCCATGCCCCTCTCTAAGTCCACTGACAGGAAAGGTCTTCCTCCCATTCCCACTGACCCTAGCTTATCAGTTTTCATCGGGAGTGGCTGCATTGTCCTCCTCTGTAGCTTGTCTAGGCTGCTGCCCCCTCAAGGGGGTGGTCAAAGAGCCAGCCGCTGAGTTCATGTCAGAGACAGTCCTTCTCCCCTGTATTGGGGTACCCACTTGGAGATTGAGTTGCCATGGGCTACAACTGAGCAGGGGTTCTAGGTTATATCGATGAATGGTCCTTGGTTGGAGTATCAGTCTCAGAAAAGACCCCTGTGCCCAAAATATTTGGCTTTGTTGCTCTCCTTGTGGAGCTACTGTCCTATCCACATCCCAATATCTCACCCTTCTTTCATAGGATTCCTTGCACTCTGCCCAAAGTTTGGTTAAGAGTCTCATCATCTGTTTTGATACACTGCTGGGTAGAGTCATTCAGAGGCCCTCTGTGGTAGGCTCCTGTCATGTTTCCTGTTTTCTCCTTCTTCCAATATCCATCCTGTTTGTCTTTCTGAGTGAGAATTGATTATCTTACCCAGGGCCCTCCTTCATGCTTAGCGCCTTTAGGTGTACAGATTTTAGTATGCTTATCCTATCATATAGGTCTAATATCTGCTTATAAGTGAGTATATACCATGTGTGTCTTTCTGTTTCTGGGATACCTCACTCAGGATAATATCTTCTAGATCCCACCGTTTGCCTGCAAATTCTATGATTTCCTTGTTTTTTTTTTTAATTGATAAGTAGTATTCCATTGTGTAAATGTACCACAATTTCGATATCCATTCCTCCGTTGAGAGACATCTGGGTTGTTTCTGGGTTCTGGATATTATGAATAAAACTGCTATGAAAATGGTTGAACAAATGTCCTTGTGGTATGCTTGAGCATATTTTGGATATATGCCTAGGAGTGGTATAGCTGGATCTTGAGGGAGTGTGATTTCTTATTGTCTGAGAAAGGGACAGATTGATTTCCAAAGTGGTTGTACAAATTTACATTACCACCAGCAATGGAAGAGGGTTCCCCTTTCTCCATATCCTTTCCAGCATGTGTTGTCACTTGAGTTTTTGATCTTAGCCATTCTGATGGGTGTATGGTGAAATCTCAGGGTCATTTTGATTTTCATTTCCCTGATGTCTCAGGATGATGAGCATTTAAGTGTTTCTCTGCCATTAGATATTGTTCTACAGAGAATTCTCTGTTTAACCCTGTACCCCAGTTTTTAAATTGAATTACTTCATTTGTTGCTTTCTAACCTCTTGAGTTCTTTATCTATTCTTGACATTAGACCTCTGTCAGATACAGGGTTGGTAAAGAACCTTTCCCAGTATGTAGGCTGTCATTTTATTCTGAGAACAGTTTCCTTTGCTTTACAGAAGCTTTTCAGTTTCATGAGGTCCCATGTATTGATTGTTGATCTTAGAGCTTGTGCTGTTGGTGTTCTGTTCAGGAAGTTGTCTCCTGTGACAATGAGTTCCAGGCTCTTTCCTACTTTTTTTTTTCTAACCGATTTAGTGTGTCTGGCTTTATATTGAGGTCTTTGATGAACTTGGAATTTAGTTTTATGCAGAATGATAAGTACGGATCTATTTGCATTTTTCTGCATGTTTTTCTGCAGTTAGACCTGCACCATTTGCTGAAGATGTTGTCTTTTTTCCATTGCATGGTTTTGGCTTCTTTGTCAAAAATCAAGTACCCGTAGGTATGTGGATTTATTTCTGGGTCTTCTATTCAGTTCCATTGATCCACCATTCTGTTTCTATTCCAGTATCATGTAGATTTTATTACTATTGCTCTGTAGCACAGCTTGAGGTCAGGGATGGAGATACCTTCAGATGATCTGTTGTTGTACAGGATAATTTAGGCAATTCTGAGTTTTTTTGTTTTTCTGTATGAAGTTGGGAATTGTTCTTTCAAGGTCTGATTGAAATTTTGGGCTCACTCATATCATATAATCTGTGAATACTGATACTTTGACTTCTTCCTTTTGGATTTGTATCCCATCAATCTCCTTTAGTTGTCTTATTGAACTCAGTGGCTAACTTTTTGATTGCCACCCTCCTGAAGTGGGAAGCATCCTTGCCAGGCCACAGAGGAAGACAATGCAGCCAGTCCTGATGAGACCTGATAAACTAAGGTCAGATGGAAAGGGAGGAAGACCTACCCTATCAGTGGACTTGGAGAGAGGCATGGGAGGGTGGGATTGAGAGGAAGAGAGGGAAGGGGCTACAGCTGGGATACAAAGTAAATAAACTGTAATTAATATAAACAAAAAATTAATTGAAAAATAAAGTTTAAAGGGTGAAGATCAAACCTGGGGGGAGGACAGAAGGACTATAGAGAAAAGAATATCTGAGGCTGGAGGCCTAAGTCATGGTAGAGTTCTGGGAGGATGTAAGGGGGATTTAAGCAGAGATTCCTAGAAGCAGAGACCATAGAAACTGAAGAGGCCACCCTCTATGTAGACAAGTCTTCTAGTAGAGGGAGGGGAATAAAAACCCACCCACAAAAACTTACCACAATTTACCCTACATATAAGGTATGCAGGGATAAATATAGAGAAGGTAGAGCAGAGATTGAGGTAATACACAACCAATGCCTGGTACAAAGACCCACCCTAGGTGAGAGTGCCAACCCCTGACAATATGAACAATACTCTGCTAAGCTTGCAGATAGGAGCCTATCAGAATTGTCCACTGAAAGTCTCTATGCAGCAGCTCAAATCAGATGCTGAGACTCACTGTCCCATATTTCTTTAAGAGATTTATTTGTTTCCTCTTTAAAGGTCTCTGTTATCTACATAAGAAAATATTAAGGACACTTTCTTGTGTTTCATTTGTATGAGTGTATCCAGGACTTGTTGTAGTAAGCTAGTTAGGTTCTGGTTGTGCCACATTTCCCTTGATCTTAATTTTTCTCAAATTTTTAAATTAATTACAGTTTGTTCACATTGTATACCACCTGTAGCCCCCTCCCTCATTCTATCCCAATCCCATCTTTACTCCCTCATCTCCTCCCATGCTTCTCTCCAAGTCTGCTGATAGGGGTAGTCCTTTTCCCCTCACTCTGACCCTAGCCTATCAGTTCTCATCAGGACTGGCTGTACTGTCTTCCTCTGTGGCCAGATAAGCCTTTTCCCCACTCAGGTGGAGGTGATCAAAGAACAAGTCACTGAGTTCATGTCAGAGACAGTACCTGTTCCCCTTACTAGGGAATCCACTTGGAGACAGAGCTGCCTTGGGCTATGTCTGCGCAGGGGTTCTATGTTATTCCCATGTCTGGACCTGGATTGGAGTATCAGTCTCAGAAAAGACACCTGGGTTACCTTACTATTTTCTTACACTGGCCTTTAACCATCTGGTTGTTCCTATTTGCTGGGTATACCTGGTGCCTGTTGGACATCTTGTGAAGGTGAGTAGAGTCCTGGGATATAGGTTGGATGTTCCTGGAGTATGAAAGCCCTGCTTGAGAGGCTGTGTGGGGCTTTAATTTTAAAATAAAAATATTATAAAAATTTTATTTCTTTTAAATTAAAGAACTGTTATAAATGTAGACATTAGATAATTAAGATGCAAGATCAATAGTTTAAAAATAGAAAAGACCTTAAAATGTTAAAAGATTAAATTTAACAAGATAAAAAATAATTGTACATTATGAACAACTGGCATTTAATCCAGATATACAAGACAAGTTAAATATTTGAAAAGCTATTAATAAGGAAGGATGATTCGTTGCTAATGGAAATGCAAAATGGTATTATCACTGGAATAAATTTTGGTGGCTTTTCAAACAAATAAATGTATTATTACCATAAAATCAGCAATCATGTCCAAAGAAATTTGATCCTTATTCTACAGAAAAAACCTGCACTAATTGATATGAATAGCAGTTATAATCTTTTTCAGTAGCCAAGTGGTCAAAAACCCTACTATATATAGACATGGATTAGTGTTCTGTGAGAAAGAGAAATAATCATAAAAAGGCGTGGAGGAAACTGAAATGTAAATTAGGTGATATAAGTCAATTTCTAGAAGTTACATACTGTATGATTTTAACCAAATGATGTTATGACAAAAATGTCAAACTAAAGCCTTGTAAAATGATTGATGGTTGTTAACATTTAAGAGGGACAAGAGAAAATCATGGAACACATGACTTGTGTAACAGTGAGTCTATGATATATGATATTACAATGTAGAATATATATATATATATATAATTCTGAATTTACTGAACCCCATAAAAACTTACATCAATAGTGAAGCCTGATATAAGTGACATATTGTGAGTGATAGTGTATGACTCACTGATTATGATGAATATATCACCATAGAAGTAGACAGATTATGGAAATAACAATGTGAGCCTTTGGGCTGGAAGCACATAAGTGTCTATATTTGGGGCTGAAGTTTTTTGTAATCCTAAAATTATTCTAAAATACCAGGTCTATTTAAAAATTCTGATGTCAGTGAACACAACTAGGGCCAAAATTCAAATGTGAATTAAGACAGATTTTTCACTCTGTATTAGGATATGATGAACACTAGATTGGCTGATAGGTGTTTGTTTCCCCATATTAATTAGTCATAGTCTAAATGATTACTTCTTTGGGATGGTGTCAACATTTCAGATGCTTGGTGCTTAAATAGACTAGACAACTTCAAAAAATCACTTTGAAGCCTGCCTGATGTCAGAATTATTATTTTTTATTTGGTTTCAACTTTTTGTTGATGTTAATCTCAGCACTATTTGAGCGTCTTTATCTTAACATTCACGTTGTATATTAGATATGATAAGACATTTCTGATCCTTCAGATGCTTGGCAGCTTCTTAGTTTTATATAATCCTACTTTCATAAATACATTGAATGTAATCATAAACTTTTTAACTTAAATGATAGTTTCTTTGAAGAGTTTACATATATATATAATTAAAAAGTATGACAAATTATCTTATAAATCAATAGACCCAGTTACAATTAAATATAGCCAATGGAAATGATCATAAAAGTCAGCTAAAAAGACTAGTATTGAATATGGAAGAAGAATAAAGGGGCATATTACCAAAGGTTGGCAAAGACAAAAGGATGACATTAAAGCAATTGTCATAAAAGAGAGAGGTGAGATTTACAGAGAGAAACTCATCAAAAGTGGGAGAATAGAGCCATGAAAGATAAATGCAGCTCAGATCCAGTGACTGGAACATATCCACAGCCATCGAGGCCGGAGACAGATGAGAGCAAGCATATCCTGTTTGGATATGAATTAGCATTAAAATTGAGCCATTCAGCCTCAAAGGACAGAATTTTAACTTAGAGAAGTGACCCTAGCCTGATAAAGGTGAAGGAAACTTCAGCATAATTGACATCAGAAACCCAAAAACAAGATACACCAGTAACGTGTTCCATTAACGTAGAGAAACCACCTAAAACATAAAACAGAGAAGTAACCCGCAAGAGGACAGCAAAGAACTGCATAGGAGCGCACTGGGAGAGACTCCTTACACTGAATATGCTTAGCAAGAATATGAAGAAAAGTATCTTAACTAAGCTCTCTCTATACCATTTTCCCCCTTCCCATCCACCCTTTCAGAACAATCATTTACTATCCTATTTCAACCTACCCGTCTACCTTTTGGATTATCACTATTTAGCAAATGCATACAAATATAACATTTTTTTTCTTCAAACTAAAGTCAAATGACACTGTTGAACCTTAAAGGGGGTTTGCAGAAGACATGGAAGAGAATGGTTGCAATTCTGCAAGGAACTTTAGTGTCAGCAGTGAATGTAAGTACCCATCAGTGGTTAGGACAAGGAAAAAGTCACTAGTCTCTTTCTTTTATGGGCTTTTTTGTATGCAAATCAAAAACACAAAATGAGTGTTCAAAAAACATTCAAATGTACAAAGTAACCCTTTCCTTTTTCTTTTTATTTTGAGCCTCTTGAATGTAAAATGAATGTCATCTTCTATTCATAATTATTTTCCAAAGTTATATAGCGTAGAAAATCCAGCTAACAATAGAATGTTCAGAAATCATTAGAATGTAAAATAACATTAACAAGTAAAAGTACATAGTGATCCTTGTTGTAACTGTATAAAGACTGCCAAACTAATATAAGCTATTGCTTTTGATTTCAGTTTTCTCTAAGAGGGTGAAGGGAAGTATTGCCAAAGACATACTTAGAACATTGTACCCACAGGGTGAGAGAGGTATATGACCTGTTAGCATTCTTCCTATGGTGTAGCTTCTATGGCAGCAGAAAGCACTATGCAAACAGCCAATAGAGGGAAACAATTAATAGTCCTGCTTAGCTGCATTTGTAAAATATAAAAAATGTCCAGAATGGTTGTTACATCTGTAAAGATGCAATAAGTAGCACTTAGTGTGAACCAATAGTTGTCTAATTGGACTCAAAGCCCCTCAAGGTAGGGAAATTATGCTCAGTGTTAAAAACACAATTAAATTCCTAGAGATGATGAGGTCATGGACCTTAGAAAAGACCCCTTACTGCCATTTTGCTAGACTACTATAATCTCTGCCTACATTTTAATTGTATCATATACCAACACATATGCATAGCATCCACCCCTCATCAAAGAAGTTTCTCTTATAGCAATGAAGAACATCTGGACACAACTCAGAGATCAACAGACAGTGGAGAGCATGGCTTCAATGGATATCCACATGACACCTCCCACATCTCTGGCTCAGGAACTATCACTGAAGAAAAGGAAAATCATTGTAAAGGCCAGAATACAAAAGAGTCTGTTGTCAAATAGTCTGTCTTTAAAAACTGGCTGATAAAACAACACCAAAACATTAGCAATAACGATAGCTATAATAATGTGAAATATGGAAAAGTTTTTCACACAGTCCCACCCGGAGAAAAAGAACTATAGGAAATTAATAACTGTTGGGGGAGAGAAATTTTGCCTCTCCCTGGGATGAACTCTCTTATTGGTTATCTAATACAAAGTGGTTATCCCTGAAACCACACACAACCACTCAGTATGTTAAATTTCTGTGTTGTTGATGTGCTGTGTGCTTGTGTGGGTGTGTGACTGTAACAATCAAAGAAAAGGAAGCTATCAATTTAAAAGTGAGGAGGCATGAAGAAGGGGGCTGGAAAGTTTGATGTATTACTATTTTAATTTAAAATATTCTTTTGTAACTATAATCCAATCAAATTATTTTCACTTTCCATTTTCTTCTTTCAAACTCTTCAGTGTATCCTCTTCCTCTCTATGTTACTTAACTACATTTACATAAGTACATTATTTTTAATTTAAAGACATAAGAAAATACTGATTTTCTAGTATACCTCATGCGAAAGAAAGATCTCATTTATCATGATATAGACAAGTAAATAACAAAGGAATGCAAAATTAAAGTGAGGATTGAACATGCAGTAGTTTCAATAGGTTTGGCTAATTTTTCATTTTCTTTTCATTTTACATACATGTCAAATTAGCCATCAATTTTATGAATCATTGGTCAATGTTGCTGAAATAAATCAATAACATAAAAATAAACAAATATTCAAATAATACATAAAAATAAAAGAAGGCAATTATATTCATTTATGAACTGTGAAAATAACAGTGTGATATTTAATATTGATTGTGAACTTATTTAGAGAAAGTTATGGCTGGGAGATTAGTGAAACTCACTGATCTACTTCCACAGTGATTAGATCATAAGAGTATTGACTAAACCAGTGTTTCAGTTCACTGGATTAAATGGACTAAGGGCACTCAGAGATATGTGAGGGTAGGGTCTCTACGTTGAAAAGAACCATGGTTACATTGATGATTGTTTCTTCTTAGCCCTAGCCCCTTAACCCCTTCTTGATTTTTTGTATTCTTGCACATCAAATATTTACATTACAGTTCATAACAGCTGAAAAGTTATATTTATGAAAAAGCAACAAAATAATTTCATGGCTGGGGTCATCACAGCATGACAGACTTATTAAAATATCACAATGTTATTTTCACAGTTCATAAATGAATATAATAATTACCTCTTTTGTTATGTATTATATCAATATTTGTTTATTAGGACAAGGATCCAAGATGGCTGCCACGAGAGAACACTGTGTCTGAGGAGTAGGAGAGCAGAAACAACGCAGCGACCAGGAGACTGAACTCTGGGACCTAAAACGCCAGCATTGTGAGTGCCAGGTGAGCGGAACTCCTA
>CM053753.1:70227753-70252335 GCA_028658305.1 Pachyuromys duprasi | reverse complement strand
TATGCATAATGAAAGTTTTAATATAATTTTTCTCTGTCTCCGCTGAATTAAAAACTCCACTGCTTTTGGGTGTTTCTGGTTGGGCCATGGTGTCCTGCTTTTTGTTGGGTGAGTTCTTTCACCGATTTCTGGGCATTTGTTTATATATAATCAGGGAGCTCTTTGTGCTTTAAGGCTGTACTTCAGTCTGAATCTGTCTATCTCTTGTGTCAGGAGTATTCTTCAAGAAGATCAGGGATTTCCGGTGGTTTGTGGTGTGAGTTTTGTCTCAGTTGAACTCTATTGTGGGCTCTGTGTGCCCAGCTTCATGCTCTGTGCTAGAAGCTGTGAGCCCTGCAGGCTGGTCACCCCTCTGGTCTGGAGTCTTTACTCCTCATTCTGTGCTGGAGTCTGAGTGTCCAGGTTTGAAATGTCAGCTGGGGACTGTGGACTTCGCCCTGGGCTTGCTGCTAAGGGCTCTCCCCTGGAATGGAGATTTGGCACCTCCTTCTGTGCCAGGGGCTGTGCACCACGGTCTGAGATGATATTTGGGGCACACACAGTGGGTTTGGGTTGGTGTGCATCCGCTGTATGCAGGGCTGTCTGAAATGGTGCCGCAGGCCTTCTTTGTGTGGCCCATGTACAGACACCTGAACTGGGGTTTTTGCTGGTGGATGTGTGCAGCTTTAGTCCTCAGTGTGCGGTCTGGTCAAGATGTTCCCAGGATCCTCTCAGCCGTGGGTTGAGGCAGAACTGGGGTTCCTCCCAGATCCGCTGGTGGACTCACATACTGACTGAGTTTTTGGTGGTTGAAGCGTTAGGTGCACGCCCCCGCAGTGTGCAGACTGGTCAAAACGGTCCCCCATCCACTCAGTCTGGGGTGGTTCCGATGATCGGTCTGAGCCTGCAGCACACCTGTGGGTTGAAGCAGAACCTGGGTGCAGTGTGAGCTCGCAGGGTGCAGTTCAGTGAAAACAGCACCAGGTTCCTCCTGAGACTGCCTGAGAGACTGTGTGATCCAGTCTACAATGGCGGGTGCGGGCACCCAGTGCGGCTGCTCGTTCAGATCAGAGCTGTGCACAGCTGGTCACAGGGAAATTTTTCCAGGTAATAACTGGGTGTCCCTAGGGTTTTCCCACTTGATTTTCTCACTGTAGGAGTTCCGCTCACCTGGCAGTCACAATGCTGCTGTTTTAGGTCCCAGAGTTCAGTCTCCTGGTTGCTGCGTTGTTTCTGCTCTCCTACTCCTCAGACACAGTGTTCTCTCGTGGCAGCCATCTTGGATATCCCCCTTGCACCAACTTTTATAAGTTAATTTTGTCATTATACTAGGAATTACTTACATTTTAGTGAAATTTATATGCCAGTAGGAAAAATAGATGATATCCAGGTAATTATTTTAACATAGAATATCATCACAAGTGACTTACTAGTTCACAAGTAACATTTTGATAGAATAAACAAGTAGAATAACAAAAGATGAAAAAATGTGAAAAAAATTGAACTCAGGATCCAACCATGTGAACCCTGAAATATGCAAAGACCTGGAGACTGTGTGCTAAGCAGAGCGAATTTCAAGCATGCAGTTACTCACTCAGGAACAACCTTTGCAAGTTTTAAGGACATGAAAGTAACTACTCAAGGTCCTGGAGTGAGGGACAATTGAACAGGCTACATCTTAACTTTCCAATTGACAATTAGAACTTATACTTTGCTAGTGGGAGATTATCAAGGCTTTTAAGCAAGTAATTGCATCAAATAATGTTTGTTAATGAGTTTGAATACAATGGAAACCAAAAAGAAAATGAAAAGTAAATGTCATTAAGAGGAAAAAAAGAACCTTCTCTGAGGAGCGATTTTTTTTTTTTTTTTGGATTACAAACCAAATTAGGTGTAAGAGTTCAGTAGTTGAATCAAAAGGGGAAAGTAGCTTTTAACTTTCAAAAAATGGGAAAGCAAAACCAGGAAACATGTGGTTGCCAAGATTTCTGGTGTGAGTGGGAGGTACATCCCAGAAGTGCCTGAAAAAAAAAAAGTGGGTTTAGGTAATGATAAAACTACTCACAAATATTGAGTGCTTGTGATATAACAGGCTCTGGGTTTGACCACTTACTTTGATTGATTGCAAACCCACTGGTTTCCTGAGTACATGCGCTCTCTCATTCTCTACGTGTTTTATAACCCCTTAAAAGTACATATTTAACACATCCTTCCCCTTCTCATAACTGTTTCTTATAGAATGAGAAAATGGAAGCAACCAGAAGTTGAATTCCACTTATTTTCAACATCAGTTCTTGGTAGCTCATCAGATCCCTTGAGTTACCATGTTCACACTCTAACCCCATGTTAACATTCTACTTTGTGCTTTAGATTACCATTTTTTCTTCTTCTGTTTCCTGTTTTGTATTTTTAATTATTTTTATTAATTATAGTCTATTTACTTTGTAACCTTGCCCCCCCCGCCCCCATACCTTCCTCCCTGCTCCCCTCTCAAGCCCAACCGTCCTCTTCCCTACCTGTGTCTCTCTCCCAGACCACTGAAAAGGGAGGTCCTCCTCGCCTTCCTCTGGCCCTAGTCTATAAGGTCTCATCAGGAATGGCTGCATTGTCTTTCTCCTTGGCCTGCTCCCTCCTCAGGGGGAGGTGATCAAAGAACAGGCTAATCAGTTCATGTCAGAGACAGTCCCTGTTCCTATTACCATGGAACCCACTTGGACATTAAGCTGCCATGGGCTACATCTGTGCAGAGGTTCTAGGTTATCTCCATCAATGTTCCTTGGTTGAAGTATCAGTCTCAGAAAATAACCCTGTGCCCAAAATTTGGTTTTGTTGCTCTCCTTGTGGAGCTCCTGTCCTATTCAGGAATTATTACTTCCCACTTCTTTCATAAGATTCCCTACACTCTGACCAAAGTTTGGCTATGAGTCTCAGCATCTGCTTTGATACCCTGCAGGGAAGAGCCTTTCAGAGAACCTCTGTGGCAGGTTCTTGTCCTGTTCCCTGTTTTCTCCTTCTTCTGATGTCCATCCTCTTTGCTTTTCTGAATGGGGATTGAGCATCTTAGCCAGAGTCCTCCTTCCTAATTAGCTTCATTAGGTGTACAGATTTTAGTATGTTTATCCTATATTATATGTCTACTACCCACTTATGAATGAGTATATACCCTGTGTGTGTCTTTCTGCTTCTGGGATACCTCACTCAGGATGATCTTTTCCAGTTCCCACCATTTACCTGCAAATTTCAATATTTCCTTGCTTTTTTATTGCTGAGTAATGTTCCATTCTGTAGATGTACCACAATTTCTGTATCCATTCCTCAGTTGAGGGGTATCTGGGTTGTTTCAGGTTCTGGCTATTATAAATAAAGCTGCTATAAACATGGTTGAGCAAATGTCCTTATTGCTGTACCCCATTTTTAATTGGATTACTTGATTTGTTGCTGTTTAACTTCCTGAGTTCTTGATATATACTTGACTTTAGTCATCTGTCAGATATAAGGTTGGTGAAGATCCTTTCCCAATCTGTAGGCAGTCATTTTGTTTTGATGACAGTGTCCTTTGCTTTACAGAAGCTTTTCAGTTTCATGAGATCCCATTCATTGATTGTTGCTCTTAGAGCCTGTGCTGTTGGTGTTCTGTTCAGGAAGTTGTCTCCCGTGCCTATGAGTTCAAGGCTCTTCCCTACTTTTTCTTCTGATTTAATGTGTCATGGTTTTATGTTAAGGTCTTTGAAGGACTTGTTCCAGTAGTTATGCAGTGTTTCAACTCAGCATCTACTACTGTTTCCAACTTCTACCTTCACACACACACATAGAAAGAAAAAAAGAAAGAAATGTCTTCAAGTAAGCAAATATAACACAAAACTACCATGCGCACATATCTTCTTTTCGACTATATATCTGTCCTCTATTCTAGAAATAAACATTCCCAATCTTTAAAATATCATTTGCTGTTCAAGCCATGCCTCTCAAATTATATAATCACTACTTGGAAATCACCAGATAGCATTAATGGTCTCTTGGTTGTGTAAACAATAACCATTATTGACACTTTATTCATCCTTTCTGTAACATTTAACAGCCAGCAGGAACATTTTCCTCCAAGTCTTTTGTCCATTTACCATTTAGAACATCTTTATGTGTTTTCCTTTCAAGCATCATTGGTTACTAATCTCAACTTTGAAGTCTTATTATTTTGCAAAATCTTGAGTTGCTCTAAGGTTTATTCCTAGAACCCCTCACTTCTCAATGCACACACACACACACACACACACACACATATATATCCTATTATCTTTAATCTATACATGGAATGTGATTTTATTCTAATGGATTCTAAATGTATGCACCAACCCCCTATCATATTTTAGAATCCATGTGCTGTCAAACATTTTGATATAACCATTATTTTCTTTTAACTATAATACAGGTGCCATAAAGTATTTCTACCTTTAAATTGACTTCAAACTAACTCCTCCAAAATTATAACAAAAATTTCTTACATGTGTTGACACTTAGTTTTTCCTTCCTAACATGTCATCAGTACCAGTAGAACTTTTGCTATCACAGTTGTGTTGTAAAACTTTCCAAGGGATTTGTGATAAACATAAACAGTGTTGACTTTGGGGTTCAGAGTATTTTCTCTTGGATATTGTATTTTTAAAATGTCTGACCTCAGATGGAAGACAGAAAAGACTTTGGCATTTTCTCAAAAGTTACATATAGAGTTACCACGGACCAAAGCAAGTCCATGGCTTAGGTATATTCAAGAAAAATGAAGACATATAAATTAAAGATTCATACCTATGTTTATAACAATGTTACTCATCACAGAGAAAATAATTCAAATATCCTAATGTCCACCAATAGATGTCCATACAGTACCTTACTGTTCCACAATAAAATGAACGATGCCTGTGAAATCATTATGAACCTTGAAATATGTCACGAAAGTTTGACATAAAACACTGACAAAAGCCTACCTATCATATTGCTTGGTTCAATATGTACAATACATTTAGATACTAATATCAGGCAAATCTGGGGAGATGATGTTAGATTAGTGATCTGCCCAATGCTAGGAAATGCTTGAGAAACAATTGATGATGGAAACAGCTTGGATTTTTTTGTGTGTTATTCCAATGAAAGACTAACCCCTATAATCCACAGTTTAAAAGCTAGTAGGTTCTGAAGTCCAGAAGTTTTTGACTATTTGGTACCAGAGTGGAAAATAGCAAACTTAACCTTATATGAAGGGCTATATTCAAAATGTAGGGTCAGGAAATATGTTTAAAGTGATAACCTTCAGAATCCATGTGTATTGTGACTATTAAAATAAAGAATTTTCTATTTAGTTTTGTAGTCCACACATAAGGAGTCTCATTATATAGGTGTAAATATGCAATATCTGATGGAATTATCTTGAAATATGTCATCTCAAGTATTTGTGCATAGTATTACCAAAAGTGTTCTAAATTTAGATGTAAGTATTACAAAATTCTGATTTTTAAATGAACAATCTATATACCATAACTGTATGAATTTTACATTTTACCGGCTAAAATGTTATCATTTATGATATTATCATTTTTGATTTACTTTGAAAATAAACTCTTTAAAATTCTTGATGATTATCAAGACTTGAATTTTTAACTATAATTACTACTTTAATCCATAATTTGTAATGTTCTTATTCCAATAGTCTATAGGTACCATTAAATAGGAACCTTTAAAACTATGTAAGATTTATCTTCCTTCTATTTAGAAACTTATCCGGAGATATTAGGTACAACTCTGACCTGTGGAGTGCTTCATGTGTTCAACTTAGTTCTTTTCCACTCTATTTCTAATGGTAGCAGCACACTCACATTCTGATATATTACTGTGTCGCATTCATGCCAAGTCTTCACACTAAGTCTTCAGGATTTTCTGTTTTCTTTTTATAGATCCCTCAGAAATATTTTGTGTATCAGCTCCTTACTTTATTCAAGGTACTAATAAAACATGTTTTATTTAATGATAACTCATTCAAAATTCACATCCATCTCTCTAGCGTGTACTTCTTTCTTTCACTTTCTCATTCTTCTGATATTTAGAATGGGTAGTTAGTTCTGAGTAATAAATCATGCCTAAGAAGTATTCTTCAGCAAGTGACTGATGGAAATTTAGACATGAATGCATCAATATCTGAGACTAATATGGGCTTATTTTTCATGTACTCCAAATTGACAATCAGAAGTGCCTATAGGGAATCAGGTCTGCTCTGTGTAGCATCTTACTTGGCAATACATGTTGTATTGTACATTTCTTATTGTAATCTTACTTCTCTATACTCTTAAGGATTTTCTTGTTATCTCCCATGAATGTACTACTTGAACTCAGTTTTTCTCTCTCATGACTACCAGATTTGATGTTCTGTTATCTTGTTTATATTTTAGTTACCCAATTGTTTCCCCCAATAATAACCTGAATGTTGGGAAGATAAGGGATCTTGTTTGGTTTTCTTTGTTGACAGGGAATAAAACAATGCTGTGAATACCATTGACACTCAATAAATATTAATTGAAAGTTACACTGACATGTCTTTCTCATTGCAATTATGCAAAGCAGGTGGTATTCTTTTATTCCTGTTTCACAAATGATGAAACCAAGATTTCAAAAGTTAATGGAATTGCCTAGGGGTGCACAGTGTGAGAAAAAAATTCTCTAAATTCTAAACTGAATGTCTCACATAAAATTATGTTTTAACAAAATTCACATTTCAGAGATGAGATCTAAGACCACTGCCAAACTGTTACAAGCAGCAGGGACTCACACAGTAAGAATCTGTGTCTCTCTGACAAAGCCAAGAGTTAAGAAAGGTAAAGCTTGAAAGGTTATATAAGTGCAGAGGCAAAAAATAAAAACAAGCTGGTATAGATTCTTTTGAATATCTGAGGTTCTCCTATCTAAATTTTGTTCCTGTATTTGGCTTAATGTTTTCTTATTCACAGAGGCAACTGTTGTGGTCACTTATGTCAGCAGTAAACTTCACAACTGATTTATCTCTTGGTTTTCCTAGATAAGATCCAGATTCATCCCTGCTGTTTCAGGATACCTACTTGTTCTAAGGATTCAGTTTTAGACTTAAAAATACATCCATGATTTCCTAGAACATGCCATTCAGCCCTCCAATTCCAACTCAAACAAAACAAAACAAAACAAAACAAAACAAAACAAAACAAAACAAAAAAACAAACCTGGATGTTTGCACAAAGAAATAGGTAGCGTGAGTTTGAAATTGTGGCCAGATAACGGATAGTTACAGATATAGCAGTCTTTGATCTGGGTTCTGTTCAGTAATCAAACACATACCTACTACTTTATGAAACACCAGAACATGAAGAACAAATGAGAAATATTACTTCCCCTGGACCCTGCTTTTCTGGCTTTGTTGGTTTCCTTGTGTGCCTCCTGCACCTTTTGAGTACTATTTATATCCTCCTTCTTCCATAAGACTCCCTGCTTTCTGTCCAAAGTTTAGCTGTGAGTCTCTGCATCTGCCTCAGTCCTCTGCAGGGTGGAGTCTTTTAGTATGTGGTAGGCTCCCATACTGTTCCCTTTCTTCGTCTGCTTCCAGTGTCTATCCTGTTTCCCCTTCTAAATGAGAATTGTGTCTTCCTTGGGTCTTCCTTTTTGTTTAGCTTCTTTAGATCTGTAGATTTTAGTATGTTTATCCTGAATAGGTAATATCCACTTCTAAGTGATGCATGTCTTTCTGATTCTAGGATACCTCATTCAAGTTGATCTTTTCTAGTTCCATCCATTTGCCTGCAAATTTAATGATTTCCTCATTGTTAATAGCTGAGTAGTAGTCCATTGTGTAAATGTACCACAATTTCTGTATCCATTCTTCAGCTGAGGGACATCTAGAGTGTTTCAAGATTCTGGCTATTACAAATAAAACTGCTATGAACAAAGACCTTGCCTACAGAGGGAATAGATTTCCTGCTCAGATGTAGCCCATAGATACTTCAGTCTCCATGTTTGTTCCTTAGTGAGAGGAGAAGAAAGAGACAGTTTCTGACATGAACTTGGTTGCCTCCTCCTTGACAACTTCTCCCTAGCAGGGTGATCAAGCCAGCCCACAGAAGAAGAAGATCCAGACAGTCCGGATGTGACCCCATTAGCTAGGACCAGATAGTAGGGGAGGATTCCCCTTTCAGTGGACTAGGGAAAAAGGATAGGGGAGGAAGAGGAATAGAGGGTGGGACTGGGAAGAAATGAGGGAAGGGGCTACAACTGGGATGCAAATTGAATACGTTAATAATAATAATAATAATAATAATAATAGTAGTTTTAAAAACCCAAAAACCAGAAGTTAGAAATATTTTTAGTGTCTAATATTTTTGTTTCTTGTTTCTTTTACACTTTCTTCATGTACTTTCTTTACTCCTTAAATTCATGAAATCATCTAGTAGATTTAACATAATTTAAGTCTTCCAAAGTAAATTATTTTATTGATTTTAATTATATCTACTGGTGAGGAAATTAATAGTTAAGTATAACTTTCTATTTGTTTCAAATAAAAATGTGGATTCTTTTACTAAATTATTTTAATATAGGCCAAAATTTAGTTTTTTTCTTATTGTATTTGAAATGATAATTGTGATGAAAAGCTTTTACAAAATTGTAAAGCACAGAGAGTTTTCCTTTATGATATAGGAATAGGAACAAGTGAATAAAGGGACTGACTAGGTAAAGATATAGCCAATGAATCAGGTACATGACCAAAGTTTGCTTCAGAGAATGACTGCCATTAGGCTTAGAAATCCCAGGACTTTTTCAAAATTGTCAAAACAAAACTAAGTCAAAGAAAGTAAAACATGAATGAACATTGATATAAAAATTTATGCAAATATTATCTACTCTAATATGAAAGCTTGAGAAAATACCTTCATTGTTACATATACACAGAATATGTACAGAAGGATATAAAAAGATGAAGCGCTGAGTTTACTAGCCTTTTTTAGGATGAATTTGTTATTTACTTTTTATTAATTGCATATTATTCAATTTGAATCCTAGTTGTAGTTGGCTCCCTCATCCCCTCTGTCCCTCTTCTCCTCCCTTGCCCCTCCCTAAGTCCACTGATAGGGGAGGTCCTCCTCCCTTTCCTTCTGACCCTAGCCTATCAGGTCTCATCAGAACTGGATGCATTGTGTTCCTCTGTGGCCTGGTAAGGCTGTTCTCTCCTCGGGGTAGGGGGCGACCAGAGAGGCAGCCACTGAGTTCATGTCAGAGACAGTCTTGTTCCCATTACTAGAGAGCCCACTTGGAGACTGAGATGCCATGGAATAAAATCTTAAGGTTCATACAATACCATATCCTTGCCATCCAGAAGAGTTAGATAAATTTTTATTGTAGTCTCAAACATAAGGGCACCCACATTTGTAAAAGAAACATTAACCTAAATCACACATTGAACATCAAACCTGATGTGTTAATAGTGGCAAACTTCAACAGAACCCTCTCACCAATAAGCAGATCACTGAGATGGAAATTAAACAGAGAAATAACTAAACTAACTGACATTATGAATCAATTGGACCTATATTTACAGAACATTACATCCATACAAAAAGAATATATCTTTTCTCCAAAACTGACCACATACTGAGACAAAAATCAAGCATCAACAAATACAAGAAAATTGAAATAACACTTTGTATTCTATCAGACCACCATGGAACAAAGCTAGACTTCAACAAAACAGAAACAATAAAATGAATACAAACTCATGGAAAATGAACAACTCCCTACTTAATAACCACTCAGTCAGTGAGAAAATGAAGGTAGAAAGTAAAGACTCACTAGAAATCAATGAAAATCAAGGCACAATATAGCCAAACTTATGGGATACAGTGAAAGGAGTACTAAGAGGAAAGTTAATAACACAAAGTGCTTTCATGAAGAAAGTGGAGAAAGCTCATACTAGCAACATAACAGCTCATTTGAAAGCTCTAGAAGCAGAAGGAGGAGGAGGAGAAGGAAGAGGAGAAGAAGGAACAAACATACCCGAGAAAAGTATATAGTAGGAAATAATCAAACTCAGTGCTGAAATAAAAAACCTAGAAACAAAGAGAACAATATAGAAAATCAACAAAACCAAGAGCTGTTTTTGTGAGAAAATCAACAAGATAGACAAATCCTTAGCCAAATCAACTAAAAGACACAGGAAGAGTATCCAAATTAATAAAAACAAAAATGATAAAGGGGAATATAACAACAGACAACAAGGAAATTCAAAGATTCATTAGACTCTACTTCAAAACCCTGTATGACACAAAATTGGAAAATCTAAATTAAATGGATAATTTTTCTTGATAGATACCATGTGCCAAAGTTAAATCAAGATCAAGTTAACAATTTAAATAAACCTATAATATTTAAGAAAATAGAAGCAGTCATAAAAAGCCTCATAGCCAAAAGAAAACAAATTCTGGGCCAGATGGTTTTATCACAGAATTGTACCAGACTTTCGAAGAACTAATACCAATACTCCAACTATTCTGCAAAACGAAAAACAAAGGAACTTTGTCAACTTCAATTTATGCCAACACAGTCATCTTGATATCTCAGCCACATAAAGACCCCAAAAAGAAAGAGAATTCCAGACCAATATCCCTTATGAACATTGATGCAAAAATGCTCAATAAAATACTTGCAAACTGAATCCAGGAACACATTAAAAATACCCTCCATGATGACCAAGTAGGCTTCATCCTAGGAATTCAGGGATGGTTCAATATATGGAAATCCATCAATGTAATCCACCATATAAAGAAACTGAATGAAAAAAAAATGACATGATCATCTCATTAGAGTCTGAAAAAGCCTTTGCCAAATCCAACACCCTTTCATGTTAAAGTCCTGGAGAGATCAGGAATACAAGGGACATATCTAAACACAATAAAAGCAATGTATAACAACAACAACAAAAATAGTCAACATCAGGTTAAATGGAGAGAAACTTAAAGTTTTCCCCCTAAATTCAAGGACAAGACAAGGCTGTCCACTCTCACAATATCACTTTAATATAGTAGTTTAAGATCAAGGGGATGCAAATTGAAAGAAAAGAAGTCAAAGTATCCCTCTCACAGATGATATAATAAGTAGCCCCCAAGATTTTACCAAAGAACTTCTACAGCTGATAAACACCTTTAGCAAAGTTCCTGGTTACAAAATAAACTCAAAAAATCAAGAGCCCTTTTTCAAGGGAGGCTGCCAAGGATGTCACTCAGAATGAGAAATAGAATAGAAGGCAGTAGATGAATAGAGTAAAACGGGCAGGAGATGGAATGGAGAGGGAAAGAAGGATGGGGATCAGATGTGGAAGAATGAGGTGGTAGGTGAGAAGGCTAGAAACAAGAAGGGAAACTGAGGGGGGAACCTCTCTTTGTCAATCTGGAGGCCCTGTCACAGGGTAGGTTCCTGGGAGGATATTAGTGTGACTAAAGCTGAGACTCCTGGCATGGGGAGGGGGAGCCATGAAGACTGAAGTGATGCCCTCTAAGCCAGGCAGCACTAGTGGAAGGATGAGCACAGCAACCCACTGACAAGCCTTTGATCCAAAAATTACCTTTCCTACAAGAATTGCAGGCATAAAGAAGTAACAAAGATTGAGAGACTGTCCAACCAGTAATCGACCCAACCCAATTACTGAGACCCAACCCTCAGTAGAGATCCTGGCACCATTAATGATGCTCTGCTATGCTTGCAAATAGGAGCCTAACTTCACTGTCCTCTGGGAGGCTCCATTCAGCAGCAGATGGAGAAAGATGCTTGGACTTGTAGCCAAGCATGGGGCAGAGATGCCGGGGTCCTGTGGAAGTGTTAGAGGACAGATGGAAGAACCTGGAGGAGAAAGAAACCTCACAAGAAGACCCAACAGAGAAAACTAACCCAGTCCCATGGGGGCTAACAGAGACTGAGACATCAACTGAAGAGTAACCAAATGGCTACCTGGTCTTCATAAGAGGCGCCTGGTGAGTGCACAGGATGGGGAACTGTTTCTAACATGGACTCTGTTGCTTGCTTTTGCATCACTTCCCCCAAGGTAGTGCTCCCTTGCCTGGCTTCAGTGAAAGAGGATTCCTGATATGACTTGATATGCTGTCGATACTGGCAGAAGAGGGCTTCCCTTTTATCATGGGGAACAGAGAGTGGAAGGAAGAGAAAGGGGAAGGGGGACTTGGAGAAGAGGAGTGAGGGGACTACCTTGGAATGAGAAGTAAATAAACTGAAAAAAAAAAGAGATTTATTGTAGTTTACACAGATATATATGTATTAACCCTGAAATAGTTAATACTTGACTTTACTAAAATAATTTTAAAATTCTAGAGTTCTGTTACTATGTTTTGATCAATTTTTATATAAGTATATAGCAGGAATAAAAGACTTGAACTTACTGCATTATCGTCTGTAAAATGTTTAGCCTCCTTACGTTTTCGGATGGCTATTTTGGATAGCAGAATCTGTTTCCAGTAGTCCTCAGACAAGAAAAAGCTGTAGGCTTTAAGTGTAGGGCTGAGAAAGGATTTTTTTCCCTCCTCTTTTCTTGCAAAGGTAAACTTCATTTGAAAGAATTGATTTGCACTGCTGGACCAAAAAAGATTTTTAACAAGTCTAGATTTTAGTCTGTAATTTTCCCCCTTTGGGATGAAAAATGGGTATCAGTTTGCAGTTTATGATAACTGGCCTTCTTGCTAGTAGTAATATCATGTTTCATATTCCTGCAGAATTTCCCTATCATAAATATATCAGAAACTATTAGTTTAAGGCAAACAATGGCTACTAGCAGGCAAAATAACATGAAGGTAGATGTTGTTTACATGCTTGGTGATGAATATATTTTTACTTGCAATTTTCAAAATGATGCAAATGCAGGAGAACTAATATTTGGCTTCGGAGGATATGTTCTTTTATTTTGATATACTTCCCATTCTGTTATAAAATGTTCCACAGTGTCTTGAAGTATAGAAAAGTTCACAAGTGAACTATCTAATGTTAATGATCTTGATATCTAGCACCTTGTAAGCTGTTCGTATTCAAGGAATTTTTAATATAAATTGTCATTAGTCATAATGTTACATCTATAAACTTTGAATTATAGAGTCTGGTAACCACAAACAGTCACAGGAACAAAGCTATTACCATCAATCTATGTTAACCAACATATTATTGGCATAAAGCATCTAGCGTTTATGAAGAGCAAAACATGAGCAAAGAAGACAATTCTCCTTTTGTTTCCTTTTCTGGAGAATGAGTTGTATAGAAGTGTTTATGGCTCTAGAGAAATGTAACTTTTTCCTTCAATTTTTTATTTTTACTTTTTTGTTTTAAAAGAGAGGAATTTGCATTGAAACTCCCATTACATAAGCAAAATAAGGTTGAGCTACTTAGGGAGGTTCAGGGATCTCAGTACCATATGTACTCAGTACAGAAATGTATGTCAGATGTTAAAGGGCTTAGCAGCAAAATTTAGTTACCCAAGTGAGCATACGCAGACACTTTTGTAAACAAAAAGAAGTCTGCTATCAAACAATTATAATTGTGAACACAAGTTATAGCATTCAGAATTTCTTTTTGTTATGACAAAGTGGCCCTGAATACTTGATTATGCTACATGTTTAAAAATTATTGGCCAATCAATATTTTTAAAGCCGTAAAATTATTCCATTCTGTTGCTTTCCCCATTTTGACACAAAGTAAAATAAAGTATGTAGGTGATATGTAATCGCCTTTCTGAGCAGTGAAAAATTGTGCGAATAACAAATGACTGGATTTGAAATATTTTTAAATAAGCACAGTGAAAACACAAAAGTGTTCAAATTTGTCATCTTTGTTTAACTTATTTTTGTATGCATGTAGTTTTGTGTAATGGTGATAGTGTGTATATTTGTGTTAATATACGGGAAAGTTGATGTATTCATGTGGGTATGTGTGGAACCATAAAGCAAATCTTGAAGATCTCTCACTGGTTTCTGTGGCTAGACAGAAAGCCCCAGGGATCCTATGGTCTCTCCCATACTAGCCTTCATGTTAAAATCACATGCTTTTTACATGTTAGGCTACCACACAGTTTTATTACCCATCTTATTTTTATGTTTAATTAAATTAACTAATTACGAATATTTTATATGTGTGTGAACGGTACGTGTGTGGGTGTCCTTAGAGATCAGAAGAGGATGTTGTGTTGTTTGGACATTGATCTCAGGTCTTCATACTTGCAAGAAAAATACTTTACTTGTGAATAGTTCCTCTAGCCTCCTTATTTTATTATGCAAGTGGTATGCTACTAATATCTTGCCTCATAAATGATGCCTTCTTTCATACTTACCAGATTTCTATTCTCTATACAGCTCTATCTACCTTCCTCTTTTTCCTTGTTTCTCATTTCTTCTCCTTTGTGTTGTTATTATTATTACTATTGGTTTTTGGAGACAGAGGTTTTCTGTGTATTCTTTGCTGTCCTGGACTACCTTTCTAGACCAGGCTGGTCTCGAACCCATTGCTAGCCACCTGCTTCTGCCTCCCGGAGTACTAGGACTACACGTGTGTGCTACCATGTCTGGCTTATTATAATTTAGTATTATTTTTATTTTTACAATTTATTCATTCTATGACCTGTTTGTAGCCCCTCCTTCATATCTTCCTATTCCTACTCCACTCCCCCCTCCCCCATACTCCTCCCCTAGTCCACTGAAAGGGGGCGTTCTCCTCCCCTACTATATGACCCTAGCCTATCAAGTTTCATCAGGACTGCCTGGATCCTCTTCCTCTGTGGGCTGACAACGGTGCCCCACCAGGGTGAAGTGATCAAAGTACAGGCAAACAAGTTCTCATCAGACTCTGCCCTGTTCCCCTTACTAGGGAACCCACTTTGAGACTGATCTGCCTATAGGCTGAGCAGGGCTTCTAGGTCTTCTCCATGCATGGTCTTCAGTTGATGCACCAGTCTCTTCAGGCCCCTTGGGCTCAGATCTTTTGGCTTTGTTGATCTCCTTGTGGAGCTCCTGTGCCTTTCTATTATATCCTTCTCTTCTTCCATAAAATTCCCTGTGCTCTGAGCAAAGTTTGGCTATGAGTCTGTGTATCTGCTTTGATCCCTTGTTGGGTGATATCTTTCAGAGGACATCTATGGTAGGCTCCTTTCCTGTTCCCTTTCTTCAGCCATTTCCAGATTCTATCACTTAAAATTAGTAGCACTCTTAATTAAAAGATAAATATTCATTTGTGGAAAATGAATATGATCTGAGTACACTGATTTTCAATTGAGGTTGGTGATGCAGATTAATTTCATAGCAAACAACAATTTAAGCTCTTCATTTATGTAATATATATGTATATGTTTGTATATAATTGTGTGTGTGTGTGCATGTAAGTCTGTTTTGTGTATGTGTGTACATGTGGGGGGGCATGCTTGTATGTGAATGTGTGTGCATCTTTCTGCATGTGTGTGTGTGCATGTTGTATGAAGACCAACAGTACCTGATAAGTTTGTGGGACTTTTGCTACTCTGGAAGAAAGTCACTGTCTCACTCAAAATGTTTAGTTATAACTACCTGGCTGATTTCTGGGAAGATAATTGCATGTCTTGTTGCTTGACACACTCACAACAAGAAACAATAGACAGAAATCTGCCTAAGCCAACCAGCTGCTCAACTGAGAGTATGACCAAAGATAAGAACTTGAAAGTAAAAGTCAGAAAACTTGACATGGTGCCACCACTTTAGCACCATATTATACTCAAGCTAAAACTCAGGAATATCTTTTAGCATTCATGACAGGTGAATTTGCTTGAAGCTGCTATCCAGTTAAATTCTGAACACTTGTCTAAACCAGAGAATTTTTGTAAGATGATAACACCAGAAGAAATAAATGTACAAAAAATTGTTCTGATCAACTTTGCCTAAGGGCTCTGTGAATGAATCCCTCCACTGTTGTGCTATTTGGGATTAGAGAATGAACTGCATTCTCTTTGGAGACCTCTCTGTGAAAGTGTTGTTGACTTCTTTGAAATTATAACATTAAATGTAAAATTAATAATTTCTCTTTATAGAAATGCCTATTATTCTTTATACCTAATACCTAATATATTTTCCCATGTCTACTCTTTCTTATCCTCAGAGAACCATGGGAAGACTTAGCCAGAAAAGAAAGATGACAAGAAGAAAGAGCCTATTCACTAAGAGGGAACAGTGTCCATGTGAGCTTTTAAGTGGTACTATGTTCTCATTCCACTTTTACCTATGGCTTTGGCGTGTGCCCATAGAGGAATGGATTTTCTCACTGGCAGTTCTGTGTGGAAAGTAGATTCATTATTTGTTGTTCTGCTCTGTTTGAACTACAGCAATGCACAAATCCAACCCTTGCCAAATCTCCTTGAGAGGGTTGGGTGTGTACTGGAAACAAGTTGAGAGGAGGGAGGTGCAGGGAGCGGTGGAAGCCTATAGGTAAGCTTGTGTTTGTTCCAAACCGGGCAGCAGGTTTTGCAAGTTTCAGCACTGGTAATGAGTTTGTTTTCAAAAGAAGTCTGGGTCTCAGTGTGGATAAAACAAACATTTAACATTGAAGCTCATAAAAGAATAAAAGAGTCAAAACATTCTTATTCCTGCTCAAGGGGAGATGGCAGGCTTTGGTCTCTGACAGGTGTCGTTTATGAGTAATCTGGATAGAAGCCAGAAATTCTTGTAAGAATACACCAGGAAGACCACACCTGCTTAAAAAAAAAAAAAAAAAAAAAAAACGCTGCCCCTTTTCACATTAGTTGATTTTCTTCAAAACACACAGGCAACAAAAATTTCATGAGCTAAAGTTTGAATGTGGCCCTGAAATTTCTATGCTGCATGTGTACTCTAAATGTCACAGTACTAAAAGGAAAGGTCTTTTAAAAAATGCTTAGCTTAGTCCACTGATGAAGGAAATCCACCCCCCCCCTTCCATCTGACCCTAGCCTATCAGGTTTCATCAAGACTAGCTGCATTATCTTCCTCTGTGGCCTGGCAAGGCTGCACCCCTAAGGGGAGGTAATGGAAGAACCAACCACTGAGTTCATGTCAGAAATGGTCCCTGTTCCCCTTACTAGGAACCCACTTGAACACTGAGTCTATGAGCTACATCTAGGGGAGGGATATAGGGGTAGCAGGATGAGATTCGGAGGAGATGAGGGAGGGGCCCACAACTGGGATACAAATTGAATAAATTATAATAAATGAAAATTAAAAAAATTAAAAATGCTTAGCTTTGTTCTTACAGAGGAACACATGTAATCATCATAGGCATGTGGTTGTGAAAAAAGTGACATTGATATCCTCCCCTATCCCTCCCTCTCTGCTCTTCCTCTCTTTCCTTATTCCCTTCTCCTTATTCCCATCCGCCTCTGCCTCCCTTTTTCTTTCCTTCTCCTTCTTCTCACAGCTTCCATGACCGATGCAGAACATCACACAGAATTCATTAGTTGCAACTCATAGATCTTGTACTTCTTATTCTTCTGAACTATTAACCAAGTGCATTACTATCCAGTCTGTGCTATTCTGTAGTATCAGTATACAACTTAGACAGCATGGTCCACGCAGTCCTCCTAAATTAGATGCAGAACACACCAGATTTCATCTCAAACTAAATGCAATAAAACTGTAGTCCTTCTTGAAAATATATTTTCTTTGCATTTTCCTCCTACCGCGTGGAAAAAAATACTTTGAATGTTTCTTACTGTTCTTTACAGGGTATTCCTTCAGTCTACTTGCTTCTCAGACATGAATTAGTTCACTGAGTCAACAATTCCTCATATCTAAAGACATCATGAACTTACCTTAGGCAGAGGCATCCAACACACTTAATTAATGGGTGGAAATGAGGATTCTGGGGGATAGTTTTGGCACAAATTCTCACCAACCAGTGGAAAATAACAGAGAATGAAGATCATCTAGGGAAGAGTTGACTGAATGAGAAAGATGTGTAGTAGGAGCGAGCAGGAGGAAGATGGGAAATTTGGACCATGAAGTTTCAGAACAGTCTCCTGACAGGAATACTGGCTGGTACTTGCTCAAATTCTATTTGAATTATTGTCAACTATGTATATGCTAGCATATCTCTTATTGCTTTTCAATTGTATCTTTGTTTGAATTTCATAAATGCAAAGTCCCCATGTATAAGGTGAAGTTGTAAAAGGACACCATCAAAACATGTCACATTTTTAATACTGGCATGTGAACTCCATATACTACTCCAATCATGCAAAAGCCTGGGTTTTAAATCTTATGAAATGGCAATTGTGCTTGAAAATGCAAATATGTGTCCATTCCATTTTTCTTTCTCTCAGATACTATGAGGTTTCATCACGCTAATCCAGGTCACTGTTCTTTTTATGTTAGCATTACTATCTGCCCAACATGGCAGAACTTTTGCAATAAATCTCACCAGCATGGAAAGTTTTGTTTCCTCAACACACAAATGAAAATTCTACACTAAAGAAAGAATTGTTCTAGAGTGATGATTCTTGGCCACATGTTCTTCATATAATTTATGTACAGAAATACATTTATAGGAAAATATCTTCTCCCTTCTCATTCCCACAGTATACCCAATGTCCATACAGTTGAGGAATAAGAGTTCAGAAGAAGAAGAAGAAGAAGAAAAAAAGAAAAACAGTGAGCCAATGTGCCTAATAGAAGGATGAGACCTTAATTCTTTTTCCCTCTGCCCTAGTGGAAAAATAAAAATAAAACTGCACAAGCCATTATTCTATACAAAGTTCTGTGGAAAAGCAGCCACGGGCATTTAAACCAAGATTATCTATCTTCTATAATTAAATGCTTTTCTTTCTTTTTTTTTCCCCTTGGACCTTCACCAAATGATTTGTTAAGTCCAAAGAGCATGTTTTATACATCACCCTGTACAGTAACTGCAGAAAAAAATTATAGGCAATTAATTAGAAACTCATATCACATGGGATTTTGTTATTTCCTGGTTAGCAGAAATAATTGGGAAATGTAGTTTGTATACAGGACCTGAGTATAGAATTGGCCTATGACCTCTATCAGGTATCCATGACATATTCGTTTTGGAAGGTACACAGTTTTAGTCTTTAACTGTTGTGTTGCCATTATCACCACCCATACACACTTCCACCTCATCGCTGCACACAGTGAATACATAACAATATTTAGACTGATTTGTCATGGAAATTCTGGGATCACTTTGTTTTCAAGTGGAAGATTTGTATCAGTTCATGACAAGGATGGGTGCTAGGGCTGATGTGATGGAGCAGTTAGTAAATTGCTTAGCAGTTTAAGCATGTGGAATAGATTGCAATTCTCCAGCACACACACACACACACACACACACACACACGCAGACATGGTGGCACAGCCCTGTAATCTCAGTGCTATAGAAGGAGAAATAAGAGGTACCTTCCTCCCTGGTGAATCAACCAGTCTAATTGAATTAGCCATTTCCTTGTTTCACTAAAGATTCTGTATCAGAATAAAAATAAAACAGAGTACAATAGAGGAAGTTCTGACATTGGTCTTTAGCCTCCACAATCATGTGTGTTAGCACACACACACACACACACACGTGCATGGAGGGGACAGAGAGACATACAGAATGGCTTGGATTTGCTTTTGTGTCATGAGCTATCATAAATACATTTATATCGTTATTTCCCTATATATATGTTGATATTATTTTCTGAACAGGCACATCAGATAGAATCAAATTTAGTAAAGTGAAGAAATCTCTCCATATATTTTTGTTCTTTACTCTGACAGATGACACATATTAAAGTAAACCTAGAGAGCATTAAAAATCCTATACTGCTAATAATAATACAAAAATCACCATTTTTCAGTCAGCATCAGAGAAAAAAAAGGAAACATCTTCTTGTGATATTGTATGGGCCCAGGCTCCTCTGCTTGGTCGGTTCTTTGTCAGCAGTCTCTTTGCAACTTAGTGGATATTAGGTGACCTAACTCCACCTGCTGGATGACTGAAATTGCATTGTTTGGATATAAAAAGACAAGCTGACATCATGGAATAGACAAAGAAACTAAGGTCTGGAGGCTCTGACTTAGACTCAAAGCTTTGTCCATTTCCAGTTGGCATAATAACATTGGAAGAACATTCTTAGGGCTGAGGCTTCACGGATCTGAAAAGAACCAGTGAAACATGAACTCCTGAACTTGGTTTGCTCTGTGGGTTAAATTCCTTATCTTGCTAGTTTGATATAAATTAGGAACTCTAGGCCATAAGCTCTATTCACAGTTACTAGAAAATGTTTTGCTTGGTTAATTCCTGTTGAAAATATTCGAAAACTGTTCCCAGTGTTCCTATGTCTCACTCAAGTTCTATGCCACACTGCTTCAGGCAACAACATGAACATTTTAGTCTCTATTTTCTTATAGGTAAGAGGAGATAATCTATCTTACCCTCAGAGCAGTGAATTTCAGATAGAATTACCAAGTCTTCTTTTCTTGCTGATCAATGACAATTGTGCCTCTAGCTTAAGAAGAAACGTCTCACATTTCTCTGAATGAGATCAATGAATATCAGAAACCTAGAAGCAGTTTTCTAAGAACAAGTCAGATTAAAAGTAATAGTTTATGTAAGAGGAAAAAAATCATAAATGAGGAAAAGCAAACTCGGTGAACTGTTCCTTATTGTGGCATCACAAGTCACAATTATAGCAGCCTTGGCACTCAGAGAGCATGCCTCAGGAGAGTGCCGTCTGGTTCCATTTGTGGCCCTGAGGCTTATACTGGTATTTTTCATCATTGGGCTGGGGTTCTCAGTTCTTTATGGTTTCTGTAGTGAATACCAAGTCCAGTGCTAAACATAAAGTCATTCACAGACATTAAGAGTACTATTTGAGTTCCCTACCCTGTCCTTTAACAGATGAAGACCTGAAGTACAAAGACATTGCATGTTAGAAGAAATCTGAAAAATTAGTCATTAGGAAATGAATGCTGGTTAGTCTTTGGTGGTTAATAGCCACCCAAATAGAAAAAAAAAAGATAGCAAATTACAGGTCTCTTCTCTTCTTCCATCCTGGCCCATAGAGTTAAGAAATGTTTGCTTAGCTGAGTCCCATCAGTATTATGACCCTTAACACTATGCTCTTAATTCTACTGGTATATCTCTTATTTTATTCATAATAAATTACCTTTACTTGTATTTTATATGTAAGTATAACATATATTTTAATACTTTAATTCATATAGATCCCATTATCAGAGGGTATCTCAGGCTTTGATGAATTATTTTATAACACATACCCAATCTTTGCATTTATTACTAATATGAAAAGTCACAATGTTTTACCAATTACAAACATTAGAAAAGCAAGGCATGTTTTTTGTTTGTTTGTTTGTTTGTTTGTTTCGGTTTTGTTTTAAAGAAGGAAAGTGATTGATGTCTCTATTTTCTGCTACTTCACCCCCAAGCAATCACAGATAACATGCCTTTCTCTGTAACTGGCATGGAAATCTTCAGAATTTAAAAGTGAGATGAAACAAATAAATGATTCTCAAGACTTGCAGAAATTATTTTATAATTTAACAGGAAGCATTTTAATGAAATTATTATATATTTAGTTCTTGAAGTATTTTCTTTTGATTAGCTTATGGCCCCATGAGAATTCCTTTAAGTTTGAATCATAGAGAATGTGATGATAGTAAATTTTGAAATGACTCATAAAGTAATATTTAGCTAAATGAGTCAAAGTGATATTCCAATATATTCACATACATTTATGTCCTGATATATAGACCATGCATCATAATGACTACATATTACATTTTAATTTTAAAATATATTTAAAAATTAGTAATGATAAAAGCTGTTAAACAAGGGATAGCATAGGATGATGAACAATGAAATTCTCAAAAATATTTTAGCAATTTGAGTAGGTGAATGTAAAAATATTCAAACCATACTCACATCTGGAATAGATGTTCAGTATTTATATTAGTGAAATTGCTAATAGAGCCTGACAGTTTTCCTGGCTTTACTTTTTTTATTTATTTGATTGTTTATTACTGTTTATTCACTTTGTATCCTGACTGTAGCCCACTCCCTTGTCTCCTCCATGTCCCACTCACCTTCCCTCTTCTCCACCTATGTCTCCCCTACTCCACTGAAATGGGAGGACCTCCTCCCCTTCTATCTAACCTTAGACTATCAGGTCTCATAAGAACTGGCTGCATCATCTTCCTCTGTGGCCTGGCAAATCTTCATCCCTCAGGCAGAGGTGATAAAATAACCAGTCACTGAATTCACATCAGAGACAGCCCCTGAAGCTCTTACTAGAGAACTCACTTAGAGACTGAGGAGCCAATGAGCTTCCCTTAATCAGGAAGTCTAGGTACTCTCCATGCATGGTCCTTGGTTGGAATATCGGTCTCTGTAGGCCTCCCTAGGCCCAGATTTTTTTTTTTTTTTTAGTCTCTGCTAGTCTCGTGGATTTCCTGTCCCTCCAGGTCTTTCTGTCTCCCACTTCTACCATAAGTTTTCCTGCCCAAGTTTGGCTATGAGTCTCAGTATCTCCTTCGGTACCCTGCTGGGTAGAGTCTTTAAGAGGCTCTCTTTGGAAAGCTTTTGTCTGTTCCTTGACTTCTACTTTTAATGTCTATCCTGTTTGCCCTTCTGAAATGAGGTTCCCTCTTTCTTAGGATCCTCCTCGTTGTTTAGCTTCTTTTTCTTAATAAATTTATTTATTTTTATATCAATCACAGGTTAGGTTTTTGCTTTCCATGCGTAGCCCCCTCCCTCATTCCCTCCCACCCTCCCCAACCCTCCCTCATCTCCTCCCCGCCCCTTCCAAGTCCACCAAAGGGGGAGGATCTCCTCCCCTTCCATTTGACCCCAGATCATCTTGTCTCCTCTGGGCTTGCTGCAATGCCCTCCCCTGGGATCTAGCCAGGCTGTTACTCCCTGGCATTTATGGGGGAGGGTCAAAGAGTCAGCCATCAAGCTCAAGACTGAAACAGTCCCTGTTTCCCTTACTAGGGTCTTCAGTTGGATACCGAACTACCATGGGCCACATCTGAGCAGGGCTTCTAGGCCATATCCATATATGGTCCTTGGTTGGAGAAACTGTCTCATATAAGACCCCTGTGCCCTGCTCAGTTTGATCTTTGTGGAGCTCTTGTTCTCCCCAAGTCTTTGAATCTACACACCTAGGGAAGATATACAAGAAGGAGGACCCAGGTTGATATGATCAATGCTCATTTAGATGAACTAATAGGATGGACGTTGAATGGAGGAGAAAACAAGCAACAGGACAGGAGCATACCAAAGAGGACCTATGAAAGAATCAGTATAGCAATGTATCAAAGCAGATATTAAGACTCACAATTAAGCCCTTGGCAGAGGGCGGGAAGTAATAATAAAAATAGGGGAAGTTAGTAAAACCTGGCTTTATTTTTAAGCATTTATTGAGACACAGTAAATAGAATCCATTTGCACCCTGTTTATCTTTGCAACAGTTTATAAACCATGATTTGTGGAAGCCACCAAGAAGGCAGCCTCATTGCTCAATTCAGAATGTGCTTCTCTCTATATACAACATTAGTTACTTATTATCTGTTGAAATCATATCAATCCTTCATTTGTAGTATAGGAATGACCTAGGTAAATGGCTCTCAACTTTGCTAATGATACAATCCTTTACACAACCATAAAATTATTTTGGCTCCTGTCCTGTTTCCTGTTTTCTCCTTCTTTCAAAGTGTATTCCATTTGTCTTTCTGAGTGAGCGTTGGTCATCTTACCCAGGGTCCTTTTCTTGCTTAGCTTCTTTAGTATTTTAGTGTGTTTATTCTACATAATATGTCTAATATCCAACACAGAGGACCTTTGGAAGACTCTACCTAGCAGTATATGAAAGCATATGCTGAGACTCATAACCAAATTTTGGGCAGAGTGTAGGGAATCTTATGTAAGAAGGGGGAGATAGTAAGATATGGAGGGTACAGGAGCTTCACAAGGAGAGCAGCAGAACCAAAAAATTTGGACACAGGAGTCTTTTTTGAGACTTATACTCCAACGAAGGACCATGCATGGAGTTAACCTAGAACCCCTGCTCAGATGTAGCCCATGGCAGCTCACTTTTCAAGTGGTTTCCCAAGTAAGGGAAACAGGGACTCTCTCTGACATGAACTCCTTGTCTGGTTCTTTGATCACCTCCCCCTGAGGTAGGGAGAAGCCTTGCCAGGCCACAGAGGAGGACAATGCAGCCAGTCCTGATGAGACCTGGTAGCCTAGGGTCTGATGGAAGGGGAAAAGAACTTCCCTATCAGTGGACTTGGAGAGGGACATGGAAGGAGATGAGGGAGACAGAGTAGGATTGAGAGGGAGTGGAGGAGGGAACTACAGCTGGGATACAAAGTGAAGAACTATAATTAATATAAAAAATTAAATTAAAAAATTATTTTGGCTAATGTTTCAGTCTCTTTTCATTTTACATAAATGTCAAATTTGCCATCAATTTTATAAATCATTGGTCAATATTGCTCAAAATCAGTAACTATATTAATAAACAAATATTTTTTTTGCATTTTTTTT